>VMDR010000071.1:0-463260 GCA_007922815.1 Macrotus californicus
ACACCCTCCTCTTGTAGTTGAGCCTTGATTGCTGTTGGCAGGTCAATGGGAGGGATTTACCCAGGCCAGTCAGCTGCAAGGATTGGCTGTGACCACTGACCACCAACCTCTGTCCTCCGTGGAGAATCAGCTGTGCAGGGGCAGGGTGGTGGTGGTGCTCTGACGTGGTCTGTAGCTGTCCACTGGGTGTGCTGGCCCTAGAGTTTCCCAGGTGGTGCGGGGCAAGGTCAGCCCCCACCTGTGCTTTTCCTGGGCCACCTTGACTGAGCTATAAAGCAGTCTGAGATGGCTGCTACTTGTGCTAAGCTTGAAGAGTCCCAGGTGAAGCCAAGCTGTGAATCTAGGCTGGCTGCTGGTAGTGCTGAGCCTGGAGCCATTTAACAAGAAGTACAGAGACTGGGGTCTCACTGAGGCCAGCTCTTGCCTGTTTGAGAAGATTTAGGAATTTGTGAAGCAGGAGCCAAAACCAGCCATTCATATGGAAAAGCAGCTTGGGTGGGCCCATAAGTTGGGTGGGGCAGAGTCTCTAGGGATCTCCAAGGTTGATCAAACAGTGTTAGCCAGGTTGATGGAGTCTCAGATATGGCACCAGCTTGCTGGCTCTGTGGCTCTGTGGGGGAGGGTTTAGAAAAGGGACAGTAGCCTCTGCTCACCTTGATGCCAGACACTTCAGTGTCTCCCTATAGGCCAGTGGTGCCTCTCAAGCTGCTACCCCGCTGCTGGAGCTCGGTGGGAGTGAGTCTGAGTACGTCCGAGTGTGGGTTCTTTAAGGGAAATTGCTTGGGGCTTCTTTCTTCCACCGACTCAGTCCCCACTGGTTCCTGCAGCCAGAAGTTATGGGGACTTATCTTCCTGGCACTGGAACCCTGGGCTGGGACTCTTTGCTCCCGAGATGTCCCTCCCAAATTTTTATCCACCACACATGGATGTGGGACCAGCCTGTTCCACATCTCTGCCCCTCCTCCAGGCTGGGTGGATGTAGTTTCTTTAATTCTGTAACTGTCAGACTTCCATTCAACTCAATTTCTGATGGTTCTGAGTGACGGTTGTTCTATCATTTAGCTGTAATTCTGATATGATTGTGCGAGGAGGTGAGCCGGGTTAACCTGTGCTGCCATCTTGACCAAAAGTCAGAATCAGTGATTTTTTCCTTAAACCATCCCACTAATGTCTGAGCCTCTTCATCATCATCCCCAGAAGGAACTCAGCACCAGGAGCAGTGGCCCCGCCTACTCCCCACCTCTGGGTCCCTGTGGAAGATTGTCCCCAGACAAGAACAGTCCCCTCTGCCACCTGCACGTGGCTGTGTGACTCTGCGTTGGCCTCGGGCTCGCCCAGCTCCTGATAAGAGCCCACTGTGACTCTGCTCTTGGTCCTCTTTGTCACATGCATTTTCCTCTGGCTGCCTTGTGACTTCTCTTTTATGCCTGATTTTTAGCAGTTTGGTGACCATGTTTCCAGGTGTGTATTGTGTGTGTAGTGTGTGAGGATGTGTTTGTATGTGATGTGTATGTTACGTGGTGTGTGTGTGGTGTGGTGTGTGCAGTGTACGTTGCATGTGATATGCATGCATTGTGAGTGTATTGTGTGTGTGTGATGTGTATGTGTTGTGTGAGGGTGTGTTGTGTGTGTGGTGTGTTGTATATTGTGTGTGATGTGGGGGAGTGTTGTGTGTGTTGTGTATGTGTGGTGTGCAGTGTGTGCCTGCTGTTTATCTGGCGTGGCGTGGTCTGAGGTTCTTGGGCCTGTGGCTGAACTTAGTTCATTATTTTTGAACATTCTTGGCTATTCTCTCTTCGAACATTTTTTTTGCCTCGTTTTCTCACTTCTGCGTCTGGAATTTCAATCACACATGTGTTAGATTATTTGATATTGTGACACTGCTCCTTCTGCTCTGTTTTTTAGAAAAATAAAAAAATCATTCCTTTCGTTTTCTCCCTGTGCTCCAGCGTGGCGAACTGTGATTGCCCCACCATGAGGCTCATGGCCTCCTGCCCTGCTGGGGGTTCGTCTGCAGGTGAGCTCACAGAGGGACGTCTGACCTGCCACCTGTTTTATTCTTGGTGGCTTCATTTCCTCTGGAAAGGGAAAGTCCTCCATATAATTTCCATCTCTCTGCACAACCTCCCCATGTGTCCGGGAGTGTGGCCGCCTTGCTGCAGAGCACCGAGCGTGTCCTGACTGAGGGGTGGGGGGGGGGGGGCAGCTGCGTCTCTTGACGGTTGGTTTTTCTTGCTTTTTGGTCACAATCTGAGCAGGAATGCCAGATGTCACGTGTCAGACAGTGAGAACTGGGGAAAATGACCAGCACAGCTCTTGTCTGCTAGACCGCCGGCGTGCACGTGTGTGCACAGGGGTGTGTGCACATGCGTGTGTGCATGTTAGGTCCGTCTGTCAGGTGTGTGGCTGGGTGGGTCCCGCGACCCTGGTCACCTTCACACACCCAGGCTCCGGCACCCCTGGCACAAACCCGCGCTTTGAGCAGGCTGGGGGGCGGGGTGGGCGCGTCTCTCGGTGCCCCGCCCCCTAGAGTTTCAGGCTTTCTCCTCCCAGCATGCTCACCTCTCCCATTACCAGGACGCAGGTTCTTTCTGGCCCGGAAGTGGAAACGGTGGGAAGTCCGTTTGCCCGGTCAGCCTTGGTTTTAGGTGGCCTGTGTCCCCGTGTCTCAGGTGGACTTTCTCAGTGGCTCTGCCCCTGTCCCGGTACATGCAGATCTTTCTGCCGCTCGCCGGGAACAGAGGTTCTGCCTCCTCAGTGGCAGAGGTTCTTGCTCTGTACCCTGGACTGCAGGGGTCCTCCCCCCAGTGACTGACGTGCTTCGCTCCCTGGGGAGAGAGGTCAAGGTGGGCATCATGCCTTGGTACCACGGAGGCCGTTCCCTTCTCCATGTGTGTCACTGAGAGGCTGGATGCAGCCCCCCCCACTGCCTCTGTCTCCCCTCTGAGTCCCTGCTCGGGTCATGAAGGGCCTGGGGGGAACTCTTGTCCCCTCCCCTGGGCTCAGCTCTCACTTTCTCCCCCGCAGCAGCTGGAGGGCCCACAAAGGCTGTGAACTGGGTTTTCCCCAGGCCGATCCCACCTAGGCAGCAGGGTGAAGGTCGGTGTGAGCAGGGCTGCAGAGTCCCCGGTAACCCCAGTGCCCGAACCTACGTAGTTCACCAAGACAGTCCGGTGCCACCGCAGCCACGCAGGGCCGGCTGGGGGCTGGATCCCCGGCGGGCGCTGGGCTGCAGGCCAGAGTAGAAAGCAATCGTCTGCGTTCAATGTCACTCCCTCCTCCCTCCTGGGGACTGGCAGTGGTCTCGTGGTCCCCTCAGCAGGGCTCTTCGGGCGCAGGACCCCGTTCCCATCTAGAGTCGGGACCCAGGGGACCGCGCCAGCCGACACGTGGCGGGCCTCAGTTTCTCCTTTGCCGTCTCCCTCAGAGCTAGCGTTTATTGAGAGTCTTGCCCTGCAAAACCCAGCGTGTGTTTGCGGAGCGTCGCGTGTTCCCCACGCTCTGCGCTGAGAGCCTGGCGGGAACCGCCATCCCGGCCCCGGGGAGGAGGGGACCCGTTTCACAGACACCTGGTGACACAGAGAGACTGGTGGACTGGCCTGAGGATGTTGCGCGGGCGAGCGTGGGAGACCACGCAGGCTCGTGGGGTCAGCCCCGCCCCAAGGCCCCTGCCACCGTGACGGCCCCGTGCGTGCGTGCGTGCGTGCGTGCCCACGTGTTCAGGCCGCGTCAGGCGCACGAGCGTCTCGAGTAAACTGAGGCGCAGGCTGGCTGAGGCCTGACGGTCACTGTGCAGGGGCCCATCCTGGACGCGGTGGGGGCGCTGGCGCCGCAGCTCGTTGTCCCTGCGAAGGGTCCACGGCCTCCGCTGTCCTCGGAAAGGGTTAAAGAGAAAAACAAGGCGGCACGTGCGCGGGAAGGGGGGTCTGTCTTCCTTTGCAACCAAGTGTCACTTCTTTCTTCGCCTGGGCAGACAGGACTCAGCTCTGAACGGAGTTTATGGTTTGCAGTCCCCTGTGTGTATTTTGACACTGCCGGTGACGGGGGCGGGGGCGGGGGCGTCGACGAGAAGGCGGCGCAGCAGCCTGCAGACAGCCCGCTGCTCGGAACAGACTGGAGCTAGGACCCAGGACGGGCGGTGCGGCCGGGATATAAATAGAGGACAGCGCGGAGCAAAGTTTGAGGAGCGAGCCTGACATCACCGCTCTCCCCACCCAGAGCTGGGATGAGAGGTGGACGCTTGAGGCAGTCCCGGAGGACTCGGCCGCGGCTCGGGGACAAAGTTCCTTTAGAAGTCCTCTTGGTCCCCGGAATCCAGGGAAGAAGGAACAGTCCCCTCCCAGCCTGGATGGAGATGAACGGAGGCTGCTGGCTCGGGCGGCCGTGACCGCCAGCCCAGCTGCCTGCCTCGCTGGGTGAGCTGCCCTGGGTTTGCGACGGCTGGTCAGGGCCCGTCTGGAGCTGGCCGTCCTGCATTCCACAGATGTTCTGCTCACTGCGGCGTGTTTATTGATCACTGAAGACTGGAGAGTCTGCAGACGAGAACGGAGCACACGCCGAGTCCCCGAGACGGCTGCCTGCCACAGACTGCGGAGAAACAGCCGCTTTCTCTTTCCAGAACCTGTGAAAATGTCCCTCTCCCAAGGAAGGGAAAGTTAAAGTGGACACTTTGTCCCCCACCGTCGGGAAGCGCAGGTGGCCTGCAGCTAGCCTCAGACACACCATGAGGAGGCTGCTGCATGGCTGCTGGCCCTCCTGGCTGCTATTGCTCCATTGCAATTTTCAGGTAACGTCCCGGTCCCTGGCGGGTCGCAGTGACCGGGCTGGGCTCCGCTGGGTGGTCCCAAGTCTCACGCTGTGCTGTTTTGTGTGCAGGTGCGCCCGGCCCTCTGCAGGTCACAAGCCCACCCAGGTAAGGGAGCTTCTGCCTCGTTCAGAGCGTGGCCTCCGCGTCGCTCCGCGGACGTTGGACGCAGTCGTTTGTTTATCGGTGGCTCCTCTGGCCCGAACTGGCTGTACTTTGCCCTCCTGGTCACTCCTGGTACTTTGCTGGCTGTACTTTGTACTACTGGTCGCTCTGCTTATCCTTGATGTCCAACCTCCCTGTCCCCGAGCGGTGGCTGAAGAGGCAGGTATCTCTGTGCCCAGGGCCTCCTGCTCTCGGTTGCTGGGAACCTCATGAATGAGGAAATGTGAGTGTCCTCGGGCCAAACGTTGTCTGTCTCACATCGTGCGTCCAGCACCCAACTACCTCGGTGGCTCAGGTCTAGTCCTTCAGCTTCACGGCGCTGTCTCTGCTCGCTGTCACTGCCCTAGGTCCGGGTGCTGGACGCCCACAGCCCCGCTCAGATCACGGAGCAGCAGGGGGACCCCCACCCCAGCCACTAGGCCCCTGTCCTTTGCTGTGTGAGTCCTTGGTCTAGAAGTGTCACAGCGAGGCTTTTCTGGGGGTGACAGGGGAGGCAGGCAGGCTGTCACCGAAAGTGTGGGGACCACCCACATAGCTGCAGAGGCACAGGCACGTGTGAGCAGCCAGGACTCACTTTGTGGGCACCGTCCCCCGTTCTCTCCCTGGCTGGCAGTGTGTGGTGCGGAGGAACCCCCCCACTTGTGTCCCCAAGCCCTTGCTCAGAAGCTGTGAGCACAACCCTGACGTTGGTGGCAGGCCCATGTCACAGAGCTGCAGGGCGACGAGCAGGCTCCCTCCCATGAGCCATCCTGCCACCTCTGGGGACTGACCTTTAATGGCCAAGCGGGGACTGTGGGCACAGCCAACCCCCCCAGCCCTGCCCAGGGACAAAGCCAGGTGTTTGGACAGAGCCCTGTGTCAGGGATGGACACGCAGGGACCTGGTGGGGTGAGGCAGGCCCGGGGTGGGACTTCTGTCTCCTTTGTGCTGTGACACAGCCCCAAGCTGGGACCTTCTGACCATTGTCACAGCCCCAGATAATTGGTGTTGTGGCAAAGGTGTGTCCACTAGCCTCTCATCTGCACGTCCAGTCCATCTTCTGTTGGAAAAGCTGTGAAGCGGAGAATGGTCACCTGCGCCCCTGTCCACAGCCACAACCCGGACAGGGGAGAGGCTTTCTCTGGCTCGGGCGCAAATAGCTCACTCGCACCGCGGTGAGGGGAGGGCATGCGTGCCCTGGACCCTCCCCGTCTCCGGTGCCGGCCTCGTGGGGGAGGTGTGCCAGGTGTTGGGAGCCCAGCGGGATCCCCAATGCAGGCCAGCACCCTGGTCTCCTTGGGGCCAGCAGCCTCTTGTCCGTCACAACCCCTCCAGGTCTCTCTCTGAGGGGCCGTCGGGACTACTAGGTTTTGTCATTGTGGCACCTGGCTCAGGACCCTACATGTGGTGGATGAGGCAGATGCTCGGGAAACAGCTGCTGAGAGGACTCTGTACAGTCACTTGAAGATTGGCCGGTCACCCGGTGTCCTGGGACACTGCCAGCCAGGGGCTCCGACCCCAGGGGCATTTGGGCTTCACTGTCTTGTCTGTGTGTCTCCACCAGCCCAGGCAGCGAGCCGCTCACAGGTCTACCTGGTTCACCTCTACCAGGCAGGCAGGTGTTCAGTGTGGTAAACAAAGGGAAAGCAGCTTTGAATTGTCTCGCTCCTCAGCCTTGTCTGTGTTCACCTGTGACCGCGGATGCTCACGTTAGAGAAGTTACCCACCTCCTGCCGGATGGTGCGGCCCAGGGTAGGGGAACCAGGACCCCACCCCACCTCTGAAACCTTCTCTCGGGCCCCAGGGGGCCTGATGTCCTGCTCTGTCCCCCAGACAGCGCTAGGGGGCTGGAAGGGCCGAGGCAACTGAATCCCTCAAGGGCCCAGCCTGGAAGTTGCAGGTCATCCCTAAGTAGTTTGTAAGCGTGCACTTTATAGGTGACCTCTACAATGAGGAGAGCGAGCTCTAATGAAACGTGCCAGGGTTCCAGAAGTTTCCTGGCCCTGGGGCGCTCGGAGCAGCTGGCTTCTGTCCACTCCCAGGAGGCCGGGGCAGCTCACCTCAGCTCACCGGCCTATTTAGAGACTGAGGAAGCCGCAGCCCATTATTACAGCAATTACAGCTCCCCACGTTTTCTTGGCGGCTGTTTTCTTTCTGTGAGAATAAATAGTTCGTTCTCTTTGCTTATTTCTGGTTTTCAAATGGAGATACAGCAGGCAAATGACGTGGGGCGGCTTCAGGTGCCCCCCACAACGATTCGGTGTCTGTGTTTGGTGTGGAGCCGCCGCCGCGGCCTGTCCAGGGGCCTCGTCACTATTGTCATGGGCACGGCTCCCAGAGGCCATCGAAACCACCGGCTCAGGGCAGACGCTTTTCTCTGCATCTTCCTAGTGCAAAAAGAAAAGTGTTTCTGATCAAATGGAAATTTGGCAAAGAGATTTGGAGGCATCAGAATTTTGTGTATTGTCTTTCTATGTTTATTCGCCCACTTATTCTGTGGGGCCCTGGACAGGCAGGGGGGCCAGCTTTCTGTGTGGACAACTGCGTCCCTTCCCCCACCCCCCCGTGCCATTCGTAGGTGGACAGGGCAGGCACACGGGGCCTATTTTATGAAGACGAGGACCCCGAAGACAACATCTGTTCCTTGTACAGCAGATGTTCTTTCCTCTCCGACTTCTCCCAGATGAATTGAATAACTTGTAAGTCAGGGCCGCTTCCCACTCGTCCCAAGGAGGAGCCTGGACTTCAGAAAAGACAAGACGTGGTCGAGGGAGAACGGTGTTTCTGGCTTTCTCCTTTCAGGCGCCCACTACTGCGTGTGCAGGTCACGGCAGCCACAGTCCCATGTCACCTTAGCACACATGGGAGTTAGTGGTTATGCGGCTACTTTTTAGCCCCTGTTACAGAACTGATTTTGTTCTGGCTGGTGTTTTGGACTCATGGCGCTTTGGAAAGGACGGCCTCGCGTGTGCAAACTGACAAGGGGGACGGGTGACCTGCACATGTGCAGGTGTGTGACGCCCTGTAGACAAAAATTCAGACATTCTATGTGGGGGGCAGGGTGCCTTTTCACCTGAAAGTTCAGGATGAACATTACCGGTGGGTGGTTCTAACTGTAAAGCAAGTCTTAACATACTTTTAAAATAAGCACAGTCCAAGCATTTGAGTAGAACACAAAGGTAATGAAATAGAAAGCCTACATCTCCCTCCCAGTGCCCCGATTTTCCGAGATTTTCCGAGCCCCAAACACCGATGTCAGTTTCCAGGGCATCCCACCAGCTTTCTCTCTCCCTTTCTTCCTGCTCCACCCCCTGGACAGCTGCTCCTGCCACACACATTCTTCTCACCTTGAAGTGTTTTTTTTTTAACTTTATTGATTGATTTTAGAGAGAGAGGAAGGAGGTGGGGGGGAGAGAGAAACATCAATCTCTTGTCCCGCTCACCTACACGTTCATTGGTCAACTCTTGTCCGTGCCCCGACTGGGAATCAAACCCGCAACATTGGCATGTCAGGACGACGCTCCAGCCAACAGAGCGACCTGGCCAGGGCCCACCTTGGCTCTTTTAAAGTTACCCGTATAACTCAAAGAACACTCCACAGGGTCTGGCAGAAGGAACGCCTGCTTGAGTGTGGTCGGTAGGGGAATGACGTGGCTGTGACGACTTACAGTTTTCATTGGGACATTTCACCTACTGTGTGGTATGGTGTGCTTGCCTGTGATATCATTATGTCACAGAACGGCACGCTTGGCGTTCTGTAACAGAAGATTTTGTAATAAAAAGGGGCGTTATTGGTGCCGGACCATGTCGGACCATGAGACGACCGTGTCGTCTCGCCGCACCTTCTTTGCAAACTGCACGTGGGCCTCTGGCGTGGTTGCTCCGTGATCTGCCGCCAGCCGCTCACGGAGCAGCATCCATGCTGGTCGCAGGACGTTGACACACACGTTACACACCTGCAGCACACACCACTGGACACAGGTCTTTGATCACAGGTGTGAGTTCATCTCGAGAATAAATTCCCAGGAGTGGGGTGACTAGGTCAAAGTGAATGTGAGCTTCAAGTGTGCGCAGATGGCACCTGCCGCTCTCTGGAACAGCAGCCTGGTGGGCACTGCCACCAGAACCAGGGTGGGACCTGCTAAATTAGCACATCTAACTTTCTGTTGGCCCGTTGGGGACAGGGCTGGCTCTCTGTCCCTTCCACACGCTTTTCAACCCTGCGGGCGGCTGCACCGTCTTCTCATACATTTAGAAATTATTCACATTCCTTTTTCTTCAGAACGTCTGTTTATGTCCTTTGCCCCAATGTTCTTTGGGCTGAAAGTGTCTTCCTTGGAGGAGTGTTATTCATCTGACACAGGGAACACGCCCACAAAGAAACCAGCATGCCTCTGTCCTGCGGGGGACGTGACCCCGCTCCCCATTCGGTGAGGCCGGGTTTGGAGTTCTGCCCAGACTTTTCCAAACTGGTGTGGTCAGGTGTGCCACCCGTGCTGCCACCGGTGCCACCAGGAGCTTTCTGCTTCATGCGTTTAAGGCTTACCCCACACATCCAAGTTTTGATGCGTTGGAAATTGTTGGAGCAAAGAACGAGGTTTGCAGCGGGCGGATGGGTTCGGAGAGCTTTTGGTGAAGGACGTGTCCCCTGTGATCTGAGACACCAGCGTTCCCGTCAACTGCGTCTGCACGTGTGCTCGGGCTGTTGACGGGTGTTTTCCCACGGACCTGTCTGCTCGTGTCTTGCCCCAAATCATATTTATTGTGGCTTTGTGGTGTGTCTTCCTGCGGGCTGGACTAACCCCTCGTCCTCTCCCGCCCTGTCCACACTTCCCTCGTTTTTCTTGCTTGTTTATTTTCCTGTGGAAGTTCTGTGACCAGCTGTCTGCCTCACAAAGGCACTCTCAGTGTTTCTACAACAAACTTCCTGATCTTTATGTACCAACAAGAGGATACTTGATTTTTTCGTGGTTCTGAGTTCTCTTTCCCAAGGGCAGACTACGTCCTTCATTCACTCAAGGGCTCTTTCACGGCTGTCCCGTGGGGGCTCTTGCCGTGTTTTGTCCCTGAGAACCTGGTGCAGTTCCTCTCTGTTGTCCGTCCGTCTTTCCTCTGGACAGGACGCAGGCCTCCGTGCGCGCTTCCCCTCAGCGGTGCCAGCATTGCCGTTTGAGCACAGGGGATCGCCTGACATTTGCCTGTGAAATCTGGGTCCGCCTCCTCACCAAATTCTTTCATTGTTTGTAACGGTTCTTCACTCCCCACATTCTTTTCTCCTTCGTAATGGTTTTTCGTTTTCATTATCAGGCACACACCATTGAAAAATAACGATGCTATTCTCTTCTCTTCAAAACCTTTTTATTACGATGGGTAACACAAAGGTCACTTTATGGGGTTGTCCTTTTCTGCCACCCGGCAGCCCTGGAGGGCAATCGATCCGTGATTAGTCCTCTGGACCAGGGTCCCCGCTTCTGGGAAGTGGTCCCAGAGACTGGCTCACTCAACCGCAGAGCCGAGGGAGGAGCTGATGTGGGACCCGGCGGCCCCTCGAGGGACCCCAGGAAGGGCGGAGAGACGTAAATAAAGGGACAGCTGACAGGACACTCCAGAAAGGAACGTGCCTGCACAGAATCATGTCTGCTCAGAGCTCAGGGCCACGCGGGACACTGTGAAGTGACTGCCATCGAGCAGGATTGATTGTCCGTGTGGAGGGCTCAGAGCAGACAGGCCAGGACTGGGCCGGAGGGTGGGCGCCTACGTGGGCCCCGCCCTGAGGCCAGCCCATGGCACCTTACTCCTCACCTCTGCGGTCATCTGAGAATACGGTCCCCCCACAGCCCGCAGCCACACACAACACCGAGAACACTAGTCCGCTGCCGCTGCCTCCTTCCAGCCGGATTCTGTCCTCTCGTCTGAATGCATCGGGCGTCACTTCGAAACGATGCTAAATAGCGATGTGATAGCACGCTCCTCTCTTCCCCACGGCCAGCGGGCGTGTGGCTGCCGTCGCACTATTGAACGTGGTGGCTTTCCTTCCTTAGGGTCAAAGGTGTCTGTGTGTCTCGCCTTCTCATGAGTTTCCTGTTCAGGGAATATTGGCTTTTCATTCATGAAGAGCTTTGTTTTTGAAGTCAGGAGAAAGCACTAAATTTATTCCAATGCCTTTTGAGTATGACCTGTAGTCACTGGATGACTTCCCCTCCCCACCCCACCTGGCAGTGCAGGTGACCAACAGTGGGTCACGCTTGGTCCCTTTCTCCCTGACAGGGATTTAACATCCTTATTCTCTGTCCCCAGGGTTCGAGGTTTTGCTTACCGCTTCCCATTACTGGCCCCTGGAGCATGTGGACGGGATCCATGAACTTCAGGAAACGACTGGAGGTAGACACGGGTGGTGAGGACCCCTGAGGCCATGGGGGCGGGTGACTCGGGGGCCAGGGCCACTGGGAGGGACGTGTGAGTGGCACCTGCTTGGAAGCCAGGACAGTGTGGCCCCCTCAGTCGTTGCCACCCCAAAGTGTCAGACTGGAGTGTGCATGTGCTTTTGCGATGGACAGTGTGTTTCCCCAACAGCCTTAATCAGCCTTAAAAGAAGCAACTGTCTTTTATGCTGTTGGTGGGTCCAGGTGTCCATTCCCCGGGGACGCGGGATGGGCCTTGCCTCCGTGCTTGTGCCCACAGGCCCACCCGAGACTAACCGAGGGCCGGGGGCTGCGCCAGCTGAGAAGAGCACCCGTGTGCTTGGGCCGCGTCTCACCCAGCACGCACCTGCCAGTCAGCGGCTCCCACGTCTCACCCAGCCAATCGGTGGCTCCTTAGTCACAATAGCTCCCCTCGGGGAAGAGCGGCGCCGCCTACAGCGCTTCCCGCGGTCAGGGGTCCAGTTCCGTGGAGAGGGGTCTCTGTCTGACTCATCAGGTGTTTTCCAGAAGGAGAAACCCCAGCCATTGCTGAGTGCTGTTTTCCATTCCCATCAGAGCTTTTTTTTAAGAGTTTATTTATGTAGAGAGAGGGCAAGGAGCAAAAAGAGAGGGAGAGAAACACTGATGTATGAGAGACATACGTTGAATGGTTGCGTGTTGTGCGCCCCCTACTGGGGACCTGGCCCACAACCCAGGCCTGTGCACTGACTGGGAATTGAACTGGCAGCCTCTCAGTTCGCAGGCTGGTGCTCAATCCACTGAGCCACAGCAGCCAGGCCCAGTCAGAGCTTTCTGAAAAGTGCATGTTCTGAGTGATTTGGGATGCTTTTACGTCTTCACTTGCTTCCTGGTCACTCCTGACTGAGTCGGACGGCTGACGAGCCCGGCGCTGCTCAGGCTCTCTCTGCTGCACCAGTGGAACATGGGTTAACAAAAAAGCACATTTGCTGATTATTATGCCATCCACACCAGCACGCTGGCGTTTCCCTTATTCCTGTGACTTAATGTGCTCCATAAATTGCCACCTAACGTTCCAGCATGTTTTCCTCAAAATTTGCACATTGAGAGGCGTGACAGCCGATGCCCGAGCCTCTGGCGTCCCCAGAGTGGGGGGCAGTCAGGGCCAAGGCGACAATGACCATCCCGTAGCCCGATGGGCTCCGAAGAGCAGGTCTGCACTGCAGGGGACCCCCGCCCCCACCAAAGTTTATTACCTGACTCGCTGGGGCTGTAATACACGGCTCCCGTTGTTACAATGTGATCTTTTTCTCTCAGGGCTTCTATTTTAAAGTCTTTGCCAGGAGATCGTTCCACCCAGTGCAGCCCCTTGTCGACATAGCTCACTGTGCCAGGCACAGAAAGTAAAAACAGGAGTTATTTCACACCGGAGCTCAAATGACGGTTGGCATATTTCTCTCCCACCCCAGCCCAACCCGTTGTTGTGGCTCAATCAATCCCTCTTCGAGTCTGGGAAACTCTCGCATCTGAAAAATCCTTCTTAGAAGGAGACGTCCTGACTCAGACACCGTGGCCCGGGGATGAATTGTGTTCGCCAGATGCATCCATTCCACGTAACAGTCCCAGGACATGGATGTTTGCCCGAAACACGCGGGTGCGGCGGTCTCGCTGCGGCTGAGTGTCGTGCCCGTGGTCTATGGGCCTCGCTCTGTGGCACGTTTCCGTGTGATTGCCGCTGCTTGGGAAGAACGGCAGAGCCAAGCCGTGAGCTGCCGGGGCCGTGGGGCGGCTCTGCGGTGCCCTCGTGGGTGTCGGCCTCGGTGTCCGTCGCTGGTCCTCTGTCGTCTTGTGCCTGTGTCGTCATCATGTCGTTGTTTTCATGCTGTGTTTCTGTCCCATCAGTTTCTGTGACGTCACCCCGTTCATCTCCCATTAAGGCTGCCGTGGGGCCGAGCTCAACGTCATATCTCTCAACTCAGTGTCCAGGAGGGAGTTGGAGCCGGCTAGCGGGGACCAGAGTTTGTGGCCGGATTCTGCGGCCATCACAGTGACCTGACGGGGCCACCAAGTGGGAGCCCCAGCGTGGCCGAAGGCAGTGCGGGCGGTGGGGCCAGGGAAGACACCCGCGACGGGAGCAGCACCTCCGCAGCAGCTCCGCTGAGAGATATGTCGGTGGCCCTGTTGTCCATGTCACTCATCTGTTGTGCTTTCTTCTTCTCTCTTGCCCACCCAGCATGGCAAGCACACAACTTCTCTGTGCTCCCCTCCCATAACACTGCCTTTGTGCCCACCAATGACTCCGCCTACTCCAATGCCTCCGCGACCGTAGGTGAGCACTGCCCCTGCCGGCCCTCCTGCTGGCCCCTTAGCGTCCCCGGTGACTGGGAAGGCCCATTCATTGTGGGGCCATGGGGACCCACTGTGTCACAGCCAGCGAGGGTGCCAATACCCAAGCAAAGACAAGGCCCAGGGTCTGGATAGGAGCTACTCAGAGTCAGGTGTGAGAGCACACGTCCCAGGTTGCTGTGCGTGGGAAGGTGTCTGTGATGTTTCAAGTGACCAGGCTCTTCCAAACCAGCTGTTCCTTTTCAGAACAAAACCGACAGACAACGAGAGATTATCTAAAAATAGAAATTATTTGGATGTTTAAATGGATTTCACTCTAGGGGGGAGGCAGAGCCAGCTCTCTTAATGGAGAGTCGCAGTTTACTTGGAAATACCCTGTAAAACACTCGTGCTCTCACGAGCATCATTAACGTCAGCATTTCTTCTGCAGCTGGAACTTTTTCAGTCGTTAGAAGCTGCTCTGTAACCCCATCACCCCCTAGAGTCACGGTGAAGCCTTATCTTACTCAGGGACCTCCAGAGCCCACATGCGTCACCTGTTTCCTTTGCGGCTCAAAGCAGAAGGAACAGTGACAGTCAGTCGGGGTCACTGTCTGCCCCGCGGGGGACTTGGGCCGATGACCGAGTGCCACCCTTTGATTTCTCTGAACTGAGGGCTCATGGAGCTGAGAGGTGCCTGGCTCCCAGGGTCCGTGTTCCCAAGCGGGCAGTCTGGTTGAGGGCTTAACGCAGCCTAGTCCAGTTACACCCTGCCGGCTGTCCCTGCGGACTCCTGCCCGAGCGCAGGCGAGGTCTCGGGGAACTTCGACCCCGTGGACTGTACGTGCCCCGTCCCTCCAGGGTTTTATAGTTCTCACTTATCAAGTCGGTAAACCAGCAACCGCCAGCCTCGCTCATCTCGCAGCACACGTAAACCGAGCGCTCAAACTCTGCGCACACCAAAAAGGTTATCGTTCGCCGACCTGGTGTGATTTTGATTCATTCGCAGCGGGTGACCGTTCTGGCCTTGGCTGTTGTCATTTTTTCAGTTGGCACCCTAACGGGGGAGAGGTCAGTGCCCCGACTCAGCAGTCAGGTACCGCGTGTTTAAAAACCGTGCAGCACCTGGGCTGGACAGCGCTGCCGTAGCGACTACGTCGCCCTCGCTCCCGCAGAGACATTCGCTGTGGGCAGGCCTCTGCTGGGACTCGGGCTGCTCAGCCCTGCTGGTGGCAGGCTGTCCTGGGACGATTCGAAATGTGACACTCCAGGTTTCCCTCCACAAGTCGGAAATTGGATTTTTTTAAAAACTATGGGTTCCCATGTCAGGAATCAGGGGTGGCTGATTAGGACTCAAAAAAGGAGAGAGTTGAGGTGTAGCTTCACGTCCACACTCGTACCCAGACTTTCCCTCGGGAACTCGGCCGCGAAGATGCTGTGGGAGGGGCTCAGAAAGCCTGCGGACGGAGCCGAAGGCCAGGACGTCGTGTAGTGCAGGAGGGCTGCAATGACGCGGGCCCTGGCAGCTGGCAGCCAGGGCAAACTCACGTCAGCCGTCGTTATGTCAGCCAGGGGGCGAGCCCAGCAACTGGGTCTCGTGGTGCAGTACGTGTGGGGTTCGCCAGAAAGTCCGTTCAGTTTTTCTGTGAGACGGTCGAGGTTGTCTTAACCTCACTGGAAACAAGCTTGTTAGGCTGTGTTGTGACAGCGTGCGTTTAAACAAACTCACCAAAACTGGTCAATGTTGGTGTAGCCATTTTAATACTGAAGATGGAAGAAAACATGCAACATTTTTGGCATGTTATGCTTTATTATTTCAAGAAAGGTAAAAATGCAATTGAAATGTGAACAAAGATTTGTGCCGTGTGTGGAGAAGGTGCTGTGACTGACTGGACGTGTCCAGCGTCGTTTGTGAACGTCCGTGCTGCAGACTTCCTGCTGGATGCTCCTTGGTCGGGCAGACCAGCTGAAGCTGACAGTGACCCAGCCGAGACGCTGATTGGGAGCAGCAGCGTTCCACCACGCAGGAGAGAGCCAGCACCCTCAGAATACCCAGATCAGCCACGTTTCTGGTGAAAATGAAAAATGTGTCTTTTATTTTATGGAAAAAACTAAACAGACTTTTTGGCCAGCCCAACGTCATATACTAGCGTAACGTTAATTACTATGGATGTTAATTGCTATTGACTTGTTAGTTACCATTCACGTCAGCTTACAGATCATCTGTAATCTATTTATTAATACCCAAACATTAACCAAAGCCAATTCTCACATCCCACGGTAGCGCACGCTGTTAGAGACGTGCAAGATAAATGTGAAGAGCGCGTTCGTTTGTAGTTTCCATGTCTGGCGCGAGCTCACTGACCGATGATGTCGCCCTTCTCCCCGCCAGACCTCGTGGAAGGGAAGGTGAACAAGGGCATTTACCTCAAGGAGGACAAGGGTGTCACACTGCTGTACTACGGGAGGCACAAGACCTCCTGCCTCAGCAACCCTGCCCAGTGCGGCCCCGAAGGTGAGTGGCCTGTCCGCGCGGTGCGTGTCCCGACCTGCTTCCTTATCAGGTGGCATCAGCCCCTCTGGCCGGTGGCAGGTGTGACGGTGGTGTTCTCATTGGGTGCGAATTTGTGAACGTGTCACGAAGGGGCTGGAGAGGTGGGTGAGATACAGGTGCCTGGAATCCTAGCCAGAGACCGTCCTGGAGACGGGAAGGCTGTCTCACAGAAGCCTGAGATGGGGGTACTCAGTCTGGTAAAGAAAAGAAACCTTCCCAAAAGCCGGCACGGTGAGGGCACGGGCCTGGGTGGGGGGGTGCTTCGCTGGGTCGTGCAGGGCACACTCCCTGTTTCTGGGTGCAAGACGCAGATGGTGACCTGGGGACAGTCGGGGAGCAGGCCCAGCAAGGGCTGGCAGGCCCGGGGTTGAGATGCCGCCTTGGCCAAAGCCCACATGTGCGAAGAAGGGAGGGCTGGGTGGTTGTTTACTTTCCTGGGGAAAGTACCCCGCTCTCTAGTATTGGAGCCTCCAATAGTGGACGTCTGGGCCGCGCTTCAAAACTTTCTGGGAAATGGTTCTCTGCCGTCCAAGTTGGCCTCGAGCCTTCAGGTCTCCTTGTCCTGAGCACGAAGGAAATGTGCGTTTCTAGGGAAGTGAAAGGGTGTGAGGCAGGCCCGTCCGAAAGCGCTCAGGCCGCTTGCATTTTCAGTGGCCCTGTCGGAACAGTGTCACAGTGAGCTCACGGACGAGGTCCTGGGACCCACAGACGACATTCCAGCAAAAATAAACAAAGCTTCACAAGGCGAAAACACGCGAGAGCCCACGGTGGGTTATTGCAGGGCCCGGGGTTTGGGGGATGGTTCTGGGGCCAAAGCCGCGGCTGGTTCACAGGTCAGCCATGTGAGCTCTTCCTGAGTCACACACTCCTGTGCTCACGTTAGGCTGGCACCTGTCTATGAACGGGGACCAGCTCAGGCTTGCTGCAGGGCTGCAGAGGGCCAGGCGTGACTACACCCCACCGGGAGGCTGCCCGTCTCTGCTGCCATGCGTCTGGGTCCCTCCTGCAGAAAGGTGTCCCGTCCCCAGCTCCGCACTGGAATTTATTCCCAGTGGGAGGCACGTGGCATGGGTCCCAGGCATTCCAATGACTGGAGACCGTCCCGCCTTCGATAAGAACCTCCTCAGCCAGGGCGCCGCCGCCTGCTCCCCACCCACGTTTGCTTCTCAGAGCCCACCTCCTGCTGCCAGGCGGGCAGCTCCTCCCTGCCTGCGGCCCCTGGGGTTCACTTAGAGTCCGGTGCTGCATCTATGGCCTGCGGGCAGCTGCCCCTCTGCCAGCTGCCCTGCCCAGCATGGGGACACAGTGGGGACACAGCAGGGACAGCCTACGCAACAAGGCTCCCTGCCTGGTCCAGGTCTACGTGGTGCATTTTTTAATCCCAGGGGTTCCCAGGACTCTCCTGGCTAACTCAGTGAGGGAGCCCTTCCCTCAAAAACAGTCTCTGAGGGAGGGGAGTGTCACCCAGTGAGCACAGTGCAGACTTTGAGCCAGGCTGCCTGGGTCCCTCTCACTGCGTCACCAGTGGTATGGCCTTGGACAAGCCACTCAACCCCTCTGTGCTTTGGTTTCCTCCCATGTAAAGGGGGCCCGCGGTGACATCCACTTCGCTGGGCTTTTGGGAGGGTTAGGAGTTAATGTCTGTGAAACCCCCAGAACAGTCACCCTGCTGGTGGCAGGTTGTCGTTAGATGCCAGTGAGCACGCGTTTCATAATGAAGCGTCAGGAAATTCATTTCTTGTCTGTTCGACGCGATGCACATACTGTTCCCCCCGGTTTGTCATTTGTCTTCTGACTTTGCTGTGGCACATTTTTTGCCTTGCAGAATTTTATAATGTTTATGCATTTGTATTACCCATGTTTTCTTGTGACATCTGGGTATTTTCCCTTTTCTTTCTGTGTCTTGTTGGGAGAGACCTTTCCTCACGGTATTTTTTGGGTGGATTAGGGTTCCATGTTCATAAGAAGAAAAAAAGGAACTGAATTAATTTGCCACTGTGGCACTTACCCCGTCAGAGTTTCTCTTTGTATTGACAATCCCAAGTGCCCGAAGCAAATTCCCTCAAAATGGCAATACAGAAAGCTCATTGTGAATCTGTGAGGACTCGGTGGAGACGTGAATGGATATTTAAGTGCCAGCCTGCCCCAGACGGGCCCCCGCCCACGCTGCGGGTGGGATGGCCACACGTGACGGGCCAGGCTCGGGCACGGCGGCGGCTGCCTTCACTCCCCTCATCTCACACCAAGTTAAAAGCTTTATTTTTCTTCCTGGACAGAAAGACATTTGGCCAAGGCAGGGTTGAATGCAACGAATTTTTAAATGCAGCAAAGTGTTTGGAAAAAATTGACTTCAACAAATCCTACAGGGAATTTGTTTCATAACAAATGTTTCGCAACATGCGCATGCACTTCCCCGTGAAACTGGTTGTTTCTGCGATGGCAGAGGCCCGTCGGGGGCTCCGCATCACCCGCGCAACCCCGCCTTTGAGGCTCCCCTGGCCACCTCTGCAGGGAGTGAGCTCGGCAGGCGCAGCCAGGCCCTGGGACAGCACAGCCGCCCTCTGAGCGACCTTCCCAAGTACCATCTGTCATGACCACATCACAGGCCACCTTTGAGAACTTCTGCTTCCCTAAGGGGCCCTGAGGACATTATGTCTTCAGCTTCCACCCTGAGCCTCTCCGAGGTCAAGGAAGGTCCAGGCCCCTTCCATTTTCTTGAGGTCACACACACACACACACACACACACTTTAATTCTCATCTGAGGATATGTTTATTGATTTAGAGAGGGGGGGATGGGAAAGAGAGGGAGAGAAACATCGATGTGAGAAATATCAGTCAGCTACCTTCCAGACGCTCTGACCAGGGATCGAACCTGCAACCTTTTGGTGCACAAGGGCAACAAGACACCGAGCCAGGCCTTACCTGTTTTTAAAGAATGACGAGATTCCAAACCAGGTCACATAATCATGTGTGTTTTGCACGCTCACGTGGATTGCACCAAGGTTTTGGAGGCACCGAGGTGCAGTGCAGCACAGCGGTCGAAGTTCTGCTGCCAACGCCACGTGAACAACGTGTCACAAATGCGTCGGCTCGTACGTAACACGTCACAGGCTGGCTGGTGATGGGACCCGACTTCATAATTGATGACAAATGACTTCTTTTCAGTGACTCTAACAGTGTGTCCCTAATGTCACTCGAAGATAAAACCAAAAGTCTGAATTTGGTGTCATTTATATGAATCAGGCATGTGGCCATCTGTTCCCCCACCCCTGTCATGGGCCTGTGCTGATCGGCTCTGGGCACGGTTCTCCGCCAACGTCACCAAGCTCAGTCACCCAGAGCCCGGCCAAGCTGGGAGGCAGAGGCAGCTGGATCTGTCTCCAGCTTTCTCACACTGAGTCCAGGCAACGACCAGCTTTGCACACACACACACACACACACACACATGCACACACTGACATACATGCATGTGCTCATGCACACACTCATGCACACACACACGTGCACATGCACTCATGCATGCACACACAATTCACCCTTGGGCAAACAAAGGGTAAATGTCACGGGGGTCAGAGAAGCAGATCAGCACCATCAGAGTTCCGAAAGGTGATGACATGCGGTCTGGGGTCCAGCAGAGCCTCCAGCCAGGTGTGGACGCTGCTGCCTTTGCCCACAACCCAGCCCCCAGGCAGCAAGGTGGCCTCGGGCCAGGCCTGTACCCTCCGGGGCGGGGCTTGCTCTCCAGGCTCCAGCTGCTCCTACTGACATAGACACACTAAGTATGGGCCGTTTGTTCCTGCCAACCTGTGGGCAAGGCCACTGGGTCTGCAGAGCCCACCCGTGCCCAGGTGGGCCTCTGTGCACCTCACTCCATCCCTCTGTGGGGGGCGGGCCATCAGAGCTCTCAGACCCCTAACAGTGGGCTCCCCTTTGACCAGAAGTTTCCGGCTGGGCTTTATCCTAAAGGCACTTCATCCAAGACCTGCAAGCAGGGTCAGCTTCCAGTTTGTTTGGGACAAAAAGCTGAAGGTCACCTCGAGACCCAGGGGCCGAGACCCACAGAGTGTTGTTTAAAAAGGCTGTTTAGAGTGTGATGCTGTGCAGACGCCTCACAAAAACAGGGAAGTGCACCCACAGATGCAGAGGAAGTTGGCGGTGCGGGAGGAACCTGTGTTTACAGACCGGTGAGCACAAGTCTGCTCCTTCCTTTGTAAAATGTTTTTAGAGACGAGACACAGAAGGAGCTACCGGGTTGGCCGAAAGTTCATTTGGTTTTTTTTCTTTACGATGGCCCTAGTAGTGCTCAGTTGTCTTTAACTTCATTCAAAACAGTTTTGTTAGATTGTGTTGTGACAGCTGTCATATCAGCGTGCGCTAAAAAACTTACCAAAATTGGTGAATTTTTGTGTAGCCATTTTAATATTGAAGCTGGAAGAAAATATGCAACATTTTGGCATGTTATGCTTTACTGTTTCAAGAAAGGTAAAAATGCAACTGAAATACAAAAAAAGATGTGTGCTGTGTGTGGAGAAGGTGCCGTGACTGATCGAACGTGTCAAAGGTGGTTTGTGAAGTTTCACGCTGGAGATTTCTCGCTGGACGATGTTCCACGGCCGGGTGGACCAGCTGAGGTCGATAGCGATCAAATTGAGACGTTAATTGAGAACAATCAGCATTGTACCGTGCAGGAGAGAGCCACATCTCCAACTATCCAAATCAATAAAATTAGTGGTGAAAATGAGAAATGTGTCTCTTATTTTACGGAAAAAACCGAACAGACACCTGGCCAACCCAGCACCGTGGCGAGAGCAGCTATGGACCAATAAGAGCAGTGGAAACGGTCAGCGTCGGCGCCTGGAAATGGGGGCTCCGCGGCCAGGCTGCCGGGGCTGCGTGGCCCTCTGTCTCTTCCTGTGCATGACGGGCTTTCTATAGTGGCACTTAGGGGGCGCAACTCCTTTAAGGCTCTTAGGAAAGTGCCTGCCACTTGGTGAGCTCTTAATAAATCTTCCCTGTTATTTCCGTCTGTGCTTTCTGAACAGAATATGCACTGTCTCTAGTGGATGAAGAAAAGTTGCTATTTTCAATGAAAAAGAGCAGAGAGGTTAAGTCTCTTCCGCTTGTCGTCGATAATGACCCAACGCCTCTCCCTTCCTCAGGAGTCACCTTCTCTTTCTTCTGGAAGACCCAAGGCGAGCAGTCCCAGCCGACTTCCTCTGCATATGGTGGGCAGGTCATTTCCGACGGGTTCAAGATCTGCTCCAGTGGCGGCAAAGGCTCTGTGGAGCTGTACACGCGGGACAACTCCATGACGTGGGAGGCCACCTTCAGCCCGCCAGGTGAGGGCGCTGCCAGCCCAGAGGGGCCGCTGGGACACCCCCGATGACCCTGGCTCAGAGCCCCTTCCTGTAAGGGGTTGCTTGGGAAGACGTCCTACGGGGGGGCGAGTGCCCTGGTCAGGGGCTCCTGTGCTCACCAGGCGGCTGCTGAGAGGCCAGTGTGGTTCAGTCAGACCACTCCCACTTTCCCGTGGCTTGTGGCCACGGGTCACCTCGGAGCGTGAGATTCGGGGTACAGGTGGGAAGCTGGGAGGGGAGAGGTGACCGGAACTCAGGGGTGTTTGGGGTATCTTTGGGGGGTGACGAGAAGGGAAGTGTGGAGGTAGAGGGGGCAGAACGAGGCCAGATGGTTCCTCCAGGATAAAACGACCTCTCAGATATTTAAGGAGAACTTGCTTTCTGGCCCGTTGAAAGGAGGCCACATGTGTCAGCTCCAGAACACGGAACTGGAGCCGACGGCCTGGGTCCAGTCGGCTGTGCCATGAGAGCTCTGTGGGCGCCAACTTCCCAGCCCCAGCCTCCTCAGTCTTGGCGTGGGCCCCGCGTCCTGGGCGCCTGCAAGAGTCCAGTGCCGACGCGCACGAGGACCTGGAGTGACGGGGCCCCGGCCAGCCTCATCCCTCCACCCCATTGAAGAGGAGAATCCAGCGAACATGTAGCTTAAGAGACTCTTGCACTTTTGTCCTCTCTGGTCCCCAAGGGCAGAGACGACCTCTGCCCCCCCAGAACGGCCTGCACCCCATTTATGGCCCTCAGCACATTGCAGCTGCCATCAGAGTCTCCCGTACAAGTCTTAGCTCCGTGCTCTGGGGGGCTGGCCTGGTGCCAGGCACCTCATGGGGCCCGAATATGTTTTAAAGCAGAGTCAGCTGAGTCCTGGCTGTTTGCCCACGCTGGGAAGCGGGGAGCCGGAGACATTGCCACCGGGCAACACGCTCTCCATAGGCCCATTGAAGGGTTTTGTCTTGCTCCCGACCCAAGGGCAGGAATACTTTGGGCCAACTTAGGTCCGCATGCTCTGCAGAGGCTCAGGGTCAGAAAGGTGCTCGGCCTGGGGCAGGGAGCCCTGATAGAACTGCTGGGCGAGTGCTGGAGGCGCCCAGGTCCAGGGAACACAGGTCTTGGAGAGGGCCGAACAGTTCCTCCCGGGAGCATGTCCACGAGGGCATGTGGACACGGCGCATGCAGACCAGAGCCGGGGCCTTACGAGGCAGAGGGTCACACGGTCATTCTTCCAGCTGGTGAACACGGCCCTCGTGCCAGCGGGACCAGCACACAGAAGCTCTTGGTGGGGGGTGGTCCTGGCCCCCATGGGGCCACCACGCTGGTTAATGTCTCACGTTCCGTGTCAGAGCTGAAGATGGTTAGGTTTTAAATTTAGGGTTTAAAGAATGTCCTGAATAACTTACGGCCATTGGTTATTATTGCATTTTAGTTTAAAAGAAAAAAAATCTTATTTAAAATGGCAAAAAATCTCCTTGAACCGCCTTCAGGATTTGGGGGGTGAGGGTAGTTCCTTTCCTGTACCCCAAAGGGTGGAGGAGGCCAAGTGTGTCTTAGGACCTACCTGAGGACTCGCCAAAAATAGCGGGGACCAATCACGGCAAGAGTGCCTGGCGCCCCTTCCCACGGCGCGTGGCATGGCAGTCTCGCTCTTCCCAGGCCCCTACTGGACTCACATCCTGTTCACGTGGAAGTCCAAGGAGGGCCTGAAGGTGTACGTCAATGGGACCCTGAGCACCGCGGACCCCAGCGGGAAAGTGTCTCACGCCTACGGGGAGCCCAGCGCCAACCTCGTGATAGGCTCAGGGCAGGACCGGAGCAGGTGCTACGAGAACGGAGCTTTTGACGAGTTCATCATCTGGGAGCGGGCACTGACCCCGGACGAGATCGCCATGTACTTCAGGGCGGCTGTAGGTCAGTGATGGGCGGGGCAGGGCCAGGGGAGCATCGGTCCTGGGGCGGGGGCAGGTGGGAGGGGAGCACCCGCGTGCGAGGTGGGGGCAGGGCTGGCAGGTGTCTGTTCTGGGGGCTCCTGCGTACCCGCCCCCCTTCCCAGCATGCCTCCTCCCCACTCCCAGATGCAGCATCAGCACTGTGCAGGCAAGTGCCCTAATGAACCTCATAAATACAACGGCTTTCTCTAGAACACCTGTTCCCTAAGACAGGAAGTAGCAATTTGCCAGAAACTCAGATTAATGGCCTCCGGAGACAGGAGTTTCTGAGTCTGTGTGACAGATGATTCCAGAAACTTTGGGGAGCAAAAGACCCAGGCCTGTCTGTGCATTGGACCGATGCATGTTTGCCGTCAGCCACCAGCATGCCCAGTTCACTGACAGGCCCTCGGGGAGCCCGGGGCGGCCCCTCCTTGAGCCTGGGTTCAACTTGGCCCCAGCCACGATTGAGTTGTGGGAACTGGGAGGTCCCATTTTTTTTTTGTTTGGGTTTTTTTTTTTTTAAGATTTTAGTTATTTATTTTTAGAAAGGAGAGGGGAAGGAGAAAGAGAGGGAGAGAAACATTGATATGTGGTTGCCTCTCGCACACCCCCTACTGGGGACCTGACCCACAACCCAGGCATGTGCCCTGACTGGGAATCCAACTGGCAACCCTTTGGTTCGCAGGCCGGTGCTCAATCCACTGGGTCACTCCAGCCAGGGCTCAGCATGAATGTTTACTTTCCCTACAATCCCATTTTCATTCGCCCATAAGAGAGTATGCTGTTTCTTTATTTTTACGTGAAATAATCTGGCCACGAATGACAGTCACCATGCAGCACATCACAGACATTCCTTGTCTGGCCGCTGCACTGAGCCCGGAGCAGCAGGGACGTGGGGGACCTGAGTCGTCAGGGCTCTAATGAGTCCGTGACAGAAAACCCAACAACGACGCTTTAAGTCAAGATGTTTTTGTTTTTTAAATCTCACATCGTGGAAACCGTGGGAGAATCTGCTTCAGAAATGGCTTGATCTAGGTGCTCAAATGATGTCATGAGGGACCCCTGTCTGACCCTGCCTCCCGAGCTTCCTTGAGGTGATAATGTGGCTGCCATTCCCCCAGAGTCAGGTCCTCCTCCTGCTCCGGCGACCTCAGCAGAAAGCAAGGGGCTCCTCATTTGGCCGCCTCCTGAGACAGGACTGGCCGCAACGCTCCTCTGCCCACCTGGTCCCTGCATTTCGCGGGGCCCGTCACTGTGGCCGGGAGATCAGATGTGCTGACTCCCAGCAGCCTGGGCCCCCCAACCCTGGTGCGGCAGTGGGGTGGGCTCCACCTTGTCCAAAGCCCGGGAGACAAACAGGGTGCTGGTCTCAGAAGCGCAGGGACGCCCGCCATGTCCCCTGCAGCCGCTGACACTCCCATCTGTCACTAGAAAATGAAATTCACTCCTTTTCATGGAAGCGATGTGGGACAAAATAGAGTGTCCTCCGGGAGGACAGAGGGAATCAATCTACTGCCTTTTACGGCCCAGCAGCCAGGGACTTGTCATGCCGACGTGGCAGATGTCTGTGTCATGGAGGACCACAGACGAACCCTGCCTTCCCAACAGCTCACAGCTCCATGACACTGGTTCTGGGAGCTGTCACAGCAGACCCTGGTCACAGGATATCTCTGGGCTCAGGGACCCCATCCAGGGCAGCAGTTTCAGGAGGCTCCGCATCCAGGGAAGGGCTGTCCCAGTCTCTGGGGGTGGGTCCAGGTGTTCGTTAGCCCTGGTGTCCTGGGGAGCCACTGCTTGGCCAGATCTAGACCCACTGGAAGACCGTGTCCCATGGGGACCTGTTCTATGTCATGGTGCATGGGGTAAGGCACGTGTAAGAAAAGTGACCCTGACGTCCCTAGAGCCAGGTCAGGCCACTGCACTCAGACCAATAGCCAGGTGACACCCGGCAGGGCCCGGGGGCACTGTGTCCTCAGGAGAATGTAGGACCCATTCTTTGCATAGGGACCTGCCTGCGCGGGAACCTGGGGCAGCAGGTGCCTGGAGGGACGTGTCTCCAAGTGACCTGTCCAGGGGAGCCCTCGCCTGATCCCATCAGGGTGCTATGTCCAGAGGGCATGACCTTTTCTGACCCACACCAAAGCATGATGTTGATTGCCTGTCACCAGCCGGGTTTCACTCCAGCACAGCCATGCATGGCCCCTGCTGCTTAGGGTGTCATGGCGGGACAGCGACTCCCTGGGGCACTAGACACGCCAGGTTTGTACGTATGGGCGGTGGGGACCGAGGTTGCTCGCAGACAGGGTGTGCTGGGGTCTCTCATCTGTCTCCGTGGTCGTCAACCACGGGGCAGGCGGTGGCAGGACACACGTTTCTTGTCCTTGACGTGATTGAGTGGCTCACAGGGGTGGCTCCTCCGTGAGCCCTCGGCACTGCAGAGACAAGCGTCGCTCTGCCTGGGAGAGCAGAGTGTGTCTGGCTGCAGGTGTCCCGCCTTTTCCCCAGCCCACCCCAACCCAGGGGCCAATTGTCCCAGAGTGAACGAGGGGTGATGAGGTCATTTCCTAGGTCACCCAAAGCAAGCTTGTGGGATTTCCCCAACCCAGGGAGAGTGCACTCAGCCACGGCCGGGCCCTGGGTCTAGGGTGTCTTCACTCTTTGTGACTGTGCATGATTATTCACAATGAACTGTTTGCCGCCATCCGTAACTAACCCAGCAAGAGTTCTGAATAGAAACTGTCAGGGAGAGTTGCTTGGGACCCCGCTCAATCTGGAGGGGGGGCTGATGGAGGAGGTGTCTGGGCCAGCGACTGGCAGTCTGTCTTTTACGTCCGGACGTGGTCAAAGCCCATCTCTTTTGGCTCTTTATTGACCTGGGGTTGGGGAAGCTGTGTAAGTTCATCTTTCCATACGGTGGCCCACAGGAACAGTGCTCAGAAGCGATGGAGAATACAAATGGAAAAATGATTCGACCTGGGAAATCTATATAAACTGTCCGCTAAGCTCATGTATCAGCCCTTTATCTCTCCGGAAATCTTCGGGCTCAAATCCCCCCCGCCCACCCCCACCCCCGCCTCTCGTAGCTGTGTCTGAAGCGGGCGGCGTTTTGAGTAAGGACGGAGCTTCCCTAGGGATGCAATGCCTGTATTTCGGTCTTTCACTGGTTGCTCTCAACTTTCCCCAGGAAAGCACAGCGGGCCGTCCCCGACACCACCCAGCTTCCTCGTGACGCCCACGACCAGCGCCCTGGTGAGCAGACACCGCGAATACCTGCCGTCCCCACGTGCTGGTCTTGCTTGGCTGGGGCTCCGTGCAGAACTGCCGAAAGCCCATTTGACAGCCTGCTGTCTCCTGTGGGCAGTGTGGGGTCTGGGAAGACATAATAAACAGAGGGGAGGCCGGAGTGGGTGCACGCTAGGTGCTGAGAGGCACTGACAAGAACAGTCTCTGCTTCATGTGGCTGTGACCTCGGGCCTGAGGAGCACACAGGATGGCGAGACATCCGCAGGACAGTCGGCCACTGGGACCTTTCCCGGGCAGGTGGCTCCGTCCCCCTCTGTTTCGGCGCTCGAGAGCAGGGTCCGTTCGCACAGAGAACGTCCCTCTGGAGTTTGTGTGTACAGCCAGAGAGCTCTGATGTAACAGCACGCTGTACACCCTGAACCATCTGCGTGGGTTCAAATCCCAGCTCTCACACTTACTTTGGCCTAAGTCCCTCTGGGCTTAGCGTCACCCAGGAAACAGGTGTGAATTTCACGAGGCTGTCATGAGGAGGGAATGTTAACGTGGGACGTGGTGACATCTGCCCTGGGAGGGCCATCCTCACTGTTACTGTGGAGGCCAGAGTGAGACCAGAGGCCGGGGAAGAGAGGAGGGTGTGCTGGCTCCTGTTCTCACCAGAAGCTCACGCTGCTGACCTGTTCTCCAGATGCCCACCGATGCCTACCGCCCCATCATAACCAGCCTGACAGAGGAGAGGAGGAACTTCCAGAACCCAGAGGTAGTGCTGAACTACCTTCAGAGTGTGTCCCTCAGCTTACCCGACAAACCCCTCTCCCAGGACACGGCGCGGGACCTGACCCAGGTAAACTCCTGCCGAGCCCGGGCACCAGGTGGCCACCAGACCACGGCAGACAGGTGCGGGTTGTCCGACCCACAGACTTGAAAAACCAGGAACTCTGACAGAAGGGTCAGGACTTCAGGCTTGTCACGAGCAACCAGAGGTGTGACCGTTCCAGCCGGCTCCATCAGCGCAGCGGGGCCTCCTTCACAGGGCCCGGGCCTGGGTGCTGCATCTGCAACACCATCCAGCTGGCCCGTCCACACAGCCCCCTGGCCCATAGGCATCTGGGGTGGCTACTCCTGGTCTGAGCACCCTGGCACCACTGGCACCGGTGAGAAGCGGAGCTAGGTCTCTGGCAGACTTCGCTGTGGGCCACAGGTCCCTGTCCGCCCGGCATGAACACAGCACTGGACGGTGCCAGCGGCCAAATTCCCGTCTGGTAGCAGGCTGGCAGGGATAGGGCATGGGCGGGCTTGCGGTCCCAAGGCCGGAGGGCGCGGGCACAGCCGTGTCCTTCTGTCTCTCTAGACCTTCCTGCAGACGGTGGGAGAGCTGCTGCTGCTGCCCAGCTGGACGGCCGTGTCCGAGGTAAGACAGAAGGGCGCTCGGATGCGTGGACCGCACCCGCCCCGGGGTCTGGCTTGTCTTCCCAGCACAGCTTAAAAATGGCTGTTTGCATGTGAGAGGGCACTGCGTCCCCGGGTCCTGAACCGGGGCAGTGAGGGGGCCCTGGCGACCCGAAGGGCCCGTGTCCTGCTCAGCTGGCCTGGCAGCGCCAGCCTCAGAGCTGCACTTCCCCCGAGGGCCGGCCTCTGAGGGTCACTCGCACAGTGCAGCTTTGGTCATCCTGGGACTCTTGAGCGACAACCAAACACATCTTCGATGTGCAAAACCACAAGATTCGGGGGGGAAAGAAGGTGACGAAGAGGCCCTTTGTGAGTCTAAGTGTGAAACGAGAGAGCGCCTCCTGTTCTCCGTGCCCCACGGGGTGAGGGAGGGGAAGGGACCCGTGGCTCTGTGCTTGCGAAAAGCAGTTTTCTGGACGTGGCTCCTTTAAAAAATAAAACAAGTAAGTATTTGCGGAAAAGTTAGGAAAGACAGGTAGTAAAGCATAGAAAAAGTCACCTGAGCCCAGGAGGGAGTGACTGTCTGCACCCCTGTGTCGACCGCTCAGGGTCCAGGTTTGGTTTTGCTGCTGGGCACACATGTCCTAGGCACAGACTGTTGGGTGTGGCCTGTCCTCGAGCATTTTCCGATGACACTGGCTCGGGCTCCGTCAGGCACGCGGGGCCTCAGCGGCAAGCAGACCCCACGTAAAGGTGCGACTCGGCCACTGCCCAGCAGAGCCTCGAGCCGGAAACGGTTCTCATGGACTTGCCTGCGTTTGTGGGAAAATGCTGAGGACCCTTAGCAGCAGGTGACAGTTCTCAGAAGGCAGGAGGAGAGAAGAGGTGACAGGACATGTGTCTGACAATGAGGGACAGTCGGCCCCGAGTGAGCACTTAGGCGCTGAGCTGGCTGCAGGGATGGGGGGGCCAGAGGGGACCCTGTGTTCGTGGGGGCGGCATCCACCTGCACCGCTTCTGCCTTGGGGACCCAGAATGAGCCGAGGGAGCACCAGGCAAGTCAAGGAAGCAGAAACAGTTTGGGGCACCGGCACCTCTGAAGCATGTGGCCCCCCCGCTCAAGAGAAAAGGACGGAACTGCTGGTATCCCAGGCCTAAGGGTGGGGGAGACTGACCCCTCCTCGTGGGCAGGGTGGCGTGGGGGCCAGTTCAGAGATCTGCTGAGGTCCCTCAGTGAGTTCAGAGGGGAGCCAGGACTCATATCTGTCCCCCATGTCTGGTCACAGAGGCCTGTGTGACCGGGGTCCGTGTCCCGAGAGCTTGGCGGGCTGAGTGACCTCAGGGGTTACCTCCGTGCCTGAGAAATGGGGTCACACTCAGCTCCTCCTCACCTGGCTGTTGTGAGGACAGAGCCCTGCCCACGGTGGCTCGGCGGACACTGGGTATCCTCCTTCCTTTGAACCAACATCCACAGAGCGGGCATGCACTCGACTACATGCATCTGGGGCACCAGTCGGTCCGCAGTTCTGAGCGAGGCCGACGTCCCAGCGCCCTCCTGTGTTGTTTCCAGGATGACGCCGTGGTGCCGGGCCTGATAGAGACCGTGGACACCGTCATGACCCACATCTCCTCCAGCCTGCACACTGACGAGCCCTCAGGCGCCTTTACGGGCTCCTCCCCCCTGGCAGGTGCTCCGCGGGCCCGCGGCGGGGACATGTGGGCAGGCGGAGATGCGGGAGGTGGCCTCCCTGCGGCTGTGCCCCACCAAACCCCGCATCCTCACACACACTCGCTGCCTCACACCCCAAGGTCCACCGGCTCCACTGTCTTTTGTGAACTGCGCTCGGGGACACAGAACGAGAGGAGGCGTTGGGTGGTGCGCACCACACCCCATGGGTGTTCGATGGTGACTCGGGGGCCACGCTCCTGTCGTGCATGAGTTCAGGATGGGAGTCGGGAAGCAGCGGTGCCTCCGAGAGTCTGTGGGGTGGACGGCCAGCTGGCCAGGCCCTGCCGTTAGAGTCAGTGTGGGCGCCTGGCACTGCCACTGCATCACCGGAGTGCCCGCCAGGTGGGCACATGAATGTATGTCCCAGACTCTCGTCTTTTCAGGTCCTTATTTTCTGAGGCACTTATACCCTCTGGGGGGGCGTGTTCTGCTACACAAGGCAAAAGCTGGTGAGGTCACACCGGCCCCAGCTCGGAGGTACTGACCGGCTCCTCTCTCCCACCTCCCCTCAGAGTTCTCCGTGGCCAAGCTCCTGCCCAAGACCTTGAACTGCTCCCATTACCGCTTCCCGGCCCAGGGCCACAGCTACATCGAGATTCCGCACGAGGCCTTCCACAGCCACGGTGGGTGCCCTAGGCCCTCAGGGGGCGGGGGAGGGAAGGGGGGTACACCACAGTCTTCCTCGAGAGCCCTCTGCCCTGGGAGGGCCGTGACTGGGCACCTGGCCAAGGAGCTGCCCTTGGGCCTCACCTGTTCCTTCGGGAGTGGCTCTGTCCCCGGGAACACAGGTGCATCATGGGAAACTCCTGAGATGCCCCCTCCACCCAGCTAGTAAACCAAGAGGAGCAGGTGCTGGCTGGGACCTGCATTTCACACAGGCCTCTGGGTGGCTCTGGTCCACCGGGAAGGACACCATGTGTCCCCAAACATCTGCGCAGCTCCCATTGGCTGAACATGAGCAGATGTGGCCTCCCCCCACCCCCTCAGGGTGGCCTGCAGCTGGCGTGTCGGGGACCCTGGCTCTACCCCCTGCAGGTGGAACAAGCCACCGAGGGGACTAGGACAGCTGTCTCTGACTCCAGGCACTCCGGGGCCCAGGTGTCACTGGCCATGTCTTTCCCCTCTGATCCTTTGAAAAGTGAAAGTTCACATCCCTCTGTCCCAGGGCCTTGGGCAGCCAGGGACAATCAGGGGTTTCTCAGCTCCTGACCCTCCAACCAGAGGACAGGTATCCCTGGGGTGAGACACTGAGGGGCAAGGCTGGTGTCGAGCCCTGGTGTCCTTTCCCCAGCGGAGTCCTCACTGCCAGCGTGCGGAACCCACCTCTGCTCCTCCCACCACCTCGCTGGTGTGAAAGGTGCCCAGGGATGATCAAGGCCATGTCCCGCTCCCAGGGGCCTGTCTCCCACGCTCAGGTGAACTTCAGAAATGGGGGTGCAGACGATGCCACGGCTCCCCAACCACACACACAGCCTTTTCACTGGCTATGTGACCCGTTGGAAAGGCTCAGAGTCCCGGGCTGGCCAGGCCACAGCTGCATGTCCTCCACCTGCAGAAACTTCTTGCACTTGGGCAGCCAGGCTGGCCCCTGGCACCAACGAGGGCTGGGGCTTGGGCTGGAATCCTGCTCCAGCCACCCGCCGGCCGAGCCTGCCCACACCTCTGTCTGCTCGCCTGTGCAGAGGGGACAACGTTGGTTCCTGCCCCTTAACATTGTCGGGAGAATTGAGTGAGCGAAGCCCTCACACCAGAATGGAGCCCGTGGTGTGATTTGAATTGATAACTATGTTCCCGGAATCTTAACATTCTCCACAAATATCCCCAAAGAACTCAGGAAGTTCTCCAAAAATCCTCCCTGAGCTAGGGGTGGGGGACAACAGAAAAGGGGGCCCCACCCCAAGGTTGTCACGGCGGAGAGGTGGGCCCAGCCGCAGGCATGGAGGACAGCGATGACTGCCTGCTTGGGGTGACGTGGCTCTGAACGCCTTGTAGGCAGACGGCGAACGTGTGTGGCTGCGCCGCAGGGCTGCAGGCTGTCGCATGTGTGGCCCACGGGGGCCACACCTGGGTCCCCCTGCCTGGGTCCGGGAGCACCTGCCTCCTGGGAGCCGCATTATCTGCCAGCCGGAGTTGGCTCAGTGACAAGCAAAGAGTCGCTGTCAAAACTGATGAGTCACAGCATCTCGGGAGGGTCCCTCACTTCCGTCTCCCCTGGTTCCTGGGTGAGAGCCTGTGCTGTCCAGCGAGGGGGCCTGGCTGGGGGCTTTGTTTCTCCTGCTTGTCACCCAGAATGCTGACACAGGTCCCTGTCCCCTGCTCTCCCCCAGCCTGGACCACCATCGTGGGCCTGTTCTACCACACGATGCACCGCTACCTGAGAAGCATCCGGCCAGACAGCACCAAGTGAGTCTCTGGGGTCACACAGCACAGAGGAGACAGGCCCTGCATACGTGTGCAGGGTGGCTGACCACAGTGACACACCCACCTCACCCGTCACAGGTGCGCGTGCACAACATTGTGCCCAAGGCCTCGTGACGCCAGCACCTGGTGCCGCAGCGTCAGTGTGAGGAAGTGCCGCTGCCCCTAGAAGGAGATGCAGGGACTCCTGCCTGGGGGTCAGCAAGCCCCGGAGGGCAGACTGAGAGTGCGGTGGCCAGGAGCACAGGCTGGGTTACATAGCGAGACCCTCCTGGAGCTAGCCGGTGGCTTTGGACTTGTGCCTTGACCACCCAGGGCCTTGGGTTCCACTTCTGTAGAATGAGAGCAACACATGCCTCCGTCGGGCAGGACTGGGCGGGACACATCAGCTCACGCAGAAGGTTGGGGACAGAGGGCCCAGGGGCATGAGGAGGGTGGGAGCATGTCAGCTTCAGGCTCGGCTGGACCCAGGGACACAGGACCCGGTAGACTTGCCTCTGTCTCCTGCTTCTGTCTCCTGTGTGTGGGCTCATTTCCGGGAGGCCCCGCCTGGGGGCATGGCTGTTTCTGGTGGCTTTGGGCCTGCACAGTTTTGGGTTCAGGGCCAGAAGGAGGGCACCCTCTTTCCTGGTGCACCTGTGCAGACCAGGGAGGGCTGCCATTGGCCCACTTGGGTCATGTGCCCAATCATGTGGCCAAAGGATCCTGCCTACTCTTTGGCCAGGTCTATGTACATGACCACCCCACCCATGGAGACCCAGGAATAGCTGTGACTGGTCCATTTGGGTCATGGGTGCCTCCTAGTCATGGGGTCTAGAGGGTTCTGCTCTCTCATTGGTCAGTTAAGCTCACATGACTCCTAGGGCTTGGGGTGGGTCGGCCCTACTCAAACCACAGGGAGCAGCTGGTCCCCCAAGGAGAAACCTTTGTGTCCTTCACACTCCCCATTGAGAAGCCCGTGGGCTTCTCCCAGCACGTTATGAACCCCGAAACAGTGCAGATGGGATGCGTGGTGGAACTGTGTGCCTGCAACCTGCATAGTTTTGTTACCCGGTATCACCCCAGTGTTTAATGAAAAGAAAAACATAAAATGTAAAAAAATAAACTCGAGGGGGACCAGGGCCCGTCCCACCTGTGGTGCCGACATCAGCATTGGACCCCAGAGGGACCAGGTCTGAGCCACAGGACCCACCCCCCACCCCGGGGCCGGCACCACCCTGGGAGGGGGTGGCCAGCACTGACCTCTGGAAACCAGAGCTCCATCCCTGAAGACTCCCGTCGCCAGCAGGTCAGGCTTCTCGCCACGCACCCCCCTTCCCTGTGTGGTGACTCTTCCCCAATTCTCCAGGATCGCTGAGGCGGCGACATACCAGGGCTGCCTGCTGTCGGCCGCCAGCTACCTCATCTCCCTGGAGGTCGCCCCGCCGCCCGAGCTCTCCCAGAACCTGTCGGCCTCTCCACTCGTCGCTGTGCGTCTGGTGCACACGCTGGTGAGTTAGGGCCACGCGCCCTCGTTTCTGCCCTTGGACTTGGTGTGGCTCGGAGGGACAGCCCGTCGTCTCCGTCGCAGTGTAAAGGGCCTCCGCTGCTGTTGGTGCTGGCCCAGCGGGCCTGTGTCAGGGGACCCTGTCTGAGTGCCATGGGAGGTCTTGCAGGCAGCGTGGGGCGGCCACACGGCCTGGGCATCGGGTCGAAAGGGCTCTGAGGCAGGTGCAGCTTCATGGGCGTTGGGGGGAGTTCTGCTGTGTAGTGAGTGTCCCCTTTGGCAGAGAGGGGCAGTTCTCGCTGTGATGCTGGCTGTCAGCAGGACGAAGGCACCGCTGTCTTCTGAGTGAGGGGCGGTGGCCCCAACTCACGCTGTCCTTGTCATTGGGCAAGTGTGGCAGGGGGATGCGTAGACACGCCACCGTCCCCTAGAAAAGGCGCAGATGCTCTGGCACCAAGAATGCGCCCCGGGAGACCGCTCAGCAGCCGAACGGCGAGGTTTCTCGGGGGGCGTGTCGAGGACTCCACAGACCCGCGGTCGTTGCCGTCTCGCTAGACTTGTTCGCTGCCAGCATGTTCCAGCTCTTTCCATCCTTCCATATCTGCCTCCCAACACTAACCGGAAACCTACTATGCGCTGGCCACTGTGTGCGCAGCCTCTGCAGTCAGTCCATGAGTCTTTACACCCCCTCCTCAGAGGGGGCGGGGGGAGGCAGCTCCCTGTCACCCTATCTGTGCCCCTCCCCACCGCCCTCACCCCCCACCTGGGTCCCCTGAGATGCTGTGTCTGTGAGTCCCCAGGGGATTGGCGCCCCAGACAGAACTGCTGCTGCACCCGCGGCTCATCCTCGGGGCTCACAGGTTTCCTGTCGACCTCCGTCCTCCCCCCTTTCTCAGGGACGGACCCGTCCTCTGGTCCAGAGCTCACTGTCCTTCAGGGCCCTGCCCTCCCGCTGAGCCCCCTCTGCAGCCCTGTCCTCCGCCTGCTAACAGTCCTGCCCTAGCACCCCCCAAAAAATCACAAAGCACTTACGTTTTTAAAGGTCATCATAAAATACACACGACAGAACTCACAGTCTGGACTGCTTGTGAGTGCGCAGCTCAGTGGCATTCGGCACACTTGCCCTGTTGTGCCGCCGTCCCCACCACTCTCTCCAGAACTTTCCATCCTCCCAGACTGAAGCTCTGTTACCATTGAGCTGCCCCTCCCCCTCCCCAGCCCTGACACCACCACCTACTCTCTCTCTCCATGAATTTGGTGAGTCTGGGGACCTCGTCCAAGTGGCATCACATGACACATGTCCTTCTGTGACCGGTGTGTGTCGCTGAGCACCACGTCCCTGAGGAGGCCCACTGGGCAGCAGGTGTCGGAGCAGCTGGACCCAGCGGCAGTCCCTGCTTCTCCCCTCCCGGGGCCGCAGTGAGGTTACTCGCGGAGCAGAGGCTCAGCCCCAGTGTCTGAGTGGCTTGTCCACGAGCCACAGCGTTATCCGTGTGTTTGCGTGGCGCTCTGGGGACAGCGATCATGGCTGGCGCAAGTACATGAGCTCAGCAGGTGCGCTCGGCGGGCTCAGCCTTGCTGGACCCTGCGTCCTGGTTTTGGGGGGGTGCTCAGTGCTTCTAGCGCTGGGAGTTCGTCATGTGGTCGTGAGGTGCTGCCGGTCTGGGTCTGGGGTGCATCACGCATCCGGGACAAGGACCTGGGATGGAGATGTCAGGGGCCAAAAAGCCTGAGTGAGGGGTGTTGAGGGGACCATGCGAAGCAGAGGCACAGGCACATGCTAGAGCCAACTTGCGTCTGAGTCTGAGAGATGTCCACAGGCTCAGAGACAAAGTCTGAGGGCCACCGCCTGTCCCGTGGAGCACCGGGCCGTGGGCCTGGGTCTGGGGCCTCCGCAGCCCTCCCGTGGGGCCCTGCAGCCACTGGCACTATGCACAGGCTTGGGAATGTGGGTCCTCCAGGGCACCGCGTCCCGAGTGAGTGCGGTGCCTCCTCGGCTGCCGCCCAGCTTCCAGTGTTTGCAGGGAGCCGGGAACCTGGGCTTCAGATCACATCTCTGGGTGTGTTGTCGGCAGCTGGTTCGAACTGGCTTTTAACACCGTCCCCCAAGTCAGCCTGCGGGTTGGGTTCAGCCAGTGAGGTCACCACTTTTCAGCCTCTGTGGGTTTTTTTTTCTTTTGGCTTTTTATTTGAAATGATTTTAAACTTAAAGACTGCAGAACAGTACAGAGTTCCCATATACTACCCCCATTGCACGCCAACATTGAGATTTTTAAATTTCCCTTTCGGTTACAGTTTGTAGTCAGTGCTCTCTGGTGCGAGTTTCAGGTGCTCAGCTCTGCAGGCAGACAGCCTGCACTTTGCACCACGGCCGGGGCGGGCACCAGCCTGTCCGCAGAGAGAACTAGGAGGCGAAGCTCCAGCCGGTCCCCACCCCAGGACCTCTCCTGTCACCACCCTCATGTGCATGGGTGTGGTTCATGTCTGGACACAAGCGTTTTGGCTGCTGACCACAGATGACATAGATTGGATCTTTCAGATTAAAATCTCATACAGCTGTCACGACCCAGCTAGATAGTGCTGTCGGGAGCGGCAGAGCCTCAGATTAGCCACCTGGAGGGACAGTGGGTTTCTGCCCCCGCAGCGAGGCCTGGGCAGGTGCAGACAGCTCTACCTGGCTGTGTCATCTGGGCCGGGGGGGAGCGGGGGGTTGGTGTGGCAGCATCAGCCGAGATGGAGAGCCCAGTGTTCTCCGGAGGCGCAGTGCTTTTGTCTGCGGACAAGCAGTCTTCAGCCGTGGAGGCTGGAGGAGCTCGGGAGGGCTCTGGGCAGGGGCTTGGGGACACTGTTTTCCACAGGTCCTTTACACCATCCTGTCTCCTGTCAGGTCCAGAAGCCAGAATGAGCTCCTGGGGGGGTGGGCGGGGGTGGGCAGTCTTTCTGAAACAGCCCCGGCTTCCCGGCCTCAGGGGGACTGGGGCTCTGCAGGCCTGGCGGCCATTGGGGCGTGTTTGTGGAAGTCCGCATTTCGGACTCCGCGAAGTTCCCAAGGTGCCAGTTTGGAAAGGAAGAAAAAGGAAAGGTCAGTTGAAAAGCAGCCCTGGTTTAATGGTCGGTTGCTGCAGTTATTTTTGAAACAGAGAGTTTCTGAGTGCGGCCCGGCCGCAGGGAAGCGCAGGGGACGTTTATCATACCAGAGGGACAGTGATTGAGGGCTGCCTCGCCAAGCGCTCTCCAGGGCTCAGGGTTCCTTTGAAGGCTGCCTTCACATTTCTGAGGGCGGTTTGGAGGCCCTCCCCTCTGGGTTGACATGAGTTGTCCCAGGGCAAACTACCGTCCTGTGCCGGGGCCAGCGGAGGCTCGAGAGAGAGGTGGGCGCAGACGTGTGTGCCCTGCACGCAGGGGGAGCACAGCACAGGAGCTGCCGTGGAGCGGGGCCTCGAGCCCCGAGGTGGAGGCACTCGGTTTTCCTGGCACAGGTTGGGGTGCGGCCCAATGGGGTCCCCGGCCTGTCCTGGAGGCCCCACGGCGTGGGTCTCCTGCCCGCCGCCCGCGTTCCTGTCCAGGTCTCTTTTCAGGACGCGTCGTAGACGTGGAGCTGCTCCAGTCGAAGCCGACACAGCGCTCATTTTGAATGTAGTTTGGACGTGGCAGCCGGGCCTCCCTTCCTCGCCGAGGGAGCGGGTAGAATCAGAGAGTGGAAAGGGTAGAGTGGAAGTGAGTCAGGTGGAAGGCCGTCCCCCGTGTTGTCTCCCGGCTCACGTGACCGGGCTCTGGCCCTCCTGGCATCCGCGTGCGCCTGGAAACCAGCATTGAGGTTGGTTTGTTTTCCCCACATGGACACCTGGTGTCCCCCGCTGTGGGGACACATGTGCCTCCCTCTGTCATGTATCACATGACTCGTCACCATCAAGTCATAAAGCCAGCAAGTCTATTCTGTGGTGCTCTGTTTCCGGACTCGGCTCCTTTGTCCTGTTTGTCTTTGTTCTTGTGCTGTCCTCCCTGTCACAATCACACTGCCCCCGACAGGCCCCTACCAGGTCCCCAAGCTCCCCGGGCCCCCAGCTTTGCACAGATGGTGGTTTGCACCTGACGCTCCCGCCAACACACCTGGTGTCACGCTGCCCCCTCGGTGGTCGGGGGGGCAGCCCCGTGGCTCCTTAGGGACATGCACCGGCTCCCGTGCCTGGACCTTCTGGTCCTCTAGGAGAGGCGTCACCCCCAAGTGACTAACTGCAGCTGGCTGGCAGTTCCCTCTCCAGTCCCTCTCCATCCTCAGCCTGTCCCAAGGCAGTCACATTTATTACAGAGCCAGCGGGACTGTCACAGGGCCACTTCATTTGTCTAGTCCCTGTCCTCCCCAGGTCAGTGAAACATTATTAGCTCTCACTCCCGAGGAAGCTCCCACACGGGCGCTGGCTGGTGGGCCATCAGGCCGCCTGGCCTTGCCTGCAGATACCTGAGCCGGGACCGCTAAGCTGTCAGTGGGGTGGCTATTTCTTAGGGATGCGCTGGCCTGTCCTGGGTGAACATTCTGGGTGCTGTTCCTTAGGAGGGGGAGCACAGTAAATCAGGTTCTGGCCTCTGGGGGTGAGTCTGAGAGTCAGGCCTCAGGCAGTGCCCACAGGCTCACTTTGGGCCTCTCTCTTTGTCTTTGTGAGCACCCCCGGGGCCTGGCAGCCCTGTGGACGCCATACCTCAGGCCTCAGGGAGGGGCAGCTGCACAGGGAGGCCCAGGAGGGCAGGGTGCAGGCTCCAGGCCCAAAGACAGTGGGTGGGGGTGGCTGTGGAGATGGAACACTATGGGCCTGTGGGCGTTGGCAGGGATGAGGCAGCCGTGAACCCTGCAGGGAAGTTTCTGCGCAGAAGGAAAAGGCTCCAGGTGAGCCGACCACCTGCTGCCCCTGTTCTGAAGTGGCTGAGGCCCCTCCCCTGCCCCTGCTGGCAGGAAGGGGGTGTGGCAGCTTTTCCTGGGCAGGAGGCCCGGTGGTGGCAGCTGGACTGTGAGCACTGGGCTTCAGAGACGTAAGAAACAAACATTCAGTCACACCTGGAGAAGCTCATCTGTGGGTCTGTCTGTCCTGCTGGGCTCCTGGGGGGCTGAGGGGCGGCAGGGCGGGTCGGAGAGCAGAGGGCACAGGCCCCAGCACGAGTCCTCATGGTCATCGTTGGCCTCGTCCTCTCCTCCTGGCTCAGGTGAAACCAGACACAGAGCGTGGGGGACAAGGGAAGCTGCCGGCTCTGCCCCTCTGTCCCATCAGCCTAGATGCCTGTCATCCCTTTCCCTGGGGCAGTGGGTGTCCTGACATGAACTGGGGGGGAGGTGAGGCAGTTCAGGTGACAAAGCTCTCGGGGGTGGGAGGTGAGGAGCTAGCCATCAGGGGCCAGGGACGTGGGACACCTGGGGAAGTGAACAGGCGTGCGGTGACACATGGTCGCGCTCAGTGTCAGGGTGTCCACAAGAGGACCCCCCAGCTCAGTACCCTGGAGTGTCATTCTCCCCAGAGTAACCCTCAGCTGCAGGACCTGTGACCTCTCAGGAGGGGCTGCGACCCCTGAGGTCTGTGTGCATCACCTCATTTTAGGGTGATGGCAACACACCTCGCCTCCTGCCCTCCATGTCCCACGTCACAGCTCCGTGTCGCTTGTGCTATGTGTCCGCGCCTGCTCCTGGGGGCTGGGGGCGTTGTTCCCACATGGCCACTTCCTGGCTCGCAGCAGACCCTTGGTAACGATTTGGGGAGGGAGGGACGGAGGGAGGGCCACAGAGAAAGCCCACGTAGTCCGTGACATCACGAGTCCTGAGTCCTCCATTGAAAACTACGGTTACGGTCGTCCGCTGTCCAAACCAAAGATGGTTTGTTTTAGAGGAAATCCGCCCCCACCCACCTATCACTGTCACCAGGGGACATGCCCACACCGCGCACTGTCGTCTGGGGGATGACTCGTGGATGGTCTCTGTTAAGTGGCCATAGCAGGTGCTGTGACAGCCAAGCACACGGGCAGTTTCTGGACGAACACGTGTCTTCCCAGGGCTTTTTGAGCAGCTGGACTTGGTACCGAGGATCAGTGTGGTCGTCTGATTTACGGGAGGCCGCTGAACTCCGGTTAAGCTCACACACAGTCAGATGGGGGCCTGCAGGGGAAGCTCAGGAGCCGGGCTCGGTGGCCGCGTCTGCCCTGTGTGCCCCGAGGCTGGCCTGCCCTGTGGGGAGGTGGGTGTGAGTCCCCTTTCACGAGGAGCCGCCTGTTCTCACCTGTCAACTCAAAGCCAAGTGGAGAGCGAAGTTAGGGGGCGGCAGGCAGACTGGAGGGGACAGGCTTGATCAGGATGGAATCGTGGGGCCTGGGCCCCCGGAAGTCAGGGTGATGTTCACTCTTTGCGACAATACAAACGATCTCCCACTGTGTCCCCCACCCCGGTTCTGGGCAGGAGACGGGCTGGGGAGCACAGGGTTTGCGGGCTCAGCGCCCAGGCCCATGTCCCCAGGCTGGTCAGGGCTGGGGCGCGGTCTCTGTGCTCCCCCAGGGTTATGTGCGCCACCGCCTCCGCGCAGACACGACACAGCGGGGGGGGGGGGGGGCTGCACAGCCACCTCTGCCGCACTGTGAGCAGGCTGCTGACCACCCTGGGTGAGGGCGACACGCACACCGCATGGGGCCGCACATGGGAGCAGAGTCCACAACCTGGGGGCAGGGTAGGCTTGCAGCGACAAGAGGGTGGTAACCCTGGTTCCATGAGAGTGACTCCATGAGCTGGCAGAGATCCTGCAGCCAGGTGCCGCCCCTCTGTTCTCATGTGGCCCCTCAGTGGGGAGAGGCCAGTGACCCTCGGCCAAGAGACTCTCCCACCGCCCAGCCTGTGTCCTAGACACTGGACGCTAGGGTGTTGTGGGACCCCTGTGCCCACTCTGTACCCACTCCCCACCATGGGGCAGAGGCTCAGGTGACCGGTCAGTTTGCTTAGTGACATGTGGAGATGCCTGGCACCCCCATGAGGTCATGAACTGCGTCCTTCTGCCCACTGGGGCTGGAATTCTTGTCTGAGGCTGCGGGGTTTCCAGGCGGAGGGAGTCAGCATCAGCTGGGCCCCAGGGCTGGCCCTCTGGGTACTGTGCCCAGGCCAGAAGCCCCCTTGAACTGCGTGGAAGGCGCTGAACCCCTGGGAGGAGGCTTTGCTCCTCGTAAAAAGTCATCATCGCCAACACCCCCACCCTCTGCCACCCCCCACCCATGACCAGGGCCTGACTGGTGGCCTGCCTTTCTCTCTGAGGTGAAACCCTGAGTCGTGCAGGGTGCGGCCCAGGACACCGCCCGTCCCGGGACTGGGACCGTGTCCTCCAAGCCTACCTGGCACTCTGCCCGTGACCTCTATGTCTCATGTCATGGGAGGGTCAGGGCCTGTCAGGTCCTTGGATGGGGCTCCTGGGTCCCCCATGTAGCGTATCCACTGACACCCCCACTCCCCAGTCAGACCTGAGTCATGTGGCAACGTCCGCCTTCAAGGGCAGGGAACTTGGCCTCTTGGCTGGTGGTTGGTCCCTCTGGCCCCAGAGAACAGGCATCCACGGTACGTGGAGCAAGCAGCCTTTCCGACACTGAGCAGGCCTGGACGGTGTGTGGGTGAGGACCTCGGTCATGTTGGAGTCCCCGTCCCTGAGGGACACTGGTCCTTTCAGCCTTGCGGCAGCTGCAGGGATGCCTCCCCCTCCTCCCCCTCAGGCCTCCCAGGGATCGGGGGCGGTGGCTTCCCGGGTCTGAGCCCCTGCCTCCGGGAAGAGTCCTGCCAGGGCAGGCGGGGGTTCTGGGCTGGGCTCAGGCACTGGTGGGGCCAGAGCCAGCCCGGCGCCGCCCGGCTCTCGTCTGGATCAGTAATGCGTTCCCCGGTGATGAGAGGGTGTCGATCCTGTGACTTTTTATAGTTCACATGAAAGACGCCTGCCCTGGGGAACCGGCCGCGTCCGTGGGCCGGGAGGATCATGTTTGAGCCAGGCTTCCCGCGCTTCGGGGGACACGCCTGCATCCAGGGCCCTTGTGCAGGGCCTGGGAACCTGCGTCTCTCTTCTGTGACTCTGTGTCCTGAGCTTCAGGCGGCTGAGCAGTCCAGTGAGGGAGGTGTGGCAGGGGCCCGCTGCCTTGTTGGCTCTGGGTCCTCGCTGGGGCTGAGCCACAGGCCACCTGGCAAAAGGAAGAGGAAGAGGATGAGAATGTGGAGGGACAGAGGGGGACCGGGGTCCAGGCTGGAGGGGTGCACGGGGAGACCACTGCCCGAGGGAAGAGAGCGGGTCCCGCGTGTGGGTTGGAGTGCGGGCTCTGGAACCCGGCCTGTGCTCGCCGTGTGGCCTTGGGCCTGTCCCTTCAGGTCTCTGGTGTCAGTGCCCTGCAGCGAGGCTGTGTGGCTCTGGGAGCTGCAGGCGGTCCCCGGGAAACTGGGCACAAGCCCTTCACCTGCACGGTGCCTGGGGCACATGCTGGGACACAGGTTCCCAAGGGCTGGAGCAGGAGGCGGGCCGCCTTGCGCTATCCCAGCAGGGTGGCACCACGCCCACTGGCGGCCCCTCTCGGAGCAGCGTGGGCTGTGTTTTCAATGACAAGGACCGTGGGCATCGTCACAGCGGGCAAACCTCAGTCTGGAGAGAGCGAGCGGGCCGGCGTCCTGAGCCTGCTCACACTCCGGTCGAATTGCGTGTTTCTAGTCTGAATCCCCGGAGATCGCCATCCTCTCTGATTGCGAACCCAGGTCAGCATTCAGCGTCCGCGCTCGGCCGGGAGGGAGGTCACACAGGCCAGGGCTCAGGGCTGTGGGGACACGTCCGAGGGGCCGCAGGGATTCCTCATCTCCTTCGATTGACGCCACCAGTAAGCCACGGCAGACTTCACTCCACGCTCTTCTGTTACTTGGTTTGAAACAGAACCTCAGCATTTGCATTGAAATAAACTTCCACCCAGGTGCCTCTGTTGAAGCAGGTGGAGAAATCTCTGTAACGACACCTGATTTTCCGGAGGTGGGACCACAGGCACAGTGGTGGGCATCCCCACCTTCTCAGCGTTTCTGGACTGAAAGGAGACTGTTTAAGGAAGAGAGGGAGTCGGTCCTCCAGGGTGGCTGAGAGTGAAGGGACACTCACCTGTTCTCCCCCCACCCTTGTGCTTCACATCTTTAGTGTTGGGGGCCCCTCCTCCTCATGCTGCAGGAGTCTCTTGTCATAGCCCAGTGAGCCCTGCGCCAGCCCCAGGAGAGACCCCTGATTAGCCTGGGAAAGACCGGGAGGGGAGGGGCCTCAGGAGTGGAGCCTGTGGGAGGCAGCTGCCCGCACACGAGGGGAAAACCTTTGCTGTAGACTCTGAGCTCTGGTGTTGCCTCTGGGTGGGGACCTCCCGACTTGTCTGGGGCAGGACCACGCCTCTGTGACTGTGGAGGCCTGGGCAACGCGGGGACTCTGGGGCCAGAGGGACGGAGCAGGAGGTCCGTCCTAGATGGGCTCCCACCCATCTGTTCCGAGAGGTCTGGGGCCAGCAGGGTTCTCACCACGTTCATGTCTGTCCTGTCTGTTCCTGAGCTCAGCCCCCAAGGGAGCCCCAGTGACGCCCGCAGTCGTCTCCTGCTGGGCAACAGAGCGGCCTCCCAGGGCTGGGGTCCCTCAGCACAATTCCTGGTCACAGCCATGGGGCAGCAGAGGACCCAGGGCTTCCTGGGCCTTCCTGGTGGCCGTGGTAGGCAGACAGCAAGGCTGATGACCTTGTGGATGTGGGCGGGAGAGGGAGGGAGAAGGAAAGGGAGAGAGACTAATGAGGGCAAACTGAGAGGCTGGGAACGAATTCTGAGCAGCCAGAACAATAGGATTCAAGGATACTGTCCTTTCTCGGTGGCTTTAAGGGCCTGACTCAGGGACAACACTGCTGTTTTCGTGAGCTGCTCTGCAGCCAGAGGTGTGAGGGCAGGGTGGGCAGTCGTGACCCTCGGGGGCAACGGTCCCTCCTACTGGCCAGAGCTCCCCCACCGCCCACCCCCCCACCCCCCCACCCCCCCAGCGCATCTGGAGCCGAGTCCCAACTCCCCTGGGCCCTTGTCTGAGCACAGACAATCGTAGGGGACTCCGCCGGCCCAGAACACACGGCGTCACTGTGCCCACGCCCAGGGCCAGAGCACCCGTCGCGGGCGCGAAGCCCAGGCTGCTCCCTCTCAGGTCTAGGCTCTGACCCCTCAGACTGTCCCGTCGTGCGCTGGGTCTGCGCTGAGTCCTGTCCCTGCCTCTGGCCACCTTTCGTGGACGCGACACCTGCACCTCCCACGGCAGAGCCCAGATGAGCACTGACGGCACGCCCCTCTCGCTGCTTTCCCCACCCCACGACCGCATCTCCTTTCCCGTCACGTGGGCGCCTTCGAGTGGTTTTCCTCCTTGGAACCCGCTCCTGCACACGGCTGCTTGGTGCGGCCTTGTGCTCAGGACAGGCCGCCAAGTCCCAGCCCCGCCCAGGCCAGCCCGGCAGGGTGGCCAGGCCTGGGAGTGAGGGCGCAGAGGGCAGGGCCAGAGGGCGGGGCCGGCCTCCGCCGCCCTCTTGGTTTTACTGTCCACCCTGAATCGGAGACCGGTCCGGCAGAGAAGGAGAGCCGGACGCGAATGTCCCTGTGGACATAACCCTGTTTCAACAGCTTTGTCCCTGTGAGGCAAACGCACGCCCTCCTGGCGGCCTCTCGTGCGCAGGAGTCTTTGAACTTTTCCCTCGAAGTGATGTTTTGCTAACAGCTGAGCGGCCACCTTGTCCATCGGGGAGAGAAATCACGTCCTCAACGGGCTTCATTTTAGGTCTGTGTGCGAGTCAGATTTTACCCGTTTGAAAAGTTGTCTTTTAATGTGTAGGAAGAGGATTTCTGGGGAAAAGGCTTCCTTTAGGTGGATGTTTCAGGCCTAGAGAAATTCGCACTAAACTGCTTTCCTCGTGAACTTAGAAAATGGAGCAAACAGTGGGAAGCGAGAGACAAGTGACACGTGGCCCAGCACACACGGGGAGAGCCCCGGCCCCCTGGTGTGCCCCCCCTCCCCCGTCAGTCCTAGGGTGCACGTTTGGGGTTCTAAATCCCTGCTTTCTTTTCTAGGTGAAATGGCTCACTTTTCCTGGAAAATAACATCATTTTTAATGTGGTTTGTAAGCAGGTTAGGGACCATAAATATGATGTGTTGTTATTAACAGCCTCGGAATTGGGCTGTAAAAGAGATCAGAATTTTATAACCTTTAAAGCCATCCCATTATCTGCGTAAAAATCAAACCATTCCACTCCCCTAGACATTCTGACAGGGCCCCTGGGGCGGGCCCAGAATTGAAATTTCCTGATTATCAGCAAGTCCCTCGACTGCAGGCGCGGAGAGTCCTGTTTGTAGTTTGTGGACGCTGTTTCTTCCTCCCGTCTGAGGGCGCAGCTGTGCTCAGAGGTAGCGTTTACCTGCTCTGACTGTGGACTCTGTTCCCAGACATACGTCCGAGCTTGTACTTTAGCTTTATGATTCAGGACGGTTTTCTGGCTGCAGGAGAAATTCCAAGCTGTGGCGCTGGAAATGAGACCCAGTTCGGGTGACCCGCTGGGGACAACCATCCACCCCTCGTACCTTCAAGAAGAGCGTGTTGGACACCCAGCCCGGCCGCCGGGGGTCGGGCCCGGAGGACAGGGGTAGGCAGGCAGGGAAGACCGGGCAGATTTTGCTGATGTTGCATTTTCTGTGAAGCTTCTTTCCTTCCCTTCTGATGTGACAGTCCAGGCCACCGCCCTGGGGACTTTCCAGGCAGAGCCCAGTCTGGTGGCAAACACCAAACACACAGGGAGCGGATCTGCGTTTCCCACGGCCTGAGCCGCCAGGAGGGGCCGGCGGAGGGCAGGAGATTCCCGGTCGGGGTGCGGCCTTGGCCCGGGCCCCAGTGAGCGCCACCTGCCCTCCGCCCTCCGCCCTCCGCCCTCCGACCACACTCATGCTGGGCTTGTTGTGGTCAGTCGGGCAGAGTTTTAAATTCCTCCATCAGGGTGGGGCCGGCTGGGCTCGAGGTCACCGGGGAGGCAATGCTGGGCCCACGCAGCGCAGCCCTCTGTGCCCTGATGGGGGTGGGTCATTGTGGGCCCCTGTCCTCTGCTCCGAGCAGCCCACAAACACAGCCCCGTGTGGAAGCGCCACGCTGGGGACCATGGGCCTGGGGCCGCGGCCAAGGAAGCTGCACCCACACTGGACGGGCCCCACCAGGTTCCTATTTGGACCTTTGATTTTCTGGGTTTCTCACGCCTCCATTTCACCCACCGGTGGCCTTGTGTGGCCCTGCATGGCTGTAGACATAGGGCTCCGCCTCTCTGAGCAGCAGTCACAGCCGTCGGAGGTGTCTCTCGGCTCTCAGTAGGTCTCAAATCCAAGTGCGTCGCCACCTGACAGGCTTCTGAGACCGGGGCTGTCCCCATCTTGGCTTCTGGTTCTGTGGCCCTGGATCGGCTGTGGAAACCACCCTCCTCCGTGACCGTGGGAAGGGGCACCAGCTGGGGTGTCCCGGGCATTGCGAGCGTAGCCTAGAAGAGCCAGGTAAGAGTAAGAGGAGGCCTGAGATTTTTCAGGTGTTTTCTTGGACTCTCTAGAGCCAGGGTTGTGTTATGTGGGCTCCTGAGTGTCTTTATAGGGTTTCAGTGAAGCTCATTTGCTGGAGCCGAGTGTGCTCAGGGCCGAGCGGCCCTGTGTTTTCTCAGCCACACGCTCTGCAGCTGGCAGGTCCAGCTGTCAGACAGCTGCCCCCTCAGGAACTTCTCTGAGGAACCAGGACCATGCTGCCTGCCCGCATTGCCCAGACTGGCATTGCCCCGAGTGGCCCCGGGCACGTGGCCCCCAGACACCTGGGAAGCCTGGTTTTACTGGAAGGACACAGGTGGAAAGCTGATGGACAGGCCTCTCCGAGAAGGTGACAATACCAGCAAGTACAGGACCCAGGCACAGCCTCGGGGAGGGATGTTCTGGCCAAGGGATGGCACAGGTAGATGTAAGGGGCCCCATAGCACGTTAATGACCCTAAGACACCGGAAGAGGAGGCGAGAGGAGGGATGGACAGTGTTAATGTGACCATGTGTGCCCGTGGGGACGATCAGAGGAGATTCTAGAAGAGGATGATGGAGGAGCACTCTGGGTCTGGCCTTGCTGACCACTGAGAAACTTCCACTGAGGAGCACTCCACTGAGAAACTGTGGAGCTTCCGTGGCGCATGTCAGGACAGCTCCCAGAGGTTAGGGTCATGCTGTGATCTCCTGCAGAGGGGGCGGCTCAGTGAGCCAGTCGGGCTGCCGCAGTGAGGAAGCAGTGCGGAAGGCGAGAAGCGCCCCGAGCCAGTGCATGCTGACCGGGAGTCCATCAGCATTCCTCCTGCCAGCACCTGCCTTCTGGGGCGGTTGCTGGGTCCCCGAGACTCTCGGTGTCGGTCGCCAGAGGGGGCTCTGCATCTCGTTTGGGCAGAGGGGTGGGTGCCATGCGCGCTGAGCTGGCGCCCAGAGAGTCCGGAATCTCGACCTTTCAGGCGAGAGAGAGCGACAATCCTGGGAGCAGGGTCTGTCATCCACCGACTGTCCGTCCTGCCCATCCATTCAGCAAGTATTTAGTAGGTGTCTGCTGTGTGCCGGGCACCGGGCCAGGCCCTGGGGTGCAGCAGCAAGCAAGATGGCCACAGGCTCTCCGCGCACACCTCCCAGACAGAGGCAGAAAACAAACCAGTCAACAACTGTGCCACAGGCTGCGTGGTGACCAAGGCTACGCGAATGTGAATAGCAGGGCGGATGGGAGAGCAGGTGGGCCCCTCCGAGGGACTCGTGAGGAGCAGAGGCCTGGGGGACGGGAGGTCATCTTGGGAAAAGAGCATCCTGAGTGGGGGGCAGAGGCCCGGCAGCTGGAGCCCTGGCCTGCACTGGCCCTCGTGAACCACGATGAGCTGAGACAGAAAGCCGGTGGTTTTGCGCATCCCTGGCCTCGTAGCTGTGGGGTGTGGCTGTCACCTGGGAACCTGGTGTCACGAAGCATACCGTTCTCCTGTTTCAGACAGACAGGCAGCACCGCCAGGCCACCAACAAGAGCAACCGCGTCTTCCTGTACTGTGCCTTCCTGGACTTCAGGTACTGCCTGCAGGGGCCGGAGGGCTGGAGGGTCGCCACCGGCAGGCTGGGGGGGCCCGGCCCACCGTGAGGAAGCACGTCCCCGCCCCCGCCCTGGAGACAAGCTTTCGGACCATTTTCTCAGTGACGCACTGAGTTGGCTGTTCTGTTTGTGGAGAACACACCTTGTATTCAGTGCCTTAGACACGACAACCCGCTGCACTCTGAGTTCCACCCCGTCAGTCCCCATCTGGTCACCTGTGTCTCCCCTCCCACCTTCTATATGGCCATTCCTCAAGGTGGACCCTGAGTTACTCTGTCCTTGGGCGTTCCCATCACTCAGTAGTTGCCCAACGTGTCCCTGCACGTGGAGCTCAGAGGCACCCTGGACAGGACACTGGGCCACCACACTTCCTGCTTTCCCGGACATCAGCGCAGACGCCGTCCAACGTGGCTGTGGCAAAGCAGCCATACCACGTCCCTCTCCCAGAAGGAGCTCCTTGTGTCTCTGTGGCCCTACCGCCCCCGCCCCATTCTGCCCTTGGTGGCCTGTTGAGGACAGCTCTCCACGGAGGCCAGGGTGCGTGCAGCCCTGCCCACAGTCTTACCGTGTGTCCACAGTTCCGGGCAAGGGGTCTGGTCGAACAAGGGCTGTGTCCTGGCAGAAGGAACCCTGGGCTATTCTGTCTGTCGCTGCACGCACCTCACCAACTTCGCCATCCTCATGCAGGTGGTCCCACTGGAGGTAAGAGCCCCACCCCAAGGGGGGCACCCTTTCTACATAGGGCTGAGGGCAGAGCTGGGGGCTGTCAGCATTGGGGACAGATGGAAGGCCACTGCTCAGGGACATCCGTGAGGCTCTGCCTCTTTGGCAAAAATGATCTTGGCTCCAGGTGTCCCCAGGCAGCCCCTGGGCAGACCCCAAGCAGACCCCCGAGGGGGCAGGCACGCCACCATTTTCAACCTCAGGTCCTGTGCTGCTGGGCAGTCCAGCCGAGCGAAGTTCTCAACAATAACCAGTGTACAAATGTCCAGGGTGGGGTGTCCCCCGTGGAACACACAGGTGCACATATACACAGGGCATCTACATGGAGCCCTCAGGGCATCTCTGCCCAAGACCAGAGGTGCGGGGCAGCACACAAGGCCCTGGGCCTTCTGAGGTCAGTCTTCCAGCTGGGGAAGGGGCTCCCAGTGATCTAAATAGGCCTTTGGATTTGCCCTGGAGCCTCGGGCTGAGGAGGACGGGGACCCCTCCCACGGGGTCCGAGGGTTCTCGGTGGCGCCTGCCAGGACCCAGGGGCTGGAGATGCGCTGCTCAGGTCTGAGGCAAACCGAGCTTGTAAGGGAAGAAAAAGCCCCTGGTCCCAGTGTGGCCCCCAAAGGAAACTGACATCTGTGGTGGGGGCAGCAGAACAGGAGGCGGAGGGCGTGTCCCAGAACCTTTGTCCCACATACATGGACAGCCAGGCCCCCGTGGACAAGTTCTGTTTTGCCCCATGCACAGACATGCCGCAGGGCCCCCGTGTCGAAGCCAGGGCAGCGGCCCCCTTGCCCTGTGACCAAGCTTCTGTGAAGAGTAGGGCGTGCGGCCCTGGCCAGTGTGGCTCGGTCGGTCGCAACATCATCCCGTGATGCAGACTGTGGGTTCGTCCCCTGGTCCAGGCTCACACATCTGGGCACGTACAAGACGACGAATCAATGTTTCTCTCTCCTTCTCCAAAAGCCACGAAAAAATGGTCCTCAGGTGAAGATGACAAAAAAGATGTTTTGAGAGCGGGGCAGACAGGCTAGAAATCCCAACCAGGCCTGAGGTGAGACCCACGCATTCACAGTGTCCTTCGGGCCATGAGCTCCGAGAGATCTGGAAGAGGTTCTCGCATCAGGTTGTGGGGGCGTGTGCCCCTGGCTCACCCCGGGCCCTCAGTGGTACGCCTTGGTTCAGGCACATGTGATCCCCAAACATCACCCGTGGGAGCATTTCCTTTAAGGGATTACATCTGGGTAGCAGCTGTCCCCACATGAGTGAGGCACTGCCATCTTCACCATCACAGGCAAGGGTTGGGGGACTTCTCCAAGGTCACTGGGGGCTGAGCCTGGCCCTGAACCCCTCCAGGTCCCTCAGATGCTGAGACCAGGAGCCGCTGGCTCTCTCGGCCACATGTGTGGGTCGGCTGGGCGGGGCGGAGGTGGAAGGAGGGAGGCCGCTCCATCCAATAAGCTAAAAAACCCCAGTGGGACCCTTTATGACTGCAAATCTGTCACCACTCCGCATAGGTGACCAGATTTAGACTGTCTGTGGGTGTCTTCGCAGAAGCAAATCCTATCTACTCATTGCCAGGAAAGGTCGGTTCGAAGACGGTTTAAAATTATCCACGCTAAAAACAAACCTTCTCGTGAACGATAAAAAAAGGAAAAACACGGAGGCAGCTCTGTCAGTCGCCGGCAGGTCTGTGCGGCGTTTAGAGATCTGACGCCAACAGCCGGGGCGACCGAGCTCCGTGACCTGAGCCTGCATCTGCCCCGGGCTCTGCGCCGGGCATGGGGACAGGCGGGCAGGTGACCGGGACGTGCACGATCCGGAGCAGAGCCGGTGCCAGCACCCCCGTGAGAGTCTGAGCCGTGGAACTGAAGGAATCGGAAGGCAGGGTAACGTGTGAGGGCGGGAAGTGCAGGAAGCGGTGGGACCTCATCTCCGGGGCAAAGCTGAGCAACAGAAACGTCAGCGGTCACAGTGGAGCGTGGCGTGAATTCCGACACAGTGACGCTGGCACCTCCACTCTAACGGCAATGATTAATCAGGAGATAATATGGACTTATTAAGGAATGAATTGTAATCACGCCGACTGACTTGGAGGGATTTCCAAGGCCTCGTTATGTGAAAGGGCCAGTCGGATGGGGGTGGGGGAAGGAATGATGAATGGTCCGCAGCCAGGATGTGGAAGGTGGTGGCGGCCCAGCCCCTGAGTGGGTAGGGGTCCCAAAGGCCACACAGTGTGGCCACTCTTCTCCAGGTGGCTGGCCCCTTCATCATGGCCAGAACCTGCAGCCCCCTTGCCTGCCCTCAGCTCCTCTGGTGGGCTCGAGACAGCCGTCCTGGTAGCAGGAGCACTTTGCCAGGACACAGAAAGCCCACTGGGACCCAGGCGCAGAGCACAGAGCCTAGGGGCAGGGGCCGGCCCAGTCTCCAGCCCTGCTCTGGAGGCCGACCTTGGCCAGTGGACGTGTTCCGTTGAGCCCACGCAGGCTTGAAAAAATAGCTGTTGGGCTATTTCAAGATTCAGATATATGACATAAAATTTTGGATTTCTGGGGTTTTTTTTTAGTTGAAGGCTTCCACGTTTGCCCGAGCAGCCACTGCCCCCTGCTGGCAGGGCCCTGTCCCCGCCCACAGTCCCCACGGCCCCTCTCGCCCCCCTCCTTCCTGGGGGTGACACGTTCTCGTGTGCACTGTCATTCTGTTTTTAGGGGGACGGCAGGATGTTTCCCATTCTCCTCTGGGGAGGAGTCGTGGTCCCTGAGAGGGACTTCTATTACAACAGTGGAGGGGAAAGACACTTCTTTGCGGAGGGACGGTCCCCTTGTCTCTGTGTCCACAGGCCCAGCCAGCCTCCGGGTTCACGTGCAGCGCCTGCCAGGCGGTGCTGGGGCCTGTGGGCTCTGACCCAGAGGAGCCAGGTCCTGGAGCCAACCCAGCTCTTCCCCGCATTTGTAGACCCGGCCGGGGGTGGGGAAAGAAAGGGTGGAGCATACCTCTGAGGCCACCCCACTGCTGGCCACGTCCACTCTGACCCCTCCCTGGCCACAGGGCCCAGCTGGGGCAGCCACCTGAAGCCATCCGGCCCGGTCCAGCTGCCAGCCCAGCACCATGGCGCCGGAGCCACGTTTGGGTTGGGGACGCGTGGGGGTTTTGGCCGCAGCACAAAGGGGCCAGGCCTCCTCCAGGACCCCTCCAGCATTCGGGTCACTTGCTCAAGCAACTCCTGAGGAACTCCCATTGCAGCTGTGCTCCCTGTCTGGGGCGCTGCCTCTGCACCCACAGGCACTTGGCGTCTCTCCCCAGCACTCTGTGGCCTTGCACAGTGCCTGCTCGGAGCCTCGGCTTCCAGTCCGTGAATTGGGGGGACCCCTTCCTCCTGGGGTGGGGGGTCAGACACCTCCTAGCCCCTGCAGCACACCCCCAGACAGCTCCCCTGTCTGTACCCCTGTGGCTTTGACATCTCCCCCAGAGCTCTTCCCTGGACCAGACTCCCCACTCTTTGAAAAGCGGGGATTTCTGACGCCATCCCTTGTGGCTCTGCACCTGCTGATGAATCTACCACGTTTGACACCGTCTGTTCAGGGAGAACAGGGGCATTAACAGAGTCTGCCCCACACTCACACAGCACACCTGCGTCCCCACACCGCCATGGGCACGTCATATATGTGCCGTCACCAGCTCCTTACAGTGCCCACTGGGTTCCGTGTCCAGGTCCTCAGCTGAGACATGGCCACCTGGGTCCAGGCTCTTCAGCAAGCCCAGTGCCTCCTGCTGGCTGTGGACAGGCAGGGCCAGGCGTTCCTGCTGGGGGGAGGGTCAGGCAGTAACAGGGTAGAGTCTGGGTGGGTGGAGGAATCTCAGGCATGGTGGGGCCGTTTGGAGCATCTGAAATGTACAAAACCAAGTGCTGATCCCGAAGGGCAGGACCTCTCTTTGTGGCAACAACAGGACCTTTGGGGGGAGAAGCAGGGCTTGGGGGTCACCGCACATTCATGATGAGACAGTGGTTGCTTCGTGCTCAGCTGTGTACTGGTCGGGCTGCAGCGCCCCTCAGGTTTCGGCCACACTGGCCACAGAGCCTGGCCCCGTGCCTGGCCAGCCTGCTGACCCTTGTGCTCTGCTTTCCTCACAGCTCACAAGCGGACACCAGGTGGCGCTCTCCTCCATCAGTTATATTGGCTGCTCCCTGTCCGTGCTGTGCCTGGCGGTCACGCTGGTCACCTTCGCCATGCTCTCGTGAGTCACCTCCTGCTCACTCACCCGTGTCCCGGGAAGTTCAGCAGCTTTGTGCAACGTGAATGCTTCCTTTCCCCTTCGATCTCGTGAGCTGGTGAACGCCCAGGCCCTGAATGTCTCAGCTGGGTGGCTGCTCTGAGACACCCTCATGCTGAGAGCTGGGGTACAGGGAGGGGGCTATGGGGGAGCTGGGGAGAAAGGGGAGACCCAGGGGCTGTGGGGTTGCAGGGTACAGGCTTTAGCTAAGCTGGAAACTTCTGAAACAGTCCCACAGGTGACTGGCCAGGTGAGAGCCAGAATTGACACCCCTACCCTCACCCCCCGCAAAGACATCAAACTGGCCACAACTTGGGACAGAAAAGTGAAATGGGACACTCCCCAGGCATGTGTCAGGGCAGACCGTGAAGCCACAGTCCTCAGGGTGGCTCTGTGTCACTCACGCCTGTATCCCACACCCCACCCCCTGGCCCAGGGCTGCATGTGGAGTGTCCCCCTGGAGCCCTATGCCCTTTCCCCTGCCCAGCACCTTGGTGGTTCTGTGGCTCTGGAGTCCGGATTGGTCAGTTGGGAGCTTTGAGGAAGGCAGGGATTCAGGGGACACATGAGGAGGTCCCAGGGAATCCGAGCCAGGCAGTGGGGATGAGCGTGGGTCTGGAGGGACTCCCCGCTGTGCTCAGCACACTTAGTCTTGGATCCCTGGTTCATCAGCTGTTCGCTCAGCACAGCCCCCCTGCCCTGGTGTGGTCAGCTTTGGGGACACAACTGCCCGGGACAGATAAACAGGGCCCGGCGATGAGCAGGAGACGGAGGCACAGACACTGGTTTCCTAGCCGTCAGTGCCAGGCAGACAACTGTGGAGCAAGGCCATGGAGCTCCCTCACGGGCAGGGACGTCTGAGCCGCATGCGTGGCCCTGGGGTGGGAGTTGGCCTTATAGGAATAGCTGGTGTGGGGGCCAGGGCTGGAGCGGGCTGCGTGCCCGGGAACCGGAAGGGGCTGCGTCTGAGTAGAAATCAGGCTCGGGCAGGGCAGGGCAGGGCAGGGCCATGCCGGCTGTGGGAGCCACCGAGGGCCCACAGCCAGGGCAGCAGCACCTGGCCCAGCTCCCCAGAGGTCTGTCTGGGGCTCCAGGGGAGCTGTGAGGGGTGACCGGCCCAGGCCCCGGGTTCACCCTTGCCCTCTGCCCTCACTCAGCTCGGTCAGCGCCATCCGGAACCAGCGTCACCACATCCACGCCAACCTGTCCCTCGCCCTCCTAGTGGCCCAGGTCCTGCTGCTCATCAGCTTCCACTGCCAGCCAGGCACAGTGAGTGGCCCCCTGTCACCCCTCTGAAGTCACAGGGGGCGGCACCTTCCACTGGCCACACTTCTTCCACTCAGAATTCAGGCACTCCCCCCAGGAACCAGGCCATGGTCCCGCCAGGGAGACAGGTGACGACGCGCAGGCTGGTTTCTGTGCTCAGCATCTGGGTGGCTGGCTAACACCTTCCCATAGACAGACAGCAGCTCCAGGCTCCTGGGATGCCAGCCCATCACAGGGCTGCTTCCTCTGTCCCTAAGCCCCTGCCCTTCCCACAGGCCTCCCCTCCTGGGCATGGTGGCTTCCAAAGCTCCAGGCTCCTGTCCTCAAATCTGGAGGGAGCAGGGACACCTTGCTCCCTGGTGGCTCCACCCACCCTGGACCAATGGGTCATGTGCCCACCCTGAGCCAGTCCTGTTAGAGGATAGGAGTATTTATGCTGATTGGCCAGGTCTGACTCCCACACCCTCCTGAGCCAATCACTGTGCCTGGGAGGAAGCACGGTACAGGGATTGGTTACCCATGAGTCACATGCCCCATCTAGATTGCTCACACTAGAAATGGGAGCCAGGACTCCTAGGAAGACCAGCAGGCTGGGTGACCAGAAGATGCCCTAGAGATGACTGCTGGGAGGTGGAGCCAGCCGGAAACACCCAGAGAGAGCTTACCTTCTGCCTCTTGGCTCTGCCTCTAGATCCCATGCCAGGTGCTGGCCGTGTTCCTGCACTACTTCTTCCTCAGCGCCTTTGCCTGGATGCTGGTGGAAGGGTTGCACCTCTACAGCATGGTGATCAAGGTCTTCGGCTCAGAGGACAGCAAGCACCGCTACTACTATGGGATAGGATGGGGTAGGTGTGGGGGAGGGGCGGGGGGCAGGGGGTAGGATTCTCTCTTCACATGGTCCTTCTCTGCACCTTGAGGAAGCAACACAGGAGGAGAGCCATTGCCCAGACGAAAGCAAACGTCCCAGCGTTCCTGACTTATTTTGGTGAACTTCACAAAGATCCGTTTTATTGGTTGTATTTGTTTCCTTGATTGTTTCTTTTTATTATCTAGTTTGTTTATTTCTGCCATCATCTTCATTATTTCTTTCCTTCCTCTTGCCTTTGGTCTCGTGAGCTCTTCTTTCTCCAGGGCATTGTCGTGAGAGTTTGGGGTTATTGACCTGAGATCCAGCTTCTGTTTTTAATATAGGTGTGTGCAGCTAGAGACCCCTCTACGCATTAACCTCACCCCCTGGCTTTGGTATGGGGGGCTTCATTTTCATTCCTCTGAACGTGTTTTCTAACTTGCTTTTGGGTTTCCTTTTTGACTCATTGATTGTGGTGTGGTGTTTAATTCCCACATACCTCTCACTGTGTTGTTTTCTCTGTGACTGATTTCTGACGTCCCACAAGCGAGTTCACAGGAGCGCCCTTGGGCTCGGGAGGGAAGGAGGCTAAAATGTGAGGTGTTACAGAGACTCAGGATAGGGGATGGGGACAGCTTGGGCCCAGTGTCCTGGCAGAGAACAGATGGCCTGTGGTGTTGGGGACAGTCCTGGTGGTGGCGCCACTGGGCCCTGGGCAGTGTCCAGTGCCCGCAAGGTCTTTCACCCACTCAGGTGCCCTTTGCTCTTCCTGCCAGAGTCGAGGCCCTCAGGGGCTGGAATGGCTCTCAGTGTGGCCTCCTCGACCTGGGGTCTCTGGGGTGTCCAGGCAGGAGCTGTAGCTGGAAGTATTTGCCACCAAGGAAAGTTCTGCCTTTGTATAGGCGGAGCTCATGCATAGAAGATGCACATGTGACAAAGGTCCTGCGTGAGAGGCGTGGTTCCCCTCCGGGCTCTGGCCAGTGCACCACTGCCCGGAAGCCCCCGGCCCCCTTGTGGGTGCAGTGGCTTTCTTGTCCCGACGCTGCGGAAGGCACTAAAACAATTCCGACATCAGAACAAGTGTTTCAGAGACAGGAGCTGATTTAAAACTGATACATAGCCCCATTATCCACGGTTTCCTTTCCACGCTTTCAGTTACCTGCCACCAACCATGGTCAAAAAACATTACATGGAAAATTCCAAAAATGAACAACTCACACATTTCCAATTGCACACTACTCCAAGTAGTGGGACGGAATCTCACGCCATGCCCCCCCACCCCGCCCAGCCTAGGCCGTGACTCACACCCGTGTGCAGCATCTTGCTGTGGATGCTCCCGACCCTGAGTCACTTAGCGGCATCTCAGTTCTCAGATCCGCTGTCGAGGTATCACGGTGCTCGTGTCCCAGAAGCCCCTTGTTCGCTTCTATTGTAGCAGACTGGTAGAGCTGCTGTGCCGTGTTATCGTCGCTGCTCATCCCTCACTGTCCCCGATTTGTCGTAGGCACGTCTGTGTGGGTAAAAAAGACAGTAAATACAGGGGTCATTGCTTTCTGTGCTTTCAGGCATCCTCTGGGGGTCTTAGAATGTTGCCCCCATGGATAAAGAGCGGGGGTGACAGTACTCAGAAGGGCCCGTGTGTGGCCAGGACAAGTGTCCCCTCTTTCCTCTGGAGCAGAGGTCTCCCGGACGCCACACACACTCAGCCCCGCGTGGGTGGGGGGCACAAAGAGCTGCTGCATGCTCACGTGTCTCCACCCACCCCCACCTCTTACTCCAGGAACGGTCAAGAGGCAGCTTCTTGTCTGAGCTGGTTCTGTTGAACGTCCTCCTGAGAAGGCCCGTGGGTGGCATAAGGGACTGCACCATTTGCTGTGTCTCTCCCTCGCCCACACCATCCGCAGCAGGGAGAGGGAGCCCAGGTGAGGCTCAGGTGCCCAGAGCAGCTGACCAGACGGCCCTGAGGGCCCGCAGCCCTGCCAGCCGCCAGAAGTGGGCTGTTCGCAGAAATGGAATTGGATTCATAACAGACCTGCCTCAAAGTCCACATGTGTGACTGCGTGTGCGCGTCTCTGTGCATGCATGGGCATGTATGCACGTGCTGCCTCTTCATTCAGATGACAGGTCCCTTGAGGACTGGGCTGCTCTGTGTCCGCACTCAGCCTGCAGTCTTGTGTGCCCGTCGGGTATGACATGCATAATTGAACTGACGAGCAAAGCCTGCGGGCGCAAGCCGACACGGGTCCCGCTCTCGCCTTCCCCAGGTCTCCCTCTTCTGATCTGTGTCATCTCGGTGTCCTGCGCCATGGACAGTTACGGAACCAGGAACAAGTAAGCGTGGCTTGTGTGTGGCCGGGCTGGGCCCAGGCTGGCCCCGTGTTGTCCCAGCCATTCCCCTGGGAGGAGGTGCTGGGGGGCCAGGGTGGGAGCCTGGCTGTTGGAGTGACGGTCCTGCTCCCCTCACAGCTGCTGGCTGTCGCTGCAGAGTGGCGCCATCTGGGCCTTCGTAGCCCCTGCCCTGTTTGTCATCATGGTAAGTCCCCGCCCTCCAGGGCACAGGGCTGGGCTGGACTGGGGTGGCAGGAGCTGGGGGGCCCTAGGGCTCTGCAGAGGTGGGCCTGGTCCCTGAGACGGCTTCCACCGGTGAGTGTGTTCCTGTCCCCTCGTGGGGGTGTGGCCCGGACTCTCATTTCCCCAAATGACAGGCAGGGAGATGAAGCACGTTTGCGGGTGTCCGGGTGAAGCCACAGGTGTGGGTGGGAGCCGTGTAGGCCTGTGGGCTCCAGCACCGCCCCCCCCTCCCCCCGTGGTTCTCACCACCACGCTGTGTCGTGGTCAGGGAGCTGCAGGGCCAGGGCCACATCGGAGAGGGTCAGCAAAGGCCTCCGAACCACACACAATAGTGGGAACGCCTGTGGCTCCAGGGATAGGAGACCCCGCTTGGGGTTGAACAGAGATGGGGTCTTCTCTAAGTCCTTGGTCAGGGGCACTGGCCAGCCCTGCGAGGGCCTGTGTCTCAGTCTCCCCACCTCACGGCTGCTTTCCTGCTGGCTCCCTACTCTGCGGGTTGTACCTGTGCTGGTGACAACCCCAGGGTCACACGAAGTTCTAGCAACAACACTCGGAGAGAAAGGCCTTTGTTGTTCTCTCGAAGGGGCTGAGACCCCAGAGCACACACGCCTCGCCCCTCAGGCCGGGACACAGCCTCTGCACTGCTGCCTCTGAGGGCTGTGGGCCCCCCTCAGACAAGGGACCAATGCCAGCAGGTGTAGGGGGGATGCCTCCCAGTCACACAGCACCTTCAAAGGGACCCCTCATCCAGGCCGCACTGCCTACGGTCCCCTCCACACCTGTCCCCTGCCAGGTGACGTTCTCTGGGGTGTCTGAAGGTGATGGGTCATTTCCTTGGTGACGTGTGGCCCTGCCAGGCTCCTGGGTCCTCCATAGCCAGAAAACAGGGCCAGAGGGCCGGTGGTGCTCCCAGCTCTGGGGCCTGTATGGGTCCATCGGGCGCTCCATGGGGCCCCAGTCAGGCCCTGGTCAGGGGGCAACAGGGAGACGAGGCTGTGTGGATGGGTGCCGTCGTCCTCCCATGCTGCCCCGCCTGCCTTGCTGTGCCCGGGTGCTGCTATGGACAGGCTTGGATGAGGCTCCTTGCCCGCTGGAGGTCTGGCTCGTGGAGGTGCCGGCAGGTGATCAGGAGGCAGGGCGAGGAGGTCAGGTTCACCCCCTGGGTCCTTTGTGCAGGACTCTGGGCGCAAGGGCTTCTCCATCCTCTATAGCCCTGGCCGCAGGGCTCCCTCTGCCCTCAGTCCCTCCTGGCTCACGGGAGTCCCTCCTGGCCCGTCTGCCTTTGTACTTGCCGGCTTCGGGCCGTGCCTGGATGTTTTCTTTGTCACCAATGGTCAGAATCGCGTCCCTGTGTCACCTCTGCGAGTGAGGGGATCACACCCTTTTCTGTAAAGGAAAATCCTTCCAGGAAGGGCTCTGGTGGGGATGGAGACAGGACCGTGGCCTGAGAGTGTCCGTCCTTGTGCCAGCAAAGAGCTGAGAACGGTGTCCTTCAGTTAATCGTGTTCAGCTGGGAGGCAGGCGTTGCTGTGGTGATGTGTTATTGAGCTTTCAAATCCAGGGCTGTCCCCTGTCCCCAGGGCTGCCCAAGGGAAGTTTGTCTGCAGTCACTTTGTCACCAGCCTTTTCAGGATTACAGGGCTCCACGTCGGAGATCTGGGCTCCCTCCCTCCGCTCTCTGGGGTCTGGCAGAGTCCTCCACCCGAAACGGAGCCAATTTCTGCCCCGGACGTCAGTCTCCTGCAGTACTCCTGTGCCTGACCGTTTGGGAGGGCTTGTAGAAAAATAATGAGGAGTTTCAAGGGGAAGTGTATTTGTAAGTCCCACGTCCCTGCCCGCCCCCCCTTCCCCATCACCACTCACCCCGCCCAATCTTCGGGCCTGGGGCAGGGTCGGCCCTCCCAGACATTTCTGCAGATCTAGGTTCCCTCTGATGCCGGTCAGCGACAGCATGGAACTGAGGGCCGCCTGCCTGGGTCCTGCCCCATCCACCTCCATGTGCAACCTGGCCCCAGGAGCCCAGCATCCCTGAGTTGTCTAGGCTTGCTGGAGCCCTGCTGTCATTCCTGAGGGGGCGTGACCTCCAGACCCATGCCCAGCCCCATCCTCAAAGTCAAGCTCCCAGGCAATTTCAACCTGGAGCCAGCCTGAGGTCCACATTGCTCTCCAGGAAAATTGGAGATCATGGGGCAGTGGCAAGGACGGAGTGGACTGCAAAGGGGCTTCAGTGGTCTTGTCCTCAGGTGTGGCAGTCAGCTAACTGTGGCCTGAGACGGCGCACCGCCCACTTTTGTGAGTGGGGTTTTATTAGCCCGGAGCCCTATTTAGGATTGGCCACAGTTGCTTTTGTGGGGCAGACCGGCCCGCAAGACCGGCCCGCAAAGCCACAGATGTTCGCCACCTCGGCCTTGACAGGAAGAGTGTGTGGGCCCAGGTCTGAGGGGTACAATGGCGGGGTTCTGAGACCCACACACTCCCACTTTGTCAGGCCTCTTGCTGCCGGGCAGGGAGTGCCCCCTTTTTTCTCAGAGGATCTTTGGTTATACCATCTGGAGTTCCGCCCCAGTGTCCCCTCAGCCCTCTTCCAAGTGAAGCAGCAAGATTCAGAGTAACAGCTGCACCAGGCCCCGTGCGTGTCTGGGCGTGAGTGTGTTTGCTCACTGAACACGCCGCCACTTTCTAGGGGAACGCGTGTACCGTGAGTGTGGGTGCTGTGTGAGGTTCATCCCCAAGGGTCACTGGGGGGCCTGCTGGGCCTGGAGCTGGAACCCCTTCCAGTAACAACCCACCCTGTACCCTCCCACCAAATACACACCTGCCAATTTTCCCTTCAGGATCTGCTCTCCCCAGTCATAAAAGGGTAAGCGTCATTCCCTGGGGGACTCCAATCAGGCCAAAGGCATCCATGTCCCTGGGACCACAGGTGTTACAGAAGCCTCATAGTCTGGGCCCCTGAGAGCAAGTACCCTGGTGGGTGGCCCTTCTTGAACCTAAGCAGAAGTCAGGGTGTCTGTGTCCATAGACAGTTACCTAGATTTAGACAATTACAGATCAAAGATACGGGTACCATTACAGAGATACAGAAACCATTACAGATTCAGAGAAACAGATAACAGTTGCGTGGATTTAGAAACAGGTACTCGGATAGATAGTTACATGCACTTGGGCACAGGTGCAGATTCACAGAGAGCTGTGTAGATAGAAATACAGTTACAGGTTCGTAGGCATGGGTGGACAGGACAGAGACAGTTGCAGTGGCAGAGAAAGAGAGAGCTACAGAAGTACACACACGATACAGTCATAGAAACAGGCGTATCCACAGCCTGTGGTGTTCTCTGCAGGGTGTGTGTGCATGTGTCACTCTAGCATTGTGAAATACCACTATGTGCCTCTGTGACTCTTCACAAATAAACACCATGTAGCCTCGAGTAGGCCAAGACACGGAGCACGCTCTGAACCCCAGTCGTTCCCTCCTCCCACCCGAGGTCCCCAGGATCTTGAGTGTGTACCCCCCGGCTTTTTGTTTTGCTGAAATGCAGCTGGAATCACGTCCACTCACAAGCAGACATTATTTCTTCGGCATCTGTCATAAGTAGCTACCTGGCTGACCTAACGAGGAGACGCCCAGCTGATGAAATAACCAGATTCACGTGCCACATGCCCCACCCCTGGCGCTCGACTGACTTGCAGCCAGGCACAAACCAAGATGGGGGCCGTGCAGTGAGGGGCCAGGCCTGCTTGTGTGTGTTTCCATGAAACCCCAGATCGGTCTCTCACGCAGGCGCTGGCTCCCTCTGAATTGCGCACTGATGGGGGATCAGAGGTTAGCTGCGCTCCTCATAATGCCGCAGCGGATGTGATCGCCCTGCTAACGAGGGGAAGTGTGCATGCAGATACGGTCGGTCTGACCGAGGCTGAGAGGGCGAGGGGGGGAAGACAAATAACCCGGCAGGACCCTTGGAGAGACGGGGATGATGCTGAGCACGAACAGCTGATGATGCGAGCAGCTTGGCCGTATTCACACACTCCCTTCTGAGTCTTCCAGAGGCCAGCACGTGATGCAGGACCTGGGGTCTAAGTAATCGCTGGTGGCATTATTGTGTTTGTGAGGCACGTGGTCATAATTCGATCACCCGTTCAGTGACCCCACCGTGGAGGTGTCAACAGCAGCCTGTGTGTCCGTGACTCCTTACCGGGAGCACAGAGCAGCGTGCCCTCCTCGTCACCCAGCAGTGGGGGGTGATGGTGAGCCCACCGGTCTCCCTGGGTGGTGGGTGATGAGCCCATTGGGCTCACTGGGGTGTTCGAGCTTCTCCCCAGGGGCTGCCAGGTGTCCCTCTCCCTGGTCCCAGGCTCCACACCATCCTCGTCCCCTTTCCTGAGTCCCTGGGACACTTCACGTTTCAGCCTCTCTTCCTCCTCCAAGGACGCTGCTGCGACTTGCATGGAGAAGGGTCCATGTAGTTCCCCTTTCAGTTCGTAATTGCTCAAAGTGGAAGTCTAGTTAGATCGCTGGTTTTGAACTCTTACACACGTGGGCAAACATCTGAAAGAAAAGGCTTTCTAACCCATGGGAGCAGCCTCTCCCAGCCCCTGGCTTCATCCCACCCACGGGCAGGCTGCCCCTGGCACTAAGTCCCTGTATGACCCAGGGGCTTTGGGGGATGGGGGGATGTAGACATCTGCCCACCCCTCTGGCCCTTTCCACGCAGAGTTTGCTGTGCTGTGTTTCTGGAGCCCCAGAAGCTCTCTCCGCCCATATCCCATCCTGAGTGGGTGGCCACATGGCCCCCGCTCTGCGGCCTGCTGGTGGGTGTCCAGGTGGTTCCCCATCTGTCGTTGCAGGCGAGGCCTGGGCGCCTGCGGGTGCATGAGGGCCCGGGAATCTGTTGCAAGGGGGAGGAGGCGGGGCTTGCAGAGGGCAGCAATGCACTCTCCCAGAATGCACAGCAGCTGTAGGTGGATGAGGCCTACAGAAACCAAGCAGTCCAGCACTCTAGAAGTTACCCAAAGGCACAAAAGCTGAGAGCATTTATTCAAGAAAAAAACGACCGGATCTTGGTGACAGCGGCAGAGTCCGTGGCACTATGACTTGTCCCCTGTGCATGTAGCAGAGACAGATCCCATCCAGGCAAACACACAATGGCCGCCCAGTCCAGATAAAAGCCATTCTCAGATGTTCATGCCGTTGTCTGCAACTGAAGTTCCCACCCTTGGAGTGGTGACAGGGCTGCAGGGACCCCTCGGCCCCTGCTGGCACCCTTTTCCCGGATCTGGCCAAGTGTGGCTCTCCTGTGGCCGGAACCCAGCCAGCAGTGAGGAAGGTGCAGGTGCACTGGGGTCAGACACCCACATCCACGACGTTGGGTGCCACCCACCACCTCCCTCATGGGACAGGCGAGACCGGAGGCCAGCAAGGTGCTGTGAGCACTGGAGTGGGGCCACCGTGGGGTGAGCTGCCCCATCAAGACCAGGAGCTAGACTGAAAGGCTTTCCCAGGTCTTTACCGGCCCCTTGAAATAAGGCCAGGCAGGGACTGGTGCTGGACCCCAGGGTCCCGTTTCCCCAGCAACAGGACAGACGGGCATCTCAAAGGCTCCTGCTGACCCCACCACCTAGGAGCTGGGAGGAGAGTCGGGGGACAGGGCCGGGCAAGGGCCAGAAGTGACAACCACTGAATCCAGGGGCCGAGTGGGGGGGGGGAGTTGTCTGGGTCCCCAAGATGAAGCAGCCCCAGTGCAAGTGCCTGGAAAGGCCTCAGACTCGGTCCCCATGGGAGGCTTCAGAAGGCAGGTGCCTAAGCTGCAGAGGCAGGTGTGCGCACAGTGTCGGCTGGGGTGGGGTGTGGAGTCCCTGCCTGTGATGCTCCTCTGTGCACCAGGTTGGGCGGGGAACAGACAACTGCCCTCCCTGTGTCACTGCCTGCGGCTGGCCCGCAAGGTCACACCTGGGGTTCTGGCCTCACTTACCCTGTCGGTGGCCTCAGATGTGGCTTCAATGTGAGGGAGAGGTTGCTGGCCACCGCCCTGCCTGAATCAGGTCTGGACCTTGCGGCAGAGGGGAACTGGGGGACTGTCAGCCCTTAATGTCACCTGCTCCCACCCAGCCTCTCATTCAGGACCCCAGAGAGCTGCCTGTAGGAAGGGCCAGGTTGTTCTGGAGCCCTCAGCCCTCTCCCCCTACCCAGCCCACAGACCCCAAGGGGAGCCTTCCAGCAGGTGTCCCACCAGAAGGGGGCCTCAGGCAGCAGGTGACAGGTCCTGTGCCCCACTGGTCGCACAGCTGTGGGGCTGGGTCGGGCCCGAGGGGCCTTCACAGGGGCCCCCTCGCCCTCTCTGCAGTCAGCGAGCACGGCAGTCATCGCTCTGTCACCAAGTGGGGAGACTGATGTTCGGGGCGCACACATCAGCTCCCCAGGGTGACACAGCGAGCCCCTGCTCAGGGGGGTGGTGAGCCTCAGGGCTGTGTCCCTTGTGCTGTCGCTTCTTGGTGGCACAGATGTGAGCCCAGAGGACAGGGGTTCTGGGACATGGATGGCATCTCTCCCAAGTAACACCTCCTGGCTGGGGAGGCCGGTGTTCCAGCTGCAGCTCCAGCCCTGCCCTTCTCTCCTGTCCACCTTGCAGGTCAACATCGGCATTCTCGTCGCGGTGACCAGGGTCATTTCGCAGATCAGTGCTGACAACTATAAGGTCCACGGAGACCCCAGCGCCTTCAAGTAAGTGGCCCCTGGGCAGGCACAGGGCCCCCACCTGCGGAGGGCGGCTCGGATGGCAGGAGTACAGGCCACCACCCCTGCCCTCGCCGTCTCCCTGGGGGGACGCTGGGCCGGCATCCTTGCCTGGCTCTTCATTCGGTCCCTGTGACCAGGACTAGCCCCTCTTCCCAGCCTTGGTGCCCCGCCGGAGAAGAGGGGTCTCTGGGTGTTCCCCTGGGGGGCAGCTTTCCCTGGCGGGGAGAGGCAGCTTGGGTGGGGTAATGAGGAAGATTCCAGAGCCCACCAACCCAGGGCAGTGCTGCCTCAGCCCCTGCTGTCTGCTGGGACCATGTGACATGTGTGGCCCCTGAATGCCTTGCTTCCCTCATCTGTAGGGGGTGATGGCAGACATCTCACAGGGCCACCTGGTAGAGAGATCTCCTCGGAGGGCGGCCCCCAATGTGCTCTGGGCTGGGCCTTGGAGAAGGGGCAGGTGCTGGGGAGGGACACCCCCCATGTGCTGCTGTTGGGGTTCCCTGGCCCCAGGACAGGTGACAGAAAGCCCAGCCCAAACTGGCTAAAGAAAAGGGGGGCTTGTCCCCGGTGCCCGGAAGCCTGGGTGCGAGAGGACAACTGGATGCAGGGACCAAACGACCTTGCCGGGGCCCAGGCCCCTGTGTCTCTCGGCTCTGTGACCTTGGGTCCACTTCCTACTCGGAGGGAGCCCACCTCCTGGTGACAAAGTGGCTGAGGCAGGGGTCAGGCCCACAAGAAAGTGCGCCTCTTTCCCTCGTTGACCTGGACTCAGTCACACCGTCCACCTGGGCTCTGCATGCAGTCAGCCCCCCTGCCCACTAGACCACAGGCTGGGAGTGAGGAGGTGGCTCCCCCCGGGGAATTTGGCAGCCGCCCTAGGAAGCAGGGCATGGACACGGGGCGGTTGGCACAGCGTGGGTTCCTTCAGCCGCAGTAGATCATTTCCGATCTGCGTGGAAAACAGTGATATGTCAACAGCAAATCGATGAGGCAATTATTCTGTAATGAATCCCCAGCCCTGTGAATTAAAGTGGCAGGTGACTCAGGCCTCTTGGGCTTTTCATCCTCTGGACACCTTGGAAGGCTGTGCCCTGTGGCAGAAGAGAGGACCCTGGGCCAGGGGTCACATCCTGTGCTCTTCCATGACAAGAATATGAGCAGTGCTGCCCTGGGAGGCTGGCCTGTCCCCAGCCCTGTCCCCGGCTTGGTGGTGGTCGGGCCAGGAGGAGCCTGTCTGTCCCTCCCGCCAACCTCGGTCCCACAGTCCTGCCCCTTAGCTGGCACCCACTGCTGCCTGAGTTGTGCCTGTGGGCCCAGGGCCCAGTGTCCCAGAGCAGCCACGTGCTTGCCCCATGCCAGGCCCTGCTCCTGCGGGCACATCTCCAAGTGCAGGTGGGGGCCATGCGCTTGCAGGGCCTTTTGTGCCTCTGCAGAATGGCCGTGGGTGGCACTTGTCACTGCTCCCTCCTGTCCTGCGCGTAGTGGCTCGGGATGCCAGCCTCCTGGGAGCGTCCCGGCTGAGTCTCTGGACTCATTCACCGCCTTTGCCTGTCCATCCGCGTGTCCGTCACACACGCATTTGCTCGTTCATTCGCTCAGCCCGGGTGTTGTCACCACCTCTCTTGCAGGTTGACGGCGAAGGCCGTGGCCGTGCTGCTGCCCATCCTGGGCACCTCGTGGGTCTTCGGCGTGCTGGCCGTCAACCACCAGGCGGTGGCCTTTCAGTACATATTCGCCATACTCAACTCCCTGCAGGTAGGCACCCAGGGGGCCTGCAGGTGGGCAAGGCGGCAGTCTGCGCTGTGAACAGGCGTGTGGGAAGCTGGCTGCCTCAGGGCCAGAGGGAGGCCCTCTCTCTGTCACGCACATATCTGCAAGCCCGTAGCTTGGGGGCGTCCCTCAGCCTGGGGGGGCGGTAGCATCCTGGAGCACACTCCAGGTCTCTGAGTGAACGGGCCAGTACCTGTGGGAGGGCAGTCAGCACCTGGGCCACTCCTGAATGGGAGCTGGGCGTGGGCACGGGGCGATGGGGGCCTCAGGTGGAGAGTTTGTGGCAGACCCGCAAGGAGGAGCGAGGGGTTCACGGCCGGGAGACCAGAAATGCGGGGTGCCCAGGGTCTGAGTCCCCAGACCCCTAGTCCCAAAGGAAAGTGGAGGCAGTGCCTGGCACCATCCACAGCTGTGCAGCCGTGCTTGGGTGGGGGCAAACCCTGGTGCCCACCAGCCAGCCACCGCTCAACCCCACCAAGCTGTCCCTGCTGTGGCGGGGCCCTCATGAAGCGGACCCCACACTGTGTCTCACAGAGTGTGCCGGGCTTCTGTCACTAGCTCCGTGCACGGCTCTCCTCCGGGTGTTTGCATGGAGGGTGCTGGGCGGTCCTGGAGGTGGCTCACTGTGGGTCCCAGCTTCATCCCCATAGAGTGGGGACAGTGACAGAGCCTGTGCCACAGCTGCTTCTGGCACAAATGAGACAGCCCCTGTGGCATGTTGGCATGACGTGTGGTCGCGGTCCCTGGATGTCTGGGGACACCGCATCCCTGCGTCTGCTGTCCTCAGCCCGTCCCGGGGGGCGCTGTCTGGGAGTCGCCTGTCCTGGAACCTTTGTCCTGGCAGCAGCACAGCCACCTCTGACCCCTGGGTGCCAGGACTGCCTGCCTCCAGGTCAGGTTACAGTGGCTGCAGGCCACCCCTCCCTCCTCACGGGCTGCAGAGCGCCCCGCTCACACCAGGCTCCCCAACAACACACCAGGCCAGAGCTGCCTGCGAGGAACCTGGGGGATGCATTTCTAACAGAACACAGGTGGTACTAACCCTGTCCCCTCCTCTCCTTTCCAGGGCTTCTTCATCTTCCTCTTCCACTGTCTCCTGAACTCAGAGGTACGTCTGTCTCCTGGACTCCTGACGCTGGGAAGCGGGTTTTGTTTTCTGAGTGGGCACAGAGCGTAGGTAGAGCTGCCTGGCCAGGCTGGTGTGGGGACAAGTTGGGGATGGTAGGGCCACTCTCCACCGGCCCCTTCAGTCTCTTCCTGTTGCTAAGCAACCTCCAAGCCTCCTCCCTCACTCACATCCTTCAGGGACTGAGGATTGTGGGGGTGCAGGGGCAGGAGAGAGGAGACCAGGGATCCAGGAGGGAGGGTGGGGCGTCCACGTGCTCCTGAGCCCACAAAGCCTTCTGGAAACTGTCCCGGGGGCAGGGAGGAGGCCTCCCGATGGCAGGGATTGGTGAGGGGACCCTCGATCATTCTCCTCAGTGCTGTCTGGGGGGTGGCACCTGCTCTGAACTTGGCAATGGGGAGAGCAGGGGCTGCTCCAGTCCCCCAGGGGGGTTTCACCCTGAAGCAGTGGGCTCAGCATGGTGTTCCTCAGCATCCAGTCCATGGCCATGGGGAAATGTCTCTGGGGTGACACGTGGGGACAGGACAGAAGCAACCCCCCACCTGCTGCCTTTTCAGTGGAGACAGGTGGGGAGGGAGCACAGGGGTGGGGTGGGCAGGGAGTGTCGCTGAGGAAGCTGGTGGCAGGCGGAAGGGGGGTCCTCTGAGTGCAAAGAACAGGAAGCAGCCCAGGCTGGCCCACGACGGCGGCCCACGCAGGTGTCTGTGTATTCACTCCTCCTGTTTCTGCCACCTGTCACTGTAGGCCCCCCTGCCACTCGCAGCTGAGTGCCCATCCCCCTGTCCAGACTGTGAGGGGCCAGACCCCGCTGCTTCTCCCCATGTGGGCCCGGCCCACGGGGGGCACAGCATCTGTACCTGCCGGGGAGCCGGCGACACGGGACCGCAGCCTCCGACCCTCTCCTTCCCCTGCGCCTGTCCTCGGGGTCTCACGTCGGCACAGGCTCCCAGAGACCTGTCACAGTGCACCCCAGCTGCCACTGAGTCAGCCTCCGAGGTGGTTCTAACGTGCCACGTTCTGCCCTCCAAGGTGAGAGCAGCCTTCAAGCACAAAACCAAGGTCTGGTCCCTCAGCAGCAGCTCCAGCCGCAGCGCCCACCCGAAGCCCTTCAGTTCCGACGTGGTAAGTGCGGGCTGTGCCCCGCTGACCTTCCCTGGGGGCCCGCGTCCCGGACCCTCATGGACCCCAGGGCCCTTCCCTCACTGCCACCTGGACAGTGGTCCTGTCCGCTGACCTTGGAGTCGCTTTCCTGCTTTGCCGAGCCACACGCAGCCTCTGCCTCACCAGGGGCGGCGCGGGGCTGAGGCCCTCAGTCTCATAACCCTGAGTTCCTCCTGTCCCACCTCCCGGGCTCCGTCGGCCGCAGGGTCGATGCTGGTTGTTCTTGCTCGGCCTCTCACTCCTGACCTTGGCTGTGGGCCGCACACGCCCTGGGCTAGTGTTGTGCCCACATTGGTCCCCCATCTCTGATGAGATCGCACGGCCCTGTCTCCTGCCCCCACCCAGGGTCTGTACTTCTCATACCGACTGAGAGGGGTGGAAGTACATACAGATCAACTGACCAGGGCGCAGACGTCCGACACGCTGGTGGGGTCCCGTGGGCAAGAGGGGCAGCAGCACAGCCGACCCCGGGGCCTTCCTCCATGCCCGGTGCCCTGCCCCGCCCCCACGCACAGCTGAGAAGTTGGGTCTGTGGGCTGGAGGTCCAGACCCCCATCTTTCAGCTCCTGTGGGTGGTGGTCACCTGTCTGTCCCCCACACCCCGGGCAGCCTGGAGCTGCTGGGTCCCCCTACCTGTCACTTAGGTTCTCGCTCAGTGTTACCTCCTCGGAAAGTCCTCCCCAGGCATGCCGAATAAGGCGCTCCCGCCCCACTTCATCCGCCCCCACACTCGGCAGTGGCTTTGCCCGTTCCTCTGTGTGATGGCCACTATCTGCCTCCCCCTCCAGGACATCAACACCCTGGGGCCAGGGTCTGGTGGGCTTTGTTCACGACTGTGATCCCACAGCCAACATCAGCCACAGTGCATGCAGACGAGTGTGCGAATGGACAGATGGAGAGGGGAGGGAATGGAAGGAGAGAGGGGTGGAGAGATCGATGGATGGATGGATGGATGGATGGACGGGTGGGTGGACAGATGATGAGTGAACGAATGCACACCAGAACCAGGAAAAGATGAGGAAGGTGGAGGAAGGGCACCCTCTCCAGCTCACGACCCTCGTTTCTGGGGAGCTGTGAGGACTCTCCAGCAGGGAGGAGGACCCTTGTGCAGCTTTCTGTCCCAAGGCCAGCTTTCCTCAACCACCGGGGGCAGGGCGCTCATCCCAGAGCAGGGTCCTCACCCCTCACCCCTCTGTGGTTCGCAGATGAATGGGACCCGGCCAGGCACAGCCTCCTCCAAGCTCAGCCCCTGGGACAAGAGCAGCCACTCTTCCCACCGTGTGGACCTGTCCCCTGTATGAGCAGAGCCCCCCGCTCAGCCCGCAGCCTGGTGCACAGCCACAGGTGGATCCCCCGCCTAGGTCCCCCTGCAGGCTGAGCGGTCCCCTGTCACGGTGCACGGGCCTCCCCGCATCATGGCCCATGTTGGACCTGGGATACCGAGAGCACACAGGACCCGGGGGCCACCGCACCCAGAGGGGTGGCCGCACCTGCTCCAGGATGGGGCCTGGGACCCGGAGACAGGTTCCTGCAAGGGGGATTAAGGCCGCTGTGGCCCCCCAACCCCCCGAGGGTCGGGCCAAGCAGATGGGGCTCGTGGGGCTTAGAGTAAGGAATGTGTCCACCTGCCGATGTCACCCAACAACGGGCTCACCGAAGCCAGGCTCCAGGCCGAGAGCCAGTCTTTCCGTCCAGCGCTGCTGCAGTGGGAGGTCTGTGCCGGGTTCCCCGCTCCTGACGGGCTGGGTGCCGGGCCACGGCATGCAGGGCTTCGAGGAGGCCACCGCCACTGGGGAAGCTTCTCAGCCCATCCCTCCTGTGTGCTGACGCTTCAGACTCAAAGTCGGCCCTCAAATACCCCCTTTCTGGCACCTGAGCCTTCTCTTCTGTTCATGATGGGTGGCTAGCCAGGGCCCCAGCTGGATGTTTTCCAAGGCCTGACTCCCTTCAAGAGTCTCCCCGCATCATGTACAGACGCCTTTCTGCATCTGACGAGCACACCGCCGTGGAGGGCAGCACACTGTGCCGTCCGTCGCTGCAAAGGCTGCCCGCTGCCCACGTAGCAGACGGCTCTGGGGGAGGCGACAAGCACTGTGTCTTCAGAGCTGATGCTGACTTGTGGACTCAGCCCCTCAGGCCACGGAACCGCCACGACTCCACACGTGGTTGGGCTCCTGCCACACGGCAGGGTTGGCCTTCATAGATGTGAGCTAGGCACCGCTGAAGTATTTGGCAGCGGGTGACGAGAGAGCCTGCTGTGGCTGGTAGCGCCAATGGCATCTGTGGCGCACGTGCGCCGGAGACCCGACTGGTTCTGGTACTGGAAACTTCCTTTAGCACCGTGACCCAGCCCTTCCTCTTGCCTGCACGTCTGCTTCTCATGGAGTTTGGTGGACCTCTTCCATCTCTGGCACCTTCTTAGTGCCCCTTGCCCCAGTTACAGCGACTGAGCCATCCACAGGCACCCCACCGTCACAGGGGTCACGCGGAACCGCATGTCCACGGGGTGACCTGTTTGTCCATCCAGCAAGGTCCCAGACACTCCGGCCGAACAGCATGAGACACAGTGCCACACACCTTATGCGCAACCCCGGGGGTTGTGCTGGAGCAGTGGAGGCCCCAGGCATGGCGAATGGCCCCAGGTGCCGGCCCGGCTCGTCCTCCTGACTCAGGAGCAGGTCCTGCCCTGCCGCAAACACCCCAAAGTGAGAACACCGTGTTCCTAGGGTTTACGCTTGGGTGTTTTTTCCTGCTTCACTCCCAGTGAAGCCAACCAAGCAGGAACTGTCTACTTTAGACGGAACCACGCTAGTTAGCTCTCCGATACTCACTTTCCGTAGCTAATGCGTCGAGAGGCGCAGTGGACAAACCTTTTGCTTCTAATGAACGAACAGTGCACTTTATTTATACGCTATGTATTCTGGCTTTTGCAGTGCTTTATCATCTACGTGTAATTTGGCCAAAGATAAAACGGGAAGGAAATGGGAAAGAATTGTGTGTGAAAGCAGCTCGCAGCCCCAAGCAGACAGTGAATGGCGCTCCGCAGAGAAACCGTGTGTGATTTGTATGAAATAAAACCTCCGTGTCCGTAAGGTGGTGTGTGTCTGATGTCTGGCTGGCCGAAGGGGTGAGCGGCACTGTGAGCCGCTCAACAGAAATCCAAAGGGAAGCACAGGTTGAATCCCACGCAGGACGCACGCTCCGGGCACTTCCCGAGCACCCGCATTGTAGCTCTGGGACCCGGTGACAGATGACATCCCTCGCCTGCTCTCACAGGAGCCACTTGGGAAGGGGGAACACCACCAGTGGCACAGGAGAAGGACAGGAGGCAGTGTGCGCAGGGGATGGCACCTCTGCCCAGCGGTGGATGGCTCAGTCGCACGCCCCTCCCAGCCCTCCGCCCACTTGCTCCTGAGTCCTGGCCCACAGGGAGGCGTGACCCACAGGGTCCAACGTCACACCTATGGTGCCACCACCTGCCTTTCCACGTCAGGCTCCCCTGAGCCCTTCTGCATGTTCCTACATGTTGCTCACAATGTGGGAAACATGGGCACAGAACTGCTCATGCAGGGAAAGTCCTAGAAACGGTGGAGGGGACACCAAACAGGTCTGATGGGGACAATGACCAAGTGGGAGCACGGGGACAGATTTGAGTTGCTGAACTGTGGGCATGGTGGCCCCAGGTGGTGACAGGCATTCTGAGGATGAGGATACTGGGCAGTGTGATAGGTGGTGTGTGTGTGTGTGTAACTTGAGGCGTGTTATAGGGTATGTGCACATGTATGTAAATGTAGGACGTGTTATGGTGTGTGTGAGGGCACAGCTGAGTGTGGCAATGCATGCACACTTGCTGACGTACAATGAGAGGTCAGGGAAAGGCCCCTGAGAGCCAGACATTTGGCTGAGGTCTTGCAGCAAAGGACCAGGGAGGTGGGACCACAAGACGGAGGAGCTGAGGGGCACCTGTGGAGCGAGAAGCCACGGGGCCAGCTCCCCACAGGCTGCAGACCCAGGTCGGGGGTTGGAGCTGTACCTTGATCCCAGTGAGGAGCCCCAGGGTTTGGGGAACACCTGTGCTGAGGTGTAATGACACCCAGTGGCCCACACATGTGCAGTGACGCAGGTGGGTGTGTGCACACCAGTGCAGCCTCACTCTGATGGGCGGCCTTACCCACGACCCTCGAGCTCATGGGCCCTCGGCTCCTGGTTGGGCTCGTGGAACCGGCCCAGCCGCCAGGTGGGGGCTCGCTGCCGGCATCCCTGCTGCTGATGGAGGAGGCCGGGCATCTCAGCCCCAGACCTAAACCACAACCTCGTACGCACAGCGGGGGCTCCAGTGCCCGTGGCCACAGGGACTCGGACCCCCGAACTGGAGAGCAGTGAGTGGAGCAAAGGTCACAGGGACAGCCCAGCAGGGCCCCAGACACCATGACGTGCCCGCATCTCAGGAGGGTTTAGGCTCCTTCTCACAGTGAAGGTGAGGGCACTTAAGGTCAGAAACCTCCAAGTCAAGCCCCTCCAGTTAGGATCCCACAACTGAGGACATACCAGGTGAGGACCCTCTGAGGAGGGCCCCCAATGAGGACCCAACAGGAGAGGGCACCTGTCACGGCCCTCTTGGGTCAGGGACCCCAGGTCAGGACCTCAGGTGAGGACCCAGGGGAGCCGCCCTCAGGGGTCTGAGCTCAAGGCTCAGATGGGCAGGGCTGCCTGGGCCATGAGGCCTCTGGGGGAGAGCTGGGACTCCCTGCCTGTGGGCACAGAGCTGCTCGTGCCCCACAGAGGGGTCAGGGCCGCTCCTGCACCCAGAGGAGAGGACGCCAGGTCCCCACCGTTCCCCAGGCACTCAGGAGAGCTGCAGGCGAGGAACACGTGCCTCCACCATGCGCGCAGGTGGGAGTCTCCAGGTGAGTGCCTTTGCAGCACCTGTGGCTTTGTGTGGGTCTGCGCCCTCCCAGGATGTGCAAGCCTCAGTCCTGGGGGCCCCTGCAGGCCAGATCCGTAGCCCGAGGAACCTGAGCAGTAGGAAGGAAGAACAGACACCTGGTGGGGGGAGGCTCAGGGGTTTCCAGAAGGCCGAGCAGGCCCTGCCCTCCCGTGCGGAGCCACTGTGAGTGCTTCGTGCCGTGTTTGCTGGTCTGAGTGTCAGGCGCAGGACTTGTTTCCGATTCAGGTCCCCACACCCACCTCCAGCCCCGTCCCCCTGAGCACACGTGGGGGTGGGGGAGGGCAAGTCTGAGCACCTGTCCACAGGCAGTCCCTTACGTCACCCCAGTGAGGACAGGGACCTGGGGCACGGGGAGGACAGGTCTCAGGTCGGAGCAGGACCTGCTAAGGACTCGGACTCTGCTCCGTGCTGGGCCCGGGGGTGAGATGCACTGACGGGCAGATGTGGTCCCGGCCCCTGGGAGGCCCTGCTGACCAGTCAGTTCCCTCTGCTCTGACGGGTCCCGTGTGGGTGGGGGCAGGAGGGGGCATCTGTGGAGACGAGACTTCCACACCGCCCACAGAGGGGAGGAGCCTGCAGGTGCCCTTGCACTTGATGCCCCAGGAACAGGCTCTCCTGGGGATTGTGGGGGGTGCAGGCCATTGCCCACGTGCCCGGCCCCTGCTGCCCGTGAGTCTCCACCCAGGTGGCAGCCTGTGCAGTTTGAGGACAGGACCCCCTTGGCCGCTCTGAGCCCACTGGAACCCAGGATAGGCACCCCCCCACCTCTACTCCAGGGAAGCGCCCAGGGGCTCTGGGGAACAAAGCTGCAGCGCCCCCCGCCCCTGCCCCAGGACGGGGGCCATGACTCTGTCAGAACTCTGCTGAGTCGTCGAGAGTTGCTTAGAGACGATTTCCGTAGTTCAGTGAACTTCCTGCAGAACTTCATGTGTTTTGTGTAAATTTTAATGTTAATATAAAGGATGCTAGGTTTTTAAAACGAAGACCATTTCCAGAGTGAAGCCACTTTAAATAATTCAGCAGGAAGCGTGGGCATCGCGTGGAGATGCTTCTGCGTGAGGACTGCACGTTGCACTTGTGGATTATTTATTCCTTTAATTTCACCTCAAATGCAATCACAAATCCATATTATTAGATTTAAAATGAACATTCATTTCCAAGGAAATAGATGCTCTGGTTTCCTAGGGAAAGGCTGAGGGGGGAGGCTGCAGTTCTCTGACTTCTGGGGCGTGGGGTGGGTATTGGGGTCAGGGGGCAGGTGCTGGACACTCAGAGCCCCGCCCACCCCAGGGGCAGGAGGACGGCTGGGGATCTGGGGGTCTTCCTGGACAGGAACAGCCAGGGAGGGGCAGGAGCAGGAACTAGGCTGAGGTGGGGGTGGCAGAGCGGGCCACCTGCCAGGTGTACTTCCAGGGGACAGGTCTGTTCGAGCAGAGGGCTCAGCTCTAAGGCCTGGGCGGCCTCGGGGCTGTGGGGCCAGGAGGGCTCCATCCCCCTCCCCAGGGGCAGAGCTCTTTTCTCTGTTGCCCCCCACGCCCCCACAGCACACAGTCCTGGCTCCCTCCCGGGCTCCTGTGGGGTTGGACCAGGGGCGGGGGGAATGGGCACAGGCCACCACCCCCTTCCCCACACCTGCAGCCCCCACAGGCCCTGCTTGCCTGAAGTCTTGAGAGTGGGGGGACCTGGGCCATGGGCGGTGCTCCCTGGGGATGCAGGGTGAGGGGCAGCTGCAGGAGGGGCCCTGTGAGCAAGGGGAGAGTGGGGGCAGCCCTCTTCCAGCTCAATCCTAGGGATGTTCACCCCGACCTGGAATCCCTCCCTGAAGCTTGGTCACTCCTGCCACCTGGGCGGCACCTCGCTCTGCGGGTGTGGGCACCCTCACCTGGGAGTTCGGCCACGTGGCCCAGGAGCGCCTTCCTGGACAAGGTGGTCTCCCCAGCCCCTCGGGGTATCTGAATGCCTGCAGTGACACAGCCCCTCTGCTCACAGGCAGCTGCGGACTGCCCCCGATCCCTGCCCTCTGGATACCAGCTCCACTTTTGGGGCAACAGTGAGCAGGCGCTCCTCCGGGCATGACTCAGAGGTCGGCCCTCGGCCCCCACGGGGTTCACGGTCCGAAGCTCCCTTCCCAGGCTCTGTGGTCACCCGCCGTCTGGGGCTGCCTCTCCTGCAGACGCCATTGGAAGGTCCATTCCAGTCCACCACAAAGACACAAAGCCATGCCCCGGAGGACCCCAGGGACATTGTTCTGTCCCCACAAAGACTGCATGCGGACCGATGTCCCTGACACAGAACTGCTCACCAGCCATAACACCTGCCTCACTACGGTGCTGCTGGGCCTTCCTCCTGATGTGCAGGGCCAAGGACATGGGACAGCAGCCACGGAGGAGGCCGCCTTTGTCACAAACGCTCCGTGTTGCCTTGGAAACCACAAAATCCGACCAAAATGAATGCTGAATGTAAAGTGTTTGTTCCATTTTAACGTGAGTAGATTTTAAGCTGCCTGTTCCCCTGCTATTTTGGTGTTCTCGTGATAACAGTAGTGCTTTCCTCTCCTGGTTTTGTTTTCTCGGGTGGACTGATTCCTCGTGCACATGGGAGGCCTGGGGCCAGGCGGACGAGGCCCAACGGGAGCAGAGTGCCCAGGGCCGGCAGAATCGCGGCCCGTCCCAGGTCTGCTGGTTCCTGGTGCCCCCCAGACCACGGCTCTGCTGAAAAAGCCGCTCCAGGGTCTCTGCTCCGCGGCTGTAAACTGTTTCCATCCCGCCGGTGTCTCTGGTTACACTTCCACCTGCCGGATTTCAGGGCCCAGCCAAGCCTCTGTGGGAGGGAGGAGGCCCCCCTGGGCCGGCGAGGCTGCATCGGGGGGGAGGGAGCACAGCGTGGGGGGCAGACACTGGGAGGGAGGGCAGTGTGGTGGCCTCTCACAGAACTGGAGTGTCCTTGCCACACACCCCAGCGATGAAGTGCATCGGTGTTTACCCACTGAAGACACGTTTGCGAAGGGGCTGACGTCAAACATATGAGGGACTCATACAACTGCACGCCACAGAATTTGATTAAAAAATAGACAGATGGCATGGACACATTTTTCCAAAGAGGACACACAGGTGGCCCTAGACATATGAAAAGGTGCTCAATGTCACTAGCCATCAGAGATGCAAATTAAAGCCACCATGAGATCTCACCTCACACCTGTCAGAATGGCCCCCATCGATAAACAAGCACTGGCGAGGATGTGGAGAAGGGGAACCCCGTGCACTGGTGGTGGGAAGGCAGACGGGTGCAGCCTCTGTGGAAAAGTGTGGAGTTTCCTCAAAAAATTAAAAATAGTGCCGCTCTTCGTCCCAGCACCCCCACTCCTGTTACCATTTCCAGCGGAAATGGAAACAGACACCCCGCTCCTGGCAGTGCCGCTCACAGCGGCCCACACTGGGACACGGCCCCGGGGTCCACCAGAAGCCAGACAGACGACCTTGTGAGGCGTATGTACTGCTCGGCCCTGAGGAAGGATGACAGCTGCCACTGGCACAGCATGCACGGGCCCTGGAGGGCGTGGTGCCCAGGGGAACCAGCCAGTCAGCCAGAGACACCTGCGGTGCAGCCTCGCTTGTGTGTGGGATCCAGAAAAGCCCAATTCACAGACTGGAGGAGGGGGGTGCTCGGTGCTGGCTGAGGGCACAGACGTGCAGTTCAAAGAGGAACAGGTCCCGTGTGGGGGCGGGGTCTGCCGTGCTGCACATGGCCAGAGTGAATATTAAGTACCTGAAGGTCGCCCCCTCCCCCCAAAAGGAAGTGGCCGTCCTCCGTGGGAGGTGACGCAGGTGTCTGCTTCTGCAAACATGGACCCTTCTGATTGACAGCTCCAGCCCGTTTCTCCAGATAAAGCTGGAAAAAGGAGCTGTCCAGCCGTGAAGAGACAGGAGCAACCTCAGCTGAATATCGTTGAGTGAAAGGAACCCATGTGAAAAGGCCACATGCTGTGTGATGGCCGCTCGGTGACATTCGGGAAAGGCAGACCGTGGAGCCGGTAAAAACAACAAAGAAGACCACCACGGACCCCAGGGGCTGCCGGGGGCTGGGGGCGGGAGGGACGAGCCGCCTGAGCACAGAGGACGATCAGGGCAGGGAAGCAACCCTGTGTGAGGCTGTCGTGAGTGAGGGACACGTGTCACAGCCCTGATGTCACCGTGGCCCCTGGGTGATGACGTGACCCCACAGGGACACCAGTTGTGACAAAGGCACCACCTGGCAGGGCAGAGGAGGAGCTGTGGCAGGGAGAGGGCCTGTGGAAATCTCCGTACGGTCCCCTCAGTCAGGCTGTGAACCTAAAACCTCTCCAAAAATAAAGTATTTTAAAGAAATGATTCATGTTTTACTTACGTAAATGCGCAGAAATGGCCCACCACAGCCCAGAGCTAAAAGCCAAACATGGCAGGAGTCCAAGGACTCTGAGACTCAGGCCTGTCTCCTGGTTTAAAATTTGTCCGAATTGCACACACAGCGCCAACCCCCCTGCCCCAGGCTGAGTCTCTCCTGGGCAGCAGGGGCCGGGCAGATGGGCAATGGCCTGCACCCCCCACAATCCCCAGGAGAGCCCGTTCCTGGAGCATCAAGTGCAAGGGCACCTGCAGGCTCCTCCCCTCTGTGGGCGGTGTGGAAGTCTTGTCTCCACAGATGCCCCCTCCTGCCTCCACCCACACGGGACCCGTCAGAGCAGAGGGAACTGACTGGTCAGCAGGGCCTCCCAGGGGCCGGGACCACATCTGCCCGTCAGTGCATCTCACCCCCAGGCCCAGCACGGAGCAGAGTCCGAGTCCTTAGCAGGTCCTGCTCCGACCTGAGACCTGTCCTCCCCGTGCCCCAGGTCCCTGTCCTCACTGGGGTGACGTAAGGGACTGCCTGTGGACAGGTGCTCAGACTTGCCCTCCCCCACCCCCACGTGTGCACAGGGGGACGGGGCTGGAAGTGGGTGTGGGGACCTGAATCGGAAACAAGCCCTGCGCCTGACACTCAGACCAGCAAACACGGCACGAAGCACTCACAGTGGCTCCGCACGGGAGGGGACTTCTGACCTCGGACCACTGGGCCACCACTCGGGGAGGGTGACAGTCGCCACGTCCTTGGTCATCACAGCAGAAAGGCACCACCAGGGGTGGGGCTTGCTTCTGTGAACGCTGCCTCCTCCAGGGTCCTGGCCCTGGGGCATCACTGCTCAGGGCCCCCGGCACTCGTGATCTTGGAGCCCAGGGTGGGAAGGACAGACCTCCCTGTCTGTCCAAGTCATGGTGACGCTGAGCGGGAGTCATCTGGAGCCAGAGCTGTTCGGTCACTGGGGTCTGTGGGAACTGAGGTGGGAGCCCCGGCCCCCAGGAACCCCTGCATGCAGCAGGTCCGAGGCCAGTCCAGCCTGGGGCTCTTGGACCTGGGCGCAGCTGCAGAAGCCAGGGGTCCCCAAACCCACCCAGGACCCAAGTCGGACTTGGCAGGGATGTGCCGGTCTGAGTGCCAAGGTCCCCAGATGCCACATCACACCTCTGTCATCAGGACTGAGGGGAACCCTGCTTAGGACCAACCTCTCCAGAGACCAAGCTCCTGACTGTGGATCCATCTCACCACCGCTGCTTGCACCCCAGCAGGAACGGGGGGTTTACCACCTATGGGGTTGGGAGAGGCACCTTCCCTGCTGGCCCGGGTCAGCCCTGCTCTGCCCTCTGCAGCCTCCACCCTTCCTGAGTTTTCTCTCCAGGTGAGCCCAGCTGGCCCAGGGCAGGTAGCTGGCCCAGGACACCTGTCCAGCTGCCATCTCCCCCTGCCACCTCGGGGGCAGAGCGAACACCCCTGAGTACACTCAGGTCAGAGGTCAGTGCAAGGACAGGTGAGAGATTCCGTCCAAGGCTGCGTTTGCTTCCTGCCTGCTAACTCCCCCAAACCCGCATGGACACTGCCTCCCCAGGGATGGGCTGACTCCCCTCCAGTTGGGGCTCTGCTGCTCCCTGACCCGGAGCCCCCACCCAGCCTGGGGTTGAGGAATCGTCACCTGGTGGTTCCACCCTCAGGCTGGGCTCAGGGTAGGGCCTGCTCAGCCTTCTGAAAACCACTGAGTCTCACCTCACCAGGTGTCTGTTCTTCCTGCTGCTCAGGTCCCTTCAGCTATGGCTGCAGCTGCGGCTCCAACTTGCAGGGGGCCCCAGGACCAAGGGGCACACCGTCCTCCCCCACCCCCCGGGGCCAAGGGAAGCACCTGCCCGGGAGGGTGCAGACCCACACGCAGCCACAGGTGCTGCAAAGGCGCTCACCTGGAGACTCCCACCTGCGCGCATGGTGGAGGCACGTGCTCCCCGCCTGCAGCTCTCCTGAGTGCCTGGGGAACGGTGGGGACCTGGCGTCCTCTCCTCTGGGTGCAGGAGTGGCCCCCACCCCTCTGTGGGGCACGAGCAGCTCTGTGCCCACAGGCAGGGAGTCCCAGCTCTCCCCCAGAGGCCTCATGGCCCAGGAAGCCCTGCCCACCTGGGCCTTGAGCTCAGACCCCTGAGGGCGGCTCCCCTGGGTCCTCACCTGAGGTCCTGACCTGGGGTTCCTGACCCAAGAGGGCCGTGACAGGTGCCCTCACCTGTTGGGCCCTCATTGGGGGCCCTCATCCAGAGGGTCCTCACCTGGTATGTCCTCATCTGGAGATCCTGACCTGGTGGGACCCTCAGCTGTAGGATCCTGACTTGGAGGTTTCTGACCTAAAATGTCCTCACCAGAAGGCCTTGACCTGGGCGGTCCTCACCTTCACTATGAGGAGCCTGAACCCTCCTGGCTACGGCTTGAGATGCAGGGATTCCCCAAACCCCAGGGCTCCTCACCAGAATCAGGGTGAAGCTCTAACCCCTGACTCGGGCCTGCAGCTCGTGGAGAGCTGGCGCTGCCCACCTCATCCGCATCACCTGATCTTCCCCTGCACCTGCTGAGGGTGAGGAGGGGCCAGCTAGTTACATCTGCAGACGGGAGGAATGACACCTGCCCCAGCGTCCTGGCCTGTGATGATCGGCAGACAAACCAGAGAAAAGCACGTCCATCGTCTTGGCTCGCCGGAGTCCACCTGGGAGAGGCCCAGGAACTCAGTGCCTCCCAGAGGGGCTCGGACTGCAGGCTTCAGCAGCCCCTTAGGGCACGGGGAGGGCAGCTTCAGGCCCCGAGGGGGAAGGGAGTGATCCTTGGAGAATGACAGGCCCCTTGGAAGAATCCACGGGAGGTATGAAGCTGGGTGACAAGCTTGTCCAGGTGTGGTGAGGACTTCCAGTCTCCCCTCCTGTACCAGGGAAGCCTTCTAGTGGATGGGTCCTCCTGGGGTGGGGTGGGGTTGGTGCCAATAGGGCTTCTTTGCAGGCTCTGTCCTCAGGCCGATGAGGAGCACTCAGAGAAGCCTGTCCCTGTATGGGCTGTTTTTCAAGTGTCCTTAGCTCCTAATAATCAATATACCAATCCTTGGGGTGGTGTCCGCTGCTACCTTCACCGAGGTAAGAGATCTTGTCTGAACTCCATTCCCAGGAAGCAGAGAGTCCGGGACCGACACCAGAAGACTGCCTCTGAGTTCATTTCCAGGCTCCGGGTCTAAGGAGAGCACAGGTCAGACAGTGGATGATATCGGCTGTTTGAGGGGGGAGTGGACACCTGCCTGGGACAGCGTTGGGGACCAGATGTCACCTATGACCCAGGCTGCTGAGCACAGCTCAGCACTGGGAGAAGTGAGCTCTGGCTGGAGAACCTTCCAGCAGCACAGGTTCAATGGGGCCCTGCCAGTATCTTGCTCAGGAGTCAGGGGCCAGAAACCCTCTGTGGGCTGGGACTTCCTGGGTGGGCTGGCTTCCCGCTCCACATGGCCTCCTGCGACACCGGCCTCTGCCACCGCCTCCAGCACCTGGAGGATTTCTGTGCTGGGTGTCCTGGGTGGCTTCCCTCCTTTTACGAGGCTATAGGAACTCCTGAAATACAACAGCCTCCATGGTAGCATTTCTGTGTTCAGTCATTCCGAGCCCACTGTCGGCCTGCAACCGGCCGCTGCAGGAGGCAGCTCAGGCTCTGCTTGGACTCCGAAGGCTTCCCGAAGCACCGCCACTGTCCTTCCTAATGGCAGCTGTGATGTGATCAGGCTACCCAGTGCTCTATGCTAACGTGTGAGGAACATCACTGATTGTGGCCATCTGCCACCTATAAATTCCCGCCACAAGTGCTGGTGCACCCAGGTGTGTAAGTGTGTGCACACCTGGTACTGTGGATACACACTCACAGGTCTTCGAAATTCTAGGAAGTTGTTGTCCAGGTTGGACGCCAACTGAGGTAGGCCCTCTGGTGTCCCCCAAGTCACATCCTGATGTGCGTCCAAGGTCACCTGGCAGACTCCCACGTTCCCTCTTGTTTCCCAGATCCGCATGCCCATCATCCTCCTGTAGTGGGTGGTCTTCATCTGTGGCCCGCAGGGTGGGACCTGTGGCCTCAGGAGCACTGCCAGGTCGGCTGCACGTCCTCACAGGGCGATGACACCCAGTGCTCGGCAGCTCTGGGAATCAGTCATGGGCCCTGCTCCATGTCCGGATCTGTGATGAGGGCACGTAAGGCAGAGCGAGCTAGACACCTTCCACCAAAATGCGCTGGAAGCAAGCCCTGTTCACTCCGATGCAAAAGTGTCCTTCCTCACACAAAGGGCGTGGGTCAGCGGGAATCAGTGCTGACCCCGCATTGGGGCATGAGACTGGGTCACAGTGTCCAGCTTGGAGTCCCCCACAGCAAACGTGTCTCTGCTGCCTAGGAGGACGGGACAGGCTCTCCAGACACCCTGTCAGGCAGAGATGCCAGCTGAGACTGATCGGTGCTCCCTTTGTGACAGCTGTCGGTTTCCCCCAGAATCAGGGCCACCTGCACGTGGGCACCTGGTGTTTATCTGCTTTTACCCTGAAATGTCACGGATCCATCTCCTCTCTGGCTTCTCCAGCAGGCATGGCACCGCGTGTGTAGCATCCGGACCAGCACGGCCAGACTGGGCCTGTGTCAAAGGTTTGTCCACTATCCTAGTAAGTGACTGATGTCTGGGGTCCCAGGTTGGCTGATGCCTAGAGATCTAATCTGGTCAGTGACGGGGTGGGATTGTAGAAGGAGGTGCCACTGCGTCACAATGCTCCCAGGGTAAGTGGGAGCTATGTGGGTGACCCACTGCCCTTCCAAAGCCCTAGCATGGATGGCATTTCTGCAGAAGGGGCACACAGCTTCCCATGGCATGGAAGCATCACGCAAGTCCTGGCATTCTGTCATGTACAATATGGGGGACGCAGAGCGCAGTTCTGTGCTAGGCCGCCATCTCTATGAGAGGGGTTCTGACACGGCTTCCCAGCCTCGTCCCAGCTGTTACCGCAAACCCTGGAGACCACCCAAAGGTGCTTTTCTCACCTAGGGACTGGGTGGTGGGTGATGCAGCCAGGGCAGGGTTATTGATCAGAGCCCCCTCGTCCTGTCACTCCTACAGGGACGCTGTGGTGTCCGCACTGGGCTTCACTGTCTGTGCCAGTCAGTAAACGCTATTGAGCACAGACCGCACACCACTGGAGCCTGTGCACAGCCTGCGGCACAAACGTTGACACCGCTCAGAAAGACCAAGCGGAGGCCTGAGAGCCGGGAACACAGGATTGCATCCGGGGCTGTGTCTGGGAGACAACGTGCCTTTTTATCTCAGACTGGGGAGGGGGCTATTGTGCCTCGGAGTGAAAGGCAAGTGAGAGTCTATTGTGCAGGAGAAATCACTCCGAGGGAGAGGAAGCTCGTTGCTCCCACCGCTGACAGCCTGACTCCTGGGTGTGCAGATATGTGTAGGGTTCATTTGTAAATGTCTCCGCAGGGTAAGAGTCAGACTAGACATGCAGTCACTTCTCCCGTCAGAGGGCCGTTCTCCAGCATGGAGCCAGGCTGCTGTGCACACTGATGAGCAGTGTCCAGCTGATTGGATCTCTGTGGGTAGACCGCCAGCACCCTGCCCACCCCGCGGTGGGCTTCACAGGTGGTATCAGCTCTTTGAGGGAACAGTGTTTGGATTCACAGGATGGAGGGACGGCAGCTGATGCAGAGCTCCTGTAAAATGTGTGAAACGGCTGCCACGGTGATGAGGAACAAAGGCAGGGAATGCTGAAGAGAGCCCAGCAGCACAGAGGCAACTTACAAGCACCATCGGCCTTCCTGCTGGGGCCTCCGGCTGCTGGGACATGAATGTTTTAAGAAGTGATTTCCACTTCCCTTCTAGTTGGAGCTGCCTGCCGTCCTTCTGTTTTCAAATTTTAATATGTGCCCTCCAGTTACTTCTGAATCTCATGCACCTAAAATTCCAGTTTGTGGGAAGTCACCCGAGTTCTCTTCCCGACCTGTCAGTGATCATCTGTACCCAGCTGAAACCTCCAGTTCTGCCTCGTTCATCTTGAATTATTTCGTTACAAATGGAGAAAGTCCTCCTGGCTGAGAAACATCCCCTGGGCCCACCCTTGGGGCAGCGGCTCTGTCCCCCAATGTCCATTCCTCCACTTTGTGCTGCAGCAATAAAGGCCCCAGGGTTTAGCGGCACACCTGTTCTTCCAGAAAGACTACAATCCCCAGACTCCCTTGAAGCAAGGTATGGGCACATGACCAAGTTATGGCCAATGGGATGAGAGGAAGCCTTGGCTTTACTTCCGGTTGTGCCCCTAAAGCCCGCCCCTACTTCCTCTCCTTGCCCTGGTGGAGAGGTTGAGTGTGCGCCATCTTGGGTCACGAGGAGGGCGGAGTGTCAGCCGTGGAAGGAGGGACAGGGCTGCAGTCACCACGAGACCCGCTGGGCCATGGGGGACTGTGGAGACCCGGAAGTCCGCCATGTTTAAGCCGCTCTGAGTCTGGTCGCTGTCACCGCAGCTGGAGCGAGCTCCTGAGGACGGCACGCTTGCGTCCGCCCATCTCCGCCCACATTCGGCCCTCGGGGACGCGGTCGGCCCGTCCTTGGTGCCCAGGGGCCCCGGCGCGTGGCCCACGGGTGCGTCACAAACATGGGTGGGGCTGCAGTCCGGCGCCTTTCCTCCGGCGCTGAGCCTCTGCCCCTTCTCTCCCACCCTTGCTGTCTCTTCCCTGCGACCTGAAAGCCCCGGACGACGACGTCGGATGCGGAAACCGAGGCTCAGAGACCCGAGCGCCGAGGTTCAGCCGCCCCCCGACTTGCTGCACAGCGACGTCCTGCCACGGCGGTGTGAAGGCACCAGGGCGGATGCCCACGGCCGTGTACCGTCGGCTTCTTTCACAAAGCAGCCCCGCAGAGCGGGCCTCTGGGCCCTCCTCCTGCCCGCGGACGACACGTCCAGGAGCTTCTCTTGACCAGGGACTCGGGGTATGGGACACTCACGGAAGGACCCTTTGTTTCCCTTCTCCCGGGGGTCGCCCGCAGCCCTTCGGGTGCCCGGAAGGCCAGGAGGGGCCTGCCCCCAAGGGAGGTCCCAGCAGGAACCGACTAGTGTGTTCTCGCCTGGGGGCTTCCCTTGTTTGTCGTCTGTGTCCCCGTGCCCCCGAGGCTTCTGCTTTAAGGGAAGTTTCTTGGCAGAAATAGAGAACGGAGGGGTAATGCTGATTTTTTTTTTTTTTTTTTTAGTTTTTTTTCGGAAATACTTTGTCCTGCAGAGAGACTTGGGAGAGTATCTTCAACGTTTCGTTGCTTCCCAGCCCCCAAATAGCCCTGGCCTGCCTCTGGGTTGGGGGAGAGAAATCATCTAAACGGATATGGGGGGTGGGGGGGTCTGTGCAAAGGGGTCTTGCACTGCACACCCCTCCCCCGAAGTCAGCTCTGAAGTGGACGGTGACCAGCGCTCACGATGAATTTGGGGTCTGAGTGCAGGGGAGACTTGTAGTTCCTGGATTCTGGAAGCAGGGACCCCACGGGACCCCACAGCTGGGGTGAGGGCAGGTGGCGAGGAGCCAGGACAGACCCCGTGGGTTCTCACTCCCACTTTGTGGGGCAGAGTGGGGTGCACCCCCAGCCCATAGAGGACAAACTCCTGCAGTGAAGGGAGGGCTGGGCACCAGGAGAACGTGCTGGGTCCCGGGATGTGACACCAGGTGTGCTGAGCATTACGGGACCAGACCCCCAGTGGAAGTGTATCCAGTCAGCAGATGTCAGCACAGGACGTGAGGGCTGAGGGTCCCACCCTGACCTATGACCCAGCAACACAGAGGCACCTACAAGGGGAGAAAGAGCATCCTCAATTGTCCAGAAAAAGTATCTACTGCCCTGAATGGATGCCATTCACCTGGAATCGAATCTGTTTTCTTCTACCATTAGGCAGGGGAGGGCTCTGGAGAGAAGCTATATTTAGTAGCAACAGAAGCTATCTGACACACCTGAGCTGACAGCTTGGAAACCCAAGCCACCGGACCGATGAGAGCGGTTTGGGGAGGGGCTGCTGCAGCCGAAGCAATTTCCAATTTGCTTCAGGGCTCAGGAGAAACATAAACGATTAATTTTTTCCTTAACCAGGAAGTGGGGTTTTCCCAGGGCCGAGGAGGCTGGCCTGGGTCTGACTCCACCTGTGTCTGGAGAGTGGGTTTCAGGGGGATGTTCGCCCACACCCTGGGGGTAGCTGAGCTGGGGAGGAGACAGACGCAGGGGAGGATGGAGGAAGAGAGACAGCCAGGCTGGGAGGGACCCTTGTGCTGGGGACCCTGCGGGTGAGGAGCCAACCCTCTCCTTGGCCTCAGGACTTGGGCAGCAGCTCTGTCCCACAGGCTGGGGAGGGAGCGTCAGAGCTGCTGCTCAGACTCATAAAAGGTTTTGTAATTCATTGGTTCCTTCACTCAGGACAGGTTTAATGGTCATTCACTGTGTCCCAGACACTGCTGACAGATGGAGGTCAAGGATGACAAGGTGCTGGCCTCTTGGGAAGCAAACAACAAAGTGACAAACAGGAGGATTCTGGGTAGTATCAATATTTACAACAGAAATAAAGGCATGGGTGAGAGCGAGACTGACTCGGGCGGGGGTGGGGGGAGCACTTCCCCAGGGTCAGAGAGGTTCTCTGAGAAGTCACGTCTGCGCTGAGAATGGGAAGGGGAGACGGAGCCACCTTGCCCACGGTCCAGGGAGAATGTTCTAGGCAGAGGGAACAGCATATGCAGAGTCCCACAAGGCAGGGTAAAGTTGAGGGCATTTGACAAAGACCATGAGAGCCCCTGAAGCCATGTGGCCAACGAGCACATCCACACAGGATCAGATTAAAGAGGGCAGTGGGGGCAGGTCAGGCACCACCTCCCTGGCCAGTGTGGTGTGGGGACCTTCTCGCCCGTGGCCAGGGGAGGTTGCCCCCACCACACCCAGACCCCACTGTCTCCTCCTAGAACCAGCTTTCTGCCTCCTCCTGGCTTGTGCCCTCCATCGCCCTCCTTCAGGGACCCTTCTCTGGAAATGGCCTTCCTCACTGGGACCAGCTGCCCCTCAAGGAGCCCCTGCACCTGGTAAAGATACTTCAGGTCTCTGGGCCACCTAGGGGTTTGCAGGAAGTTGATGGGATGCTCTGGATGCCGGTGGCCCGGTGGAGAAGTGCCAACAGGCTAACAGTCCAGGGAGGAGACCTGGGCCTGTCCTCACCATGTGCCCACGGGCTGGGTTTGTCCCCGTAGTGCAGGGCCCAGGCCTGGGTGCTAATGCTCTGGGAGCATGTGACTGGGGCAAAGGAGACCACTTCTCTGAATCCTGGTTTCTACCTACCGAATGGAGGCGATGACGTGAAGACAGAAGGTAATGGGCGGCAGAGCTGGCTTCTCCCCCCAGTAGCCGTTGGGCACGTGCTCCAGTCACAAAACATTTGCCCGGGCTCACTGTCGTCCAGAGTGCAAGCTATGTTTTCCAAGGTTGTCTTCAGCTCTGTGGCCACGGGACGGGTTTCTGACCAACAAGCAATGAGGAAGGTAGTACATCCTTCCGGGAAGTCGTCGCCTGTTTCCACTTAAGTTGTCAGATGCTGTAGGAGCACCACTTCCACTTGGTGCCTAACTCCATGGGTACACTGACTTGCTAACTCATCTCTACCTGTGTCACACGTCCTGTGGAAATTCAAGTTCACAGATGAGACTGGAGCTTGGAGATGAAGTGACTTAGTCAAGGCCACACGGGTGGCAGTGTAGGGACAGGGCTCCACCCTGGCTGACCCCAGGCTCTGCGGCGCTCACCGTGGCGTGGTGAGCCCTCCCAGGACAAGGCAGCTTCAGAGGAGGACCTGGGGTGGCTGACATGGGCACACACCGGGAACTTGGACATCATGAGGACTCGGTGCACAGTGGCCGAGGTGGAAGACAGCAGAGGGGAAAACGTCCTCTGGTGTTGACAGCGATAAAAGACACCTGAACAGTGACTTGTCTTTCGACAGCCTCCCTCGAAAGAAAAGATTTCTGTGTAAAAAACAGAAGAGGATAAAAAAGTCAATTGAAGGAGTTTGTGTGTTGACGTTCTCAAGAAACAAGCTGTGTGAGGCTGGCAGCGTGTGGATGCTGCCGCTGCCTGAGTCCTCAGACCGTCCTGCCTGAAGCTCATTATCTGCGACAGAGGAGGCTGCTCAGAGCAAGAGCCACGCCGCCGAGCCGCTCTGGTTTTCTTCAGCTCCCTTGAGGGTTTCTGACCTGCGTGGCGGGGACGGCCCAGCGAGGAAAGCAGTCTCCTGCTGGGTGTGGGCACGTGGGACCATGTCCGAGGGCACACCCTGTGTCCCACTGGCCACCAGGCCTCCAGGGCTGAGTGCAGAGTGGAGTGGGGGCGGTGTCGGTTTGCCATTCTCATGGGTAGCGTGGGCGCCACCACTGCTCCTGCAGAGCAGAGCCGGCTCCTACAGCACCCGAATAAGTAACAAAGTCACTCTGCGAGGGCCGAGGGCATAGCACGGACTGTTACCTGGACTCGCTGGCTCACGGCTGAGAATCATCAGACCCTCAGCCAAGGATGGACGTGCTTTGCCTGGGACTCCAGAGACCACTCCAGAGAGCCCCGTCCAGGACACCCCGTCCAGTGCGTCTCACACCCAACCCCACACCTGGGTAGGTACATCCCGGCCATCCTGCAGCAGGCAGGCAGGACAGAGTGCACGCAGGACTGAGTAGATTCTCAAATCCGTCCTGCACACAGCCCTGCACTGCTGGGCCTCGATGTCTTGTCCACAGGGGCCATTTCCACCAGCACCTCCCCGAGAGGCGCCGGGAGCTCAGTGAACATGGGGAAGTCCGCGTCTGGGTGGTGGCATAGGGCACTCTGTGGAAAGCTCCGTCCTTCCTCTCCTGCAGATGTTTTCTGAGGCTGCTGCCTCGGCCAGGAGGTCTCTGCAGCTGGAGGCAAATGTCTGCTGGCCGGGGTGGGGACAAGTCCCCCCTGGCAGGTAGCCGAAGCTCGGGGCTGGGAGATGCCTCGGGCACACCTGCCGCTGGGCTTGCATCCGAGAGCAGAGAGAGCCTTCCCCACACCCACTCACGGGGACGTCTGAGTTTTGGGAAATTACATCAACTTTATTTCACCTGTTCCCAGGGAGTCCAGCTGGGACTCAGGTTACACTTCGTGCCTCTGACTTTGCAAATGCACCTGTTCCCAGGCCACGCCCTTCCTCCAGGGGAAGGTGAAGACAGGATTGGCTCAGCCCTCGTGAAATGCAGGTGCACGCAGGGGTCAAGAAGCCAGCTCCAAAGGTGTAAGAACTACAGGTAGGGAAGGTGTGGTTTCCCGGGACAGCCCAGGTTTCGTTTTCAGGGGTGGAGGGAAGGCGTGACAGACGAGACAGGACGTGCTGCATGGCCTCTTGTAGCCACAGGGAGGAGGCCGCTCCCACGGCCACGGGTGGGCACCGACCACAGGTCCGCGAGGAGACTCGGACCTGCCCCTCGTGCTCTGATGACCACGGCTTTGCAAGCAGCACTGACCCAAGTCCCTCCTGGCCCAGGTGTGGAAGAGCTTCCCTGCCAGCCGGTCCCTCTGTCCAATCACAGATGACGAATGAAGACACCAGCCTGCCCGGAGGCATCCTGCGGACGTGGAGGAATCAAAGAGTAGGCTCTGATCAGGTGGGGGAATTAGCAGCCGCATCTCTCCACTCGAGGCTGGGACTCAGGAAAGCTGACAGGAAGCCAAAGATGGCCTTCGGCGAGTGAGGGTGAACAAGAACCTTAATCGACAAACTGAGTCGACAGGAAGGGGATCTGGGGCCAGAGAGGGACGGACAGCAGTCAGCCCCACGAGCACCCCTCCTGATGCCTAGTCGGTCCCAGTCTGTGCCACCGACCCTGACTCATGGTCTCCTGACCCACACTTTCCCACAGTCCCTGTCAGCTGCACGTGGCCTTGGCTGGGGTCACCCCCTCAGATATACCCAGCTGGTGGCTGGACTGGGCTGGAAAGTTCCAGAAGGTTCATATGCACCAACGACATCGTTTCAGCACCGCTGAAACCGGCCCACACAATCCACCCACCACCGAGGCCTCACAGTTTCCACGGAAACCATTTCCTGACAGAGGGAGAGCTGGGGACGAGAAACTGTCCAGTGAGTGAAGAGTGTCAGAGGTAGGTTCCTTTCATCTAGGGGCCGGTTCTCATCCACGGGCCTTGGGGCTGCTTCTCCTTGAAGTTGGAGCAGCCAGGACCTCAAGTACTGAATTATTCCAACCTTGAACTTCACTCAGACTTTAATTAAACTTGTCCAATCTGAAGCCTGGGGTTCCCTCCCTCCTTCACTTGCCTTGATCTCAGCTGGGAAGAAAGAAGACTTGAGACATTTTGAAAAATACAGTGTTTGAATAGCTAATTCCCAAGAAGCAGCAGCCAGAAAAGCTCACCTGCAGGGAATTTAGGGAGCTCGGCTGCGGGCCCCACCAAGTGCCTGAAGCTTGTGCGTCCGAGGAAGTGACCGGAGTGACAGTCTGTCTGGTGAGAGCGGCTCCAGGCTCACTGCCCAGCACACCCCTGTCCCCGCCCCCAGCAGCGAACAAGCCCCAGGCAGTTCCAGGAGGAAGACTCACTTCTCTGCCACCTTCGTCACTTCAGGCTACATTTTGTCCCCCAGGCTCCCCTTTCCTCGCACAGAGAACCTTCCAGGGGGACACATGCAGCAGGGGACTGTTCCAACAACCATCTAGGTGCTTTTCCTCCCAGCTTCCCATCCCACCGGGCTCAGCCCACCCCGCCCAGCGAGGTCTCCACAGGCCCAGGGAGCCTCGAGGGGATGCCCCCCCATCGCATTTAGGACACACCCTCAGGAGGCATATGTAGCAGAGAAATCACTTGTCCTTTATCTGGAATTAATTTTGAACTGACCTTTCATATCTTTGTTGACCAGGCAGCTGTACCTGAAATGATGAGAGCCAACCCCTCACGTCCCTCTGACCCTGACCTGCGTGCGTGGTAGTACGTCCCCTTTGAAGAAAAGACACCATGTTGAGAACTGTTGCTCCCTGCCAGTGTCGCCTCCCAGTCCAGGGCTCCTGGTTGACAGGTACGTGGGGCCTGTGATCTGTGGAAGAGCCCCTCAGGGGTGCAGCACGGGCCTGGGGCTGGCATGTGGTGACTCCTGGAGGGCAGGGACAGAGCTCAGTCCCACTCTTGTCCTGTGACCTGATGCCAGCTCCAGCTTAAAATCAGTCTGGTGAACACACCCAACCACAGAAAATCAACACGCACTGTCAACTGTCCTCTCGCCGCCACCCCTCCCCGCCCCCCACACCCACCGACCAGTTGAAGATGCAGCAGCGAGACTCTCCCAACCCCACCCAGCCCCAGGGAGGCCTCTGACCAGGTGTGAGGCTCTCCCCAAGTTCCCGCCTCTGCTGGTCAGGACGGTTGAGAGCCCTGGTGATGCTCCATGCTCCCATGCAGTCATGCAGAGGCCACCGATGGATCCCCTCTGGCCCTGGCTCCCTTGCTCACAGTGTCCCTAGAGTGTTGGAGTCCTTGTCACAGCATCTGCTTAGGGACCAGGTCTAAGGCAGCAGTCCTGTAGGACCCTGAAAGCCACCCTAACTCCTCGGCTTGCACCATGCGGGGGTGGGGGTGGAGGCTGGTGTCCGTGCTGAGGGTGCTGTTTCCGTTGTCCTGGGTAGCTTCTGTTTGTTTTTCCCTCTGGAGCACAGTCAGTAAAAGCCAGAACATTTCCACAAAACCCACAACCTGAGTAACTCGTTCACCTGGTGGCTCCGCCGCAGTGGGAAGGGCGGACAGCATGGGAGCCGGTGTGGGGCCAGCCGGCTGTCCACCCGCAGGGCAGAAGGGCCGGCTCCGCACCAAACACCGCAAACGGTGGGGGTGGGAGCTGTTAGTGGTTAAGGACCTACAGAAGGAAGGAAAGGAAATAGGGACTCTGTTAGATCTTTATGAAACCGTGGCTGGAAATTATTGTAAAAACAAGTGAGTACACACCAGACACAAAAACAAGTAGCTGTCTTTCCTCAGGACACAGGGTATCTGTCACCAAAGGACATTCCAAACACAATTAACAGGCAACTGGCAGACGGGAGACTATTTGCAGCCTTTAAAACTGGAAAACAACATCTGGGACACGCCGTGTAACTCTGTAACCCAGCAAGGAGGAGACTTCCCACAAATGGACAAGGGAACATTAACAGACAATCTTCAGAGAAGGAAACCGCAATGAGAAACGCAAATTAAAATGATGTGACATCCGTTAGCACCTAACAGACCAGCCAGTGTTGCCAGGGACACAGGATGCAGACACACCTGTGCCCAGCAGGTGGGAGGGGGCTGGAGCAGGCTCCCAGACGAGACCTGGCACTAGTCAGATCACCCAGGTGACACCTGAGGGAATGCTGTGCATGGGGGACACCAAAGAGGCTATTCCCTGAGCATGCTCGTGGTGACCCGGAGGCAGAGGTACCTGGGTTGTTGTCCTGGGGGACTGGACGGAGAACAGGTGCCAGCTATGCTCCTTGGAGGGTGACACAGACATGAGGACCACGCGGGACCGTCTGTTCAGCGGGATGCACGTGCTCGAAACTAATTATTCGTAAAACTTCATAATCCGTGAGCGGGGTGAAATGTGTAACAGGATGCCTTTGAAGGACATTCAGAATACACTCATGCCCACAGGGCAGCCGAGGACGAGCTGCGAGGACACCCCCACATCAAAAGTCCGTCACGGTCGCAGGATTTCCAAGCGATAAAGTCTTAGGAGAGAATCTCAGCAAACACTTTTAAGTAAATGAGATCAGAAGCCAACAGAGAAGAGGCACAGTTAACCACGGTTTTTTGAGTCTCTAAGCACCAGAGGAGGTGTGAGATGAAAAGACAGTAAAGAAGTCAGGAAATGATGTGGGGTGCACGTGCAGACAGGTGACAAACGTATCGCATGCAGTGGCACCAGCTCCTCCGTTTCTCTGAGGTCCGATAAGATGGTTACAGCCAGGGGGCTCAGGATACTTTGTGCATCCTCTCAGGCCCTAAAGGACAGTGTGGCCCCGCCCCTGGCTCCCTCCTTGGCTTTCCCCACCACACTCAGCGCACCTGCCCTGAGCACATGTGGTCTGAGGACTATGTGGTGGCCTTTCACCTGTAGGGGTGGGGGGAGGCGCAGTCCAGAGCTGCCACACCCCCGTTCCGCACAGGTCTGGGGGCTGGGCAAAGCCCCAACTCTGATACAAACCGTACCCTCTGGATGTGACCAGTGTGAAGCTCTGGGACCCCCCACATTTACTCCCTATTTACTCAGCTGCCTGCCTCCTGCTCCCTCTGGGAGGAGCCTGCAGGGATCGGCCTGAGCACCCTGCCCAGCACCCGCACTGGGTCTGGGCCTGGGCAGCCGTCCCAGCACAGGGACATCAGCATCCTGTGCACGAAGACAGTCCAAAGAAATGTAAACATGATGGGTGGCGCTTGAAGCCAGACTGGTGGCCTCAGCGATTTTTTCCCTCGTTCTTGTTTCTGTTTCATTTTGCCCCAAACAGGAAGGATCCAGACGAGGAGGCACCATCTGTGGAGGTGGGCCTAGGAGAAGGCTCTGGTCGGTGGTGTGGGATGGACCTGAGGTGTCCTTTCCTGGTGACCAGGGGACAGCGAGGGGGTGACCACGCCTCCCTGAGCCTCCCCTTCTGTGTGTGCGCCTGAGAGTCCAAGCCCTGCCTCTCCTCAGGGTGCCCCTTCCGTCTGCTGCACTGCTGCCCCACCCAGGCCACCTTTTAAGCACAAGCAATGAGTCAAGTCACTGCCTCCCTTAAACTCCCTGCAGCGACCTCCCGCTGCGCCCAGACCTCCAACGCGGGAGCACCAGGCCTGTGGGCTCATCTTGTGGGGACAGCAGCAGAGGGAGCCAGTCTGACTGTTCAAGCACTATCCAGCCTGTTGTGGCATCTGTCCGCAAATGTTTCAGGAGACAAAGCGCATGGGTGGCCGAGCCCACAAGTGAAAGGGCGGACCTGTGCACTCCACACACGGAGGTGGGACAGGAATGGAAAGATGCTTCTGAAAAGCCACCGAATCTCCTGCAGAAGATGAGAGAGTGGGCCTGGGGCCACCAGGGTGGCACGGGGCATGACGGGGGGCCGTGCTCTCTACACCAGATGGAGACCTCACGGTGCCCACTGTCCCATCCTGAGCCGCTCAGTCTGGCCTCTGCCTCCCCACGGTGACCAAAGTAAGCACAAAGCACTATTGTCACTTCCTTGCAGAATGCTGCCATGTCTGCCACCCCCAGGGGCCCCCAAATCTCTGAGCTCAGTGCTGCCTTTGATGATAAGAAGTCTCTACCTGGGACAGAATTACTTCCCATACCTCTGATGTGTCACCAGTCAGACTGTCCCACTGAGGAAGGCCTTCTCACTGTGCCCGCTACTCGGAAGGTAAAAGCTGGTTACAGTTGGCCAGGAGCAGACGCCTCGCAAATTGCCATGCAGAGGGGTGTGTGGGGGCATCTTTCTTCCCTGGACTCCTCGGACCAAAGATCCACTCCCACGTTGCAGTCACAAAGCCTCTTCAAGCAGTGATTCTGCATCTGCTGCCTGAGTCCTAAGTCACCCAGTCAGTGTGGGACACGCTCCAGCCCACAGGAGCCTGCGTTTCACACCAGGTGACAAGAGAGCAGTGTCTGCCCGCTGCCGTGGGGGCCCCGAAGTATGTACAGAGAGGAGCCGGGGGCCTGTGAGCTGGGAGCCCACCGTCACTCTCACCCCCCACTTCTGACCAGAGCCAATCACAGCTCCGACCCAAAGTGCAGGACTCAGGGCGGGGACTCCAGCAAGGAGGGGAAGACCTGCCCAGCTCAGTGCAGCCCAAGCCCTGACAGTGGGTCTCACACAGGGGGCAGGGGCCAGGGCCCACCCCAAGGGACACAGTGAGAGGGAGCAGGCCCGGGTGGGAGCGACGGAGGACCGCTGCCTACCCCAGGGCCAGCACACTCTTCTACGAAGGGTCAGATCAGAAATGGAGAGATGGAGGGCTAAGTGATGCTCACGGGGACGCTGAGTAATCAACTCCAGAAATGTTTTGAAGCAATAGAAAAAAAGGAGAATGTCACACCAGAAGCCTGTCACATGAACGTCTATGGGAAACACAAAGAGGAAGCTGGTGGCTGAGAGGCAGAGCTTGAGAAACAATGAGTTACAGTGAGTAAAGGAAATGATACAGTTGCTATGATACCAATTATCATTTAATAATAGTAACATCCAAAGAAGAAACACAAAACAGAGCCCAAGGCTGTGTGGCGGTGACCAGAAGCAGGGAGATACATGAATTTAGTGTAATAAATACAATACACGTGTTAAAAGTGTAGGCAGCACACACATCTGCAAACATTTGGTCTCTGAAAGGCTCGCTGGAGGCAGCCGTGCCTGCAGGGAGAGCCTGGAAACTCCCTTCTGAGAGGCAGATGGTAGAGGAAGAGCCACGCTCACGGGAAGCCAGAGCACAGCCCTCCCAGCAGAAGCAAACTTAACTGAAGAACGAACGCCAGAATAGTCAAAGCCTGGCTGAGAGCAGGAGGCGGCGCAGGCCACGCAGTGGGGGAGGAATCCCGCAGCTCTACGGGCAGCTGACACATCAGGTCGGCTTTACAGTGATCTCAGAATTAAAAGTTTTAAGTTTATGCATGGAATGTTTTGCGGTGGCCTCAAACATGCGCCTTTCCCCTTGGACCTGCGCGCTGCACCCCTGGTAACATGCGCTGGTTCACAGATGGACATGTGACCCAAGCCAGTTCCTTGGGAGATGAGGACACTCAATTTTGGAAATTTTATTGGAGTGAGTGGAAAATTCAAGCATCCCCTCCATTCCCTGCCACCATGGGGCTTCCTGCAGGCTAAGATGTGTCACAACTTCTAGAAAATATCTCGACACCACAGTGAGGGGTGTCTGTCTGAGAACGCAGCTGCAGCAGAGGAAAGCAGGGTGCTAAGTGGAGAGAGTTCTGAAGATCGCCTGGATCCAGCCATGCCTGAATCTATCATCCATGGATGGTTAAGGTATTTGCATCAACAAACACTTCCGTGTTTAAACCAGTTCTAGTTAGTGTTCCTGTCACTTAGAAGTAAAAATAAATCTGCATTACCCTGATGTGTCTCCAGTGCCCACACAGAGAACAGTAGAGCATTCTGATGATGTAAGCTAGTATCCTGGATCCAGCCATGCCTGAAGCTAATGTACCTGTGGATTGTTATCATTTGTAAGTCAAAAAATGTCCTTCAGATGTGAGCTGCTCTTGAGGCGGATTTCTGTTGCTTGCAACCAAGGGGGTCCTGCTCGGCCACAGGGCTTAACACTTAGTTAACATGGGTAACTGGGAAATAAAGAGTGAATGAAACTGAGCGTGTGTTACCATCCCAAGAGGGGACGGACAAGGGTCCTGGGCAGACCCCGCAGATCCCCTTGTTGAAGGTGGAGGCTCAGGACTGGTGACCTGTGGGGGTGGCCCTTGAGCTGGGACCTCACAGAGGGCTGAGTGTGCAGTGAGGGCTCCAGACAGGCAGGCGGCTACAGCAAAGGCCCTGGGGCCAGAGGGAGGGTGGCAGGGAGCCTGTGGGTGCTGGGGCAGAGGGTGCCTGGGGTGGGGGTGAAGTGACAAGGAGCCTGTCTGCACCAGGTCATGGAGGGGAGTGGACTCCAGCCCAGAAAGAGGTAACACGGGTCAGCCTGGGAAAGCTGAGAAGGCAGATGGGGGCTTGCGAGGTGACCTGCCACCGGCCCAGGGGTCAGAGGGACTGAGAGGGGTGGGATTCCCTGAGCTCGGGACCACAGAGGGATCAGAGACAGGTGGAGGCAGAGAGGGGCTCTCCCTGCCCCCCGACCTGCACCACATCTCCAGAGCTAATCCAGGCAGAGGCCTGCCCACCACGGCCTGGGGCCTGGGGGGAGAGGAAGGCAGGCCAGCAGGCCCAGGGCAGGCATCATATCCCTACAGAGTGACCCTCCAGGACAGACTGAGCGTTCCAGAAACTTCAGGACCCCCTCATGGCGCTGCTCTGGAAACACTGCTCTTAGTGAATCAGACAGATGGTCTTTGGAAAAGCATCGCTTCTTATGAGAGCAACAGAAAATGTGGTTAAATAACTGAAACTCAATTCTTTTGGTCTAGACATAAATAATGCGATTTTCTAGCATTGTAATTCTGAGTGCAATGCCCTGTATGACTGTCTCTCAAATGCGATTCCCTTCCTTAGAAATGGGTCAGAGGGCCAGGCCTGGCGTGGGGATGAGCCGTGTGTGTCTGCAGCCCAGCAGGGACAGAAGCCAGTGTCCCCACTCTCCTATGACAAGTCACACATGGCACACGCACTGCCCCCCTGGGGTCTCGGTGGGGGTGGGGGCAGACGGCTCACACTGCCCAGGGTCCGGCTCTGTGGGGCACTGAGCTGAGCACTGCCTTTTGTGTGGCTCTGGCTGTGGCTGCTCCTCGCAGGGCCCATCCCCCACACCGGCTCCAGGGTGGTTAGGGCTGGTTTGTGGGCACTACTTCGGTTGCAAGGTTTTGAGCAGCATGAAGGGAACAAAGTCGTGCCGGCACCCCTGCCTGCACTCGCAGGGACCCAAGAGGGTGTCGCGTGGGGCCGGGTCCCCCTGGCCAGTGTCCGTGTCTGCGGTTCTGTGTTCTCTGCATCACGGGGTGTTTCTGGGGGCGTGTGCATGGCACGCCCTCCCTCTGCCCCTCGTCACCCAGCGGCAGGCACGGTCTCGGCTGTAGCCTGTCCTTGGGGAAGCCAGGGTGCTCAGGGCCGGGCTGACTACAGGCTGCTTCGGCCTCTTGGGACCAGCAGAGGCAATGACCTCAGCGGGGTCGCTGGGTGAACTGGAGACGCTTCCGCTTTGGCCGAGGTCCCAGGTCCACTTGCATGCCCCTACCTCGGACACAGGCACCGTGTCACCCCACAGACTTGCTGTGGGTCTTCAGGGGACGTAGTTGCGACAGGTCACGGAACACATTCTGTGACTGCAGAGCTGGTGCAGCCGTGAGCACAAGAGTCGCCGAGAGAGATTCCCCAAGTCCCCGATAATGCTGGAGTGTGTCTGACTCGCCAGTGACAGAAACAGTGACCCTCCCCGGGAGCCTCCAGGACCTGTGCGAGAAGCCCAGCAGAGACTGGCTGTCTTAACAAGCCACACCTCCAGATGTACCACTTTCACAGCTGGGCCACAGAAATCACAAGCGTGACAACCTTTTAGAAAACAAAACCGCTGTGGCCCATCACACGTGTTCTGAGCCTCTGCCCCTCCCCAGACGCTCCTCAGAGGTCAGCTGTTGGCCCAGAGCCCCGGGTGCTAAGCAGAGGAGGCCAGGCGCTCTGTGTGTGCTGGCGAACGCAGGAGGCCTGGCTCACGGAGGTTGTTTGGGGCGGACTCGCCGGTCCCACCGGTCAGGATGCTGTGAACACGGCCGACATCCTCCCTGGGCAGCTGCTGTCGTCCTGTTGCCCGCTCTATTTCCAGCCCCAGCGTCAGGTCCACGCAGCACCTTGCACACAAGTGTGGCCTCTCCCGGGCTGTGCCGAAGACCAGCTTTCCTTCAAGTCCAGGCACAGGCCGGTCCGCACAGCCTCCGGTGGCTGACCCGACGCTGCACCACAGACTCGAGCTTCACACGCTTCTTACCTCATCTGTTCCAGTGGCTTGAATCCAGGTCCCCCGTCCCAGTGGGACGCTGCGCTGGGATCTGTCAGCCTGCTTGTCTGTCTGCCTTGACTGACTGAGACTCAACCCTTCTCAAGGTCAAGAACGATTTCCGAAGGGCCACTCGGTGACCGTGAATTAATGCATAGGTGAGCTCCTTGGGATGCTCTTGGGCAGGGGGACACAGGACCAGGAGGGGCGGAGGCACTGGTAAGACGTGCCCCACGAGGAATGTGTCCACTGCCGCCAAGCAGGACGGGATGGGGCCCAGGGTGGCCTGAGCCCTGACTGCTCAAGGACATCCAGAAATCAGAATTTCAGGCAAAGTGTCTCCATTTTATGTGTGTATGTACAATGATACTTTTTCCATTACCATTTATCCCCCCTTATACCCTCTTCTAACTTCATGGAGACCCCTCCACCAGGGGGTTTCCTGGGCTTCTCCAGGGAAGTCAGCAGCCGCCTCCCGGGAGCCAGCACATCCCCAGAACAGACGTGTCACCTGCATGATAACTGTCTGTGACCGAGACGTCCTTAATTATCACCTCCAGTGTGCCAGCGCGCCTCTGGATCCCAAGGACGTGGCAATGAGCAGGTTTCCTGCAGAGAGTGATACCAGCTACAGAGGGGCCTAAGCAGGGAGCCGTGGTGGTGGGGTGCCCAGAGCCACAGGAGGGCCCGGTCACCTGGGCAGGGAGGGTCTGAGGACAGTATCCAGGGCACTTACCTCCCCAGCTCCTGTGCCCTGGCCCTGCTGCCTCCCCCGGTGCTGGCACCTCGGACAGACCACCTGCAGGGGGCGGGGTCTCAGTGACCTGTTCAGGGGTCTGAACTGGCATGTCTGTGCGGCCGCTTCACCCGAGGCAGCCTGGCCCCGTGGGAGCAAGATCGGAGGTACGTTCGTTCCCCATAGGAAAGTTGGGGCAGGTGTGATGTTCTAGGAGACCCGCTCACACCCCATTGGCCAGAGTTTAGTCACATGACACCTCGCAGCAAAGGAGCCTGGGAAGTGTAGTCTCCAGCACAGGGCCATGCGTCCGCTACGCTCGGGGGTCTGTTACGAGCAGGAGCCCAGAGGCAGATGTCCCTCTTCCCGCCAGACGTCGAGTTCCCGGACTGCATGGCTGTGTCGTTGTCTTCCGGTGGCAGCTCCAGCGCAAACCCAGGCGCCCAGCAGTTTCTCGGGAAACTGGGAACCGCTGCGTGAGCGCGTGATAACGGAGGAAGGAGCATCTTCAGGTTCGCTGGGCGAAGCGAACAGCCTCACGTGCTGGTGGCCGCCTCCCCGGGGAGGCACTTGACCTGCACGTTGGAGAACGAGGCGTGTGCGCCGAGCACCTGCAGGCCTGGAGTAATAAGCTCATTGGACGGGATCCCAGAAGGGTGCGCTTTTGCCAAACCTGCCCCCTGGTTTCCTGCTGTGTTCGCATTCAGGAAGAAAAGGTTACGGTTTCCACCCGGAACACCTTTGACAACTCCCAGGTGCGCGCAGACGGGAAGCCGTAAAAAGCCATCTGCTGAGAGCTCGCGGCCACCTCCCCAAGGGCCGAAGCCCGTTACCTAAAAGCCCTGCAGTGAGGTCACCATCCGGTGCAAACCAAGCGTGGAAGTTTCTTCCCTGGGAGGAAACATTAACACTGTCATGTGGGGCAGAAAATGAGGCGGCTAACGAAGTCACTTCTGGGACAGAGCCTGGAGGTTTCCACAGAAATGCCCGGGGCTCCTCGGAAGCTCTGATTTGCTGCCGACAGAGAGAAGTCGCCAGATGCTGTAGAAATGGCTTGGAAAGACCTGCCGGGTGCAGCTGGAGGTCAGGGTGAGTGAGGTTCTAAAAACGGTCCTGGGCCTTTATCCTGGGGCTGACGAGGAAAGGTTCAGACAGTGTGGCCATCAAGACCTTACTGGCCCGGCCCTGGCGGGCAGCTCAGCTGGTCAGAGCATCAGCCCGATGAGCCAAGGTTGCAGGTTCGATTCCTGGTCAGGGCACATACAAGAATCAACCAGTGGTGCACAAATAAGTGGAGCAACAGATCACTCTTTCTGTCTCTTTCTCTCTCTCCCTTTCTTTCTCTCTCTAAAATATTAATACATTTTTTTTAAAGATTTCACTGGCACACACCATGACACAGGTCCACACTGGCACCACATGCATGCGCACACACCACCTATCACCCTGGCCAGTGTCCTCGTCCTCAGAACGCCTGTCACCACTGAGGTCACCATGTCCACAGTTCGGTAACTCAGTCACTGTCCCCTTCTCTTCCACTAGAGCGTCATCCCCACCAGACCTATTCGGTGTCTCCTCCACCATTTCTAGAACTTTCCCTCCCATGTGACAGCAATGCAGTGACACCTGTTGGATGGTGGATGAGGGTTCATCTTCCGGAAGGTCGGAGCCGCTGCAGTGACAGGGCCCTGGGTAGGGCCTGAGTCACACCTCCTGGCACCCCCACAGCAGGGGCCCCCTGTCTCCCCTGCCCCACGTCTGCGTCTACCGCCCTGACCATGGCATCCTTGCGATGTTTGAGAACGCACCCTTCCTGTCTTCCTCACAAAGTGCAAGAGCGTGGCCAACTCTGGGACTCAGTTTCCTCACGCAGGTGCGGGGTGAAGTGCCTGTCTCATGGCTGGTGTGCGGACTGAGACCTCGAGTGGGAACCCTGGTGCTTCTGACACAGGGGAGCCCCTGCCAATGTCAGTCATGCCCACGCACCGACCTGAGGCCTGGTCCCCAGCGTCCGCAGGCTGGTCGTCCTGGGATCACTCCAGGTGAGAGGCACCACCCCCGGCGGTCAGAGGGAGCCACCGTGTGGACGCCAACCAGCAGCAGATGCGGGGTGGCTCCGTGTAAGGTCCGACATGGTTCTGAATGTTTGTTTCCTCTCATCTGTACAGTACACGTGTTTAAACATGCGTGTCTGCTCCTGGATCTACAGTGTCAGCAGTCACTTAACCACACGCAAGTCTCTGAGCATTTAACTTGGACAGTTGTGTGGCCGCCTCCCGGTCGTCTGGACCTACTAGGGGCGGGCAGAGCCTCAGATGCTTGTGTATAAATGGTGAGCGCCCAGCCCAGAGGCGAGAGCATGCAGCGGAAACGCTAGGCTGTCTCCCTTCGCCCTGAAGCCTGTACAGGAAATGCCCATGAGAGCCAAGGAGATGTGCAAGGAACAAGCTAGACTCCATTCTGTGTCCTGAATAGGGCCCGGAAGCACGTAAACACGTAAATAAAAATTCAAAACGCCGATTGGAAGCGACATGAAGAGCAAACACGTTAGACCTAACGAAACGGATGTACCAGAAGCAAATGGAGAATAAGCCCCAATTCTCTCAGCAGAGGATGCACTGGGAGGGGGGCTGCGCCCCGAGCCCTGGACCAGCAGGTAAGCAGCTGGTCTCCCTGTGGGGAGGGCCCTCACCTGCTGCCACCACCTCTGTTCCCTGCTCCCAAGGGAGCTGCTTCTGAGGACACACGCAGGTACCGCCGGCCCGTGCAAGTCCCCTTCCTGTTCCCTCTGCGCACATCAACCACGGCGGACCGGGCAGCTCCGCCCACCGCGAGGACCCTCAGGACCCAGGCTGCTGCTCCCAGCCACGTGGTCAGAGGGAAGTCACGTTCTGGTCACAGGCGACTCCTGGCACTGCCATCCTGTCCTACCATTCCAGGGCCTGAGACCGACACCCACACCGGGTAGGAAGTGAGTTCTCCAGGGGCCTCGCCCTGCGCCCAGGGCACAGAGGAGGGAATGCCAGGGCCTTCGTGGCCTGGGGCAATTTCTGGTGCTCTGGTGGGGGAGCTGGGGAAGGCTGAGCTTCGGGGTTCCTGGAGGTTTCTAGTGGGTAGGGGTCTGCGTGCAGTGGGGGCTCGGCCTTTGTCTTTCGATCCCATCTCCTTGATGGCTGAAATGGCGATTCCCCAGCAGCGCTGAGGGGGGCTGACCTCAGGGTCAGGGTCTGGGCACTTTCCCCACTAAGAACAGGCCTGTCCCCAGGGCAGCATGAGTGCTTCGCCTGGGCCCAGGGCTGTGGGGCTGCGGCAACTTCTCAGGCCTTGCTTCGAGGAGACGTCCCCCCCAGAGCCCCTCACTGTCTCCCCTGGGTGACTCCAGAGCTTTGCATTCATTAGGCAGCGCTCCAGGTTTCAAATCGAGTGGAAAATCCCAGGCCTGGGGCTTCGCTCCGGCGCACACACCGCATGTCTGCAGCTCGCTGATACCTTCCAGCGTCCGCGTGATTTGTCAGCCTCCACGTTCATGAATCAGGTTAAAACTTCCAGTCCCACTAGAGCCTCAGACCTGCCTGAGCTCAGTCTGTTTTATGTTCTGACCGCGCCGAAAGCCCCAAACCTCCCCGCTGACACCCTCAGGGCTAAGCCTTCCGTAAGCAGCCCATTCAGCGAGGCTCAGAGAGGTGGCCTGTGGCTGGGCGCTGGGGCCCCGGTCGGAACCTGTAGCACCAGAGTGGGGCAGCACAAGGGGTGGGTGGCCTTCGTCCTTCGGTCCCAGGCTCTGGCCAAGGCCAGCGGGTCTCTAAGACACGTGTCCAGGACGAGAGTGAGGAGGAAAGGCCCCAGACTGCATCCTCCTGTCCTCCTGTCAGGGGCCCCTATAGGGGCAGCTAGGGGCATCGGGGGTACTGGCCCAGATTTTGGGAAGGAAACCCGCGTCCCAGCATCTACCTCTTCCACTAGCAGCTCCCCTGTGATCTGAGCAGGTCTCCCTTGGCTCCATGTGAGAGCCTCCCCAGACTGCAGTGATTGGTTCAGAGATGGTCACATGACCTCCAGATGGCTAATCAGAGTGAGCCTCAGGGTTTGTCCAGAGCCAACAGGAAAGGCACTCACCTGCCCCTGGCTCTACTGTGCCATCAGCAACTGGATCCAACCGTGCCTGAAGCCAGGACTGTGCTGTGGAGTCTTCAGAGCGGGAGCCGACCAACCCCAAAGAAGAACTATGAGCCTTCTGAGAAGAGGCAACATCGGTGAGACTCGGACCCAGGCAGCTGTCCTGACCCCGCCCCAGGTGAGCCAAGGCTCACAAGGAAAATCACACCTGCCAGAAGGAAAAAGGAAAAGCTTAACAGTGGCGCTTGAGTCCCTAGATCAAGCCATGCCTGAAGCTATGGCCCCTGGATGTTCTATTACACGAGGCAGTAAATTCTAGATTTTGCCGCAGCTGCTTTGAGTTGTGTACCTGCCACAGGAGGTTGAATTAAGATAAGATAAAGCTGCTGGGTGTTTTTCATGCCCATGTCAGAGTCTTTCTGGGGACTGGGAGTTGGAAGGAAGCTCTAAGATGAAGAATACATTTTTTAAAACTTGCTCTGGATCAGCATTTCCCAGAGCTTTCAGTCACTCTCCACAGAAAGGGCCGCAGCTCAGACGCAGCCCTGGGAGCTCTGGCCTGGCCGTGGGGAACCTTTCCCACTGTCTTGTCGAGGACACTGTGTAGCCCAAAGGCTTGCGTGAGTGTTCACGAACCTCAGCCGGGAGGGGAGGTACAGCGTTTCCGCCCCAGTTGTCCGGTTCACTCTGAGGGCTCACATTGGAGACACCGCCTCTCCACTTCCACATGCACACGTGGATGCCGAGGCCAATCCGTGTTGGATCCAATTCCGTTTCTGCAAACGGCCCACTTGCGGCTGCTGGCAGGGCCGCGGACCATCAGGCCCATGTCTGATCAGCTGCTCGGGACGGAGCACAGCAGCCTCTCCCTGTACTCCCCCTGCCATGAGGCAGGGCAGTGCGGGGGGAGGGAGACGCAGCAACATGCCCCTTATGCCACAGGGACCCTCCAGTGGGCGTTCAGCAGAACCAGCTCCTGACAAGGAAACTGCTTTTCTCAAATCCCTGGAATGAGGAGAGAGGCAGAAGCAGCCACGGAGCAAGTACTTGGGCCTGTGTGTGCCTTTGGGGGCCCAGGCTCAGGCCTCCCAGGGACGTGCAGGAGGCTCTCAGCCCCAAGGCAGCTCCTCAGAGCTGGGCTCCGGGCCCCTGAGGGCGGCAGAGTCAGCGGGGGACCAGCCTCCAGTCTGTGCGCCAGACTATCCTGACTTGCCTGACTCGGAAGTCCCTCCCTTTAACTGAAGCAGGACGCTGGGGAAGTGAGGTCCGACTGCCTCCCAAACAGCTGGAGCACCGCACGCCGTTCCACGCGTCACCTCAGCCCTGTGTCTGCAGGGTTCCTGCATTGTACACCTGCGACCCTACCACGCAAGCACTTGGCCGCTCCACGTAAAAACATTTCCAATGTTACGTTGCTTTAGTAACAGCATGATTAGCAAGTATCGGTTCAATGTGGTGATGCCACCTCGTCTTGGGAAACATTAATAAAAAACTAAATAACTTTCCCAACTCTGGGACCTCAGGAAAGGTCTGGAGCTGACCATCTGCAGCCATGACCCGGAGCCAGGAAGCTGCCTCCAGGTGCCGGGCAGGTGTCTGAGCAGGTGGTGGGCTGAGACCACAGCGTCCTGTGCATGAGGAATCCAATGTCTCCGGGCCCTGCACTTGGGGAGTGTAAGCCATAGACTCCGTCCGTTGGACGCTCCGGGGGCCCATGCACACAGCACGGCCCCCGGGGGAGGGACAGGCCCACGGTCTCCTCGCCACCACGCCACTGCTTTGCAGGCTTCTGGGCAGCAGCGTCTCTGCCGCTGAGAGAAAAATCACAGATCAGCATGAGCATTTTACCTGTGGTTTCCTTCTCCCGCCACCTCTTCTAGGGACGTGTCCCCTTCCGTTCCGTCTAGAACGACACCTGCCTGTGTAGTGACGACCGTTTTTTGACTCACACAAGTCCTGACTTGTTCTAAACCTGAAACTGCACGGAGGCCAAAGAGAGGCAGAGCTTCCTGGGCAGGTGCTGCGCCCCACCGAGCCCTCGGGGCGCGGCCACTCAGAGGTGCAGCAGCTGGCTCTGGCCGCAGCCCAGTGCAGAACACTGCCCTAGGACTGGCGGGGGTTTGCCCTTCCCGCACGCAGGCTGCCACGTGTCCCTAGCACGCCGGTGTCCTGGCGCTGAGCACCAACCCTCCCGCCGGGACCAGAACCCCCTGCTCAAACTCCTTCCCACTGACCGCAAGCTCCTGAGGGAAAGGCGGCAGCTCCACAGGGGCGGGGCGGGGGGGGGGTCATTCCTTCCACTCCTGAGTGCGCATCCAGTCTCGGGCTGATGGCCTACGTCCCCTCTGGGCTTCCTCAGGGACTTCCAGGGGGTGGGGCCCCTGTCACCCACCTCCGCTCACAGCACTTGTCCAAGCCCTGGCCCGGCTTCTGGTGGTGGCAGATGTCCACCTTGCACCCCTCTGACCACCTTCCCGTTCGAGGTTGCACCTCATCCCCAGAGGAAGGGAGGGAAGGGCAGAAAAAGTTACCAGCAGCCTGGCAGACCCCTGCGGCCCACTGCGTGGCCAGTCTCCCCTGGTGGTCCACAGCCCCCTCAGTGTGGAGCTGACGGGAGGGTCGGAGTCTGCACAGCCACCCTGATGTGTTGGAGGAGACAGGGGAGGCCTCGTTAGCTCCGTCCCGGGATCCGGGAGACCCACATGCTTTCTCTGGGGAGGGACAAGGGGGTTCACCGTGGCCCCGATCCCCACACCAGAGTGGCCCCTCCCTTCCGCTCCTCACACTCTCGCCATGGGCTTGGGCTCCACATCCTCAGTCTCACGGGAGACACGTCACAGTGGATCACCTGTGCCACCAGAGGGTCTCGGTGTGGGAACGCCCAGCCACTGCGTTGTGTCCAGTGGAGAGAAGGCAGGGAAGGCCTGGCCTGGGGGCACAGCCAAAGAGAGGAGGGGGACGAGGGAAAGACAGGAGGGAAGGCGCTTTAAAGAGGAAAATAAAGAAAACTGAAAGAAGCCCTGGAGCTGCCCGGTTCCTGTCGGTCCTGCCGTCCACCCACCCGCTGGCTCGGGGTGGCTCGGGTCGCAGGGTTAAAATGTCTGCTTGGTGCCCTAGCGCTGCCTGGGGCAGCGGGTGGGGGGCAGGCCCTCCCTGGGCCTGACACTCCAGTAGGCCCCCACAGTCAGACTCAAGACACTGCATCCACCAGGCTGTGGGGACAGCCCGGGCACACGTCTCCCCCAGCCGGCTTCCCACCCCGCGTTTGCTTGGAGGCCAGGCTCTTGCGGAGCCTGTGACTCCTCATGTTTGTCAGTGGAAGAACCCGGTGAAAGGCCTCTGTGCCTTGTGTCCGCAGAGCCCCCCGCTGCTTAACATTAACACGTAAAACGCGCCGCAACCTCCCCAGCCCTGGGATGGAGTCCGTCACTCCCCTCCTGCCCCAGCCTCCTCTCTCCTGAGGCTAGCAAGGGGAGAAGCCCAGGAGAAAGGACCAGGGGCTTTGGCTGCCTCAGTTTACCCGTCCTCCACTCTCCTCCCCCTGCAGCCACCCTCTGAGCTCCTCCAGACCACCCTCCACCTTCTACATCCTGCGGTTTGGGCGGGTCCCCACCGGTGAGCAGACCTGGACAGTCAGCCCAGGGAGTGTATTGGGGTGGACCACCGGCCACCGGCTCAGTGGACAGCATGGGCTCCGGCCTTCAGAACCGCATCGTCCCACATCGGGGAGCCCACCTGCAAACCGAGCAGAGCCCTCTTTCTTTCTGTTCGTGTAATTGGGGTACAGGATCCAGGCAAACCTGAACCCACCATCTAACCAACAAATCCCTCCTCTCTGCCCCAGACAGTGGGTCTGGAGTCAACCACTCTCACGGCCTCCAACAACCAGCAGTGACCCCACGAGCCCCCCGCACCCCTGCCAGGATGCACACAGGCCCCTCTGTCCCACCCCTCCCCCTCAGGAAAAGGAAAGCCAGGTTCCCTCGAAAACCACCGCCCGACCAAACAGAGGAATCTTACTTCTCCCCTCCCCTCCCTGCTCTCCGGGTGTTCGGTTTCCAGAGCAACCGCAGGAAGTGCCGCTGGCTATCTTTTTTCTGAGCCTTTGTCTGTCAGACATTCCTCTGCCTTTTACCCCAAGGGATTTCTTCCTTTCTCTCCCCAGTGGAAGCTTCTGGACCATTTTTCAGGGGTGTTTTGTCTCAAGGAAGACCACTCGCCCACGCCCTCAGACACACCATCCCAATGGCCAGAGGCCTGAACTTGCTGGGGAGCGGTGCTGTCCTGGACACAGCAGGGTCCTCCCGTGGGCCCACCTGGTGGTGCACACGGCGGGGGTTGGGGGGGAGGGACAGGCGCCTCTCCCCACGATGCCCTTGCCCCCACCCCCCAGTTGGCTCCTTCCCCCAGAATGAGACCTGTCTGGTTCAGACCTGCCCCGCATGAGGGCCGTGCCCCCTGGGAACCAGAACCTGCTGCCCCGTCCCTGCTCATCCCCAGGATAGCCCTCCCGAGGCCCTGGGGCTGCTGAATCTGCCTCAGGCTGGGCAGTGTGCTCATCCAAGGCTCAGCCCAAACCAGCTGGAGACCCCTGACCCGTGTCCTCTCTGCCCTCGGCAGGGAGGCTGGCACCACGTCCCCTCTGCTGCTCAGGCAAGCTCCTGGACATCCCCACAACTGCAGTCCAGCCAGGCGCCCTGTCCTCTCCGCCACTGGGGCCTGGGTCCTCGGGACACGGTACGGCTGCTTGTTTTCAGTGGCTCCCCCACGCCTGGCCTGGCTCATGCATCCAGTAGACGCTCAGTAAGCATTTCTGGATGATCCCATGGGCCTGTGACAGAGCCTGAACTTCAGTGCCGATGGCATCTGTGGGTGCGGCTCCTGGTCCCAGGCTTGTTCTGTGCACCACTCACAGGGTGTCCCCCGCCCCCCACTGCGTCCGATTCACTGGGCCATCAGCGGCACTATGAATATTTGATGGGCCCAGCGATGCGGCAGAAACCCTGAGCAGCATCCGTGATGACGAGCAGGTGGTGTGTACTGCGCCCAGCGACCTCATTCAGAACGGCCTCTGGCGCGCACACAGCCCCGCGAGGCTGGAAGGGCCCTGGGGGGCTCACCCTGCCTCACCATGACCCAAAAAGCAATTTGGCTCTGCTCTCGGCGAGGCCTCGGCGACTCCAGGCCATGGGAGTCAAACGCCACCACTCACAGATGGCCTGAGTGGGGCCGGGTTGGCATCACCACCCTGGTGCTGACCTCAGCCTTCATTTCAGCCTCTTCAGGCCACCCTGCCAGTCATATCTGCTTCCTGGGGCCCTCACTGGCACACCCGTCCCCCACTGGAATGTGAAGGCCATGAGCAGGGGGCCTGGTCCAGCTTAGTCACTGCTGTGTCCTGGGCACCCAGGGAGGGAGGAAGAAACAATGGGTGGATGGATATGTAGATGGATGGATGATGGGTGGACAGATAGATGGATGGATGATGGGCGGATGGATACATGGATGGGTGGGTGAGTGTGCTGTCTGCACACACCACCCACTCTTCCTAGAGTGCCTCCTCTCACACATCAGCGACCACACACACGACCTGGCAGCGTGTTAAAACACAAGCACCTGATCCCTCCTGCTCCACACTCAGATCCAGGGGTCTGGCCGGGGCCCAGGAATCTGCTTTAGTGACAAGACTTCTAACCTGATGCCAGGGGAGGTCCTCAAAGTTGGCCCGGTCGGATGATGAGACAGCCCTGAGAGCCCTGTGCAAGGCTGACTAGCGGCGTGCCTCTGCCACCCGCAGGGCCCCCCCCTTGGGGAGCTGCTCTGTGGGGTCCCCGGTGCACAGCTGCTCTCCAGGCGGCCCGTGCACAAGAGGATGTCCTGGGGCAGACAGGGCCTCTGAGACCCCAGCCGGACCTGGGGGTGCCCTGACTCACAGGGCTCCTTGTGATGACCCTCCAGGGAGGATGAAGCCCCCTCAGCACACAAGGTGCAGAGTTGATCTGAAACGGAAACTCCTGTTTCTGGAGGGATTCCTGGGAGAAGGGACCCCTGAGCTTTCAATACAGTGATGTCCTCCAGAAGGTCGCTGCTCCGAGCTCACCGCCATCAGCATCTGAGCCTGATCATGTCCCTCTAACTGCCTTTGTCCCCCTACGGGGCCAGAGCGGCCTAGCTTTGCCACAGGAGCCCCCACAGAGCCACCCCTCCTGCCCCTGCATCTGGGAGGGGGCGCTGTGGGGGGAGGGGGAGGAGCTGACAGCAGCTGTGGGGTCCCTGGGGGTCTGGCTCATTCCCAGGCCCCTCCCCACTCCTCGACAGTCTGCTCCCCCTGCTGGCCTGGCCCTTCCATAAAGGGACCAGGGTCCCTCTGAGAAGGAGCCGCAGCTGGGCCTTCCGGGGAGGGAGGGCAATGTGAAAGGCCCTCAGAGAGCCACACAAGGCCGCCTTGTTCAGGAACAGCCCCCCCACGCTGGGGATTGCCGCCCACAGAGGCAGGAAGGGTGACCCCAGGCCCCGCGGTCAGAAGGCCAGCGCTGTGTGGGGTCACTGTGATCTATTTCTAGCTCCAGCTTCTGGCCCCGCTGACCCAGGGCCTTGAATGAAACTATTTACAGCACAGAACATCCTGCCCCCACAGCCACTCTGCAGCTGTGAACTCACCAAGGGCAGAGGGGACAGAGCTCAGGGTGGGGTAGGGCTGAGTCCTCAGCCACGGCCAGAGGCTCCCTGAGAACTCTGGGGTCGGAATGACCTTCCCCTACAATCCTCCATGGCTCCCCAGTGCTGCAGGGGAGTCAGAGCCCCTCCTTCCCCAAGGTCCCTGCTGTCATAGCCACCTCCATCCCCCCACCTTCCTGGGACTTTACCCTCCCCCAGCTCTCTGTTCCCTGCTGAGATCAGGAGCCTCCCACAGAAAGGGTCAGGAGTCTGGGTTCTGACCTCTGTGTCCACAACAAGGCTGGGCAAGGTCCACACTCAGCAAACACGGGCCTGGGGTGCACGGGGCGAGATGTGCTGACACCACCCGCGGCACTTGGGGCCCTGAGCCCCTCCCACCTGCAAAGTCAAGGTGTCTGGGCCATCGGGGCTGGTGGATGCCAGGCAGCCCTGAAGGGTCTGCTCCCCGTGGGGCTGGCAGCAGGCTCCACCCCCCATGGCCAAGTCACCCCCTCCCCAATGAGGTACACCTCACACCTGTTGGAATGGCTGTCATCAATAAGACAAGAAATGACAAGTGTCGAGGGGGTGGTGGCAAAAAGGGACCCTTGTGCACAGCAGGTGAGAATGCAGACCGGGGCCGCCACTGTGGGAAACCGTGGAGGCTCCTAAAAAAATCAGGACTGGACCTGCCACAGGACCCAGCACCCCCTCTTCCGGGCACCTGCCTGAACATCTTGAAACACTTATTTGTGAAGATATGTGCACCCCTCTGTCCACTGCAGCATTGTTCTCGGTGGCCACGACACAGAGACACCCTGGATAGAGGACTGGACGAAGACGGAATGGGGCATGCACACGGTGGGACACCACTCAGCCATCAGAAAGGAGAAACACTTCCGCGTGCAACCACGCAGGTGGGTCGTGAGAGCATCGAGCTAAGGGAGGTAAGTCAGGTGGGAAAGGACACGAACCACGTGATTTCACTCCTGTGTGGGTGTAAAACTGAAAGCAACAAACCTACCAACAGGACAAGCAGACAGACTCGCAGACACAGGCGGCAGTCACCACAGGGAAGGGGTGGGGGAGGACGAACAGGGTAGAGGGCTCCAACATACGGTGACGGAAGGAGACTCGGTTTCGGGTGGCGGCCACGCGGTGCCATAGACCGAGGGCGTATCACAGAATTGGACACCGAAACTCACATCATGATAAGAGCAATGTCACCCCAATACATTTAATTTTCGAAACCCCACAGCGGGGGGCCCCGTAGGGCCGTCTGAGGACAAATGATGAACCTGCAGGCAGCGCTCGGACCCTGCCTGGCAGGGGAGGCACCACGCAGTGGCCAGGCTTTGACTCCAGAGTCAGGAGTCGTGACAGAGGTCCTCTGTCTCCTCCCAGTGAGCAGATGGTCTTGGGTCACAAAAGGAAAGAGAGGAGTACGTGGCTCTTGGGAAAACATCGGGCCTAAACTCTAAACATCACCAAAGTAAAAAGCTGACAGTTCCTGAGGGCATGTCCTGGAGTCCCTCTGAGGAGGGGCCCGGGACTCAGTGAAGAAGCAGCAGAGCCTCCTCACTGGGGCTTCAGTGGCTGAACGGAGCTGCTGGGGAAGCTCTGTGGTGTGCGCACCCCTGGGGAGCAGCAGAGAGCCCACCTGGGCTCCCTGGGGGTCTCCAGGAAGATCGCAGGTGACCAGGCACCAGCCAGCTCTGCCTCTGTGTCCCTGCTCCTTCCTGGGAGTTCCACAGGGACTCCGAGAGCTGAAGTGCAGGAGGACCGGCCCACGGGTCCCTGCAGACCCGGCCCAACGCTCCGAGACCACCGCAGTCCCGATGAGCATCGCAGCTGGGCCTCCATCGTGGCCAAAGCAGGGCACTGCAGGGTTCTACAGCCTCCACGCCGTTCCCGAGGACCTGTCACGCCCAGTTTTAGAAGCTCCTCCTGCAGAAGTGGCAGCTGCCACCTCCAGCGCCCACAATGCCCAATGCAGAGACACTGTGACAGGCGGACCCCCCAGATGCCCGCAGGGGGCAGAGTGGAGATCCCCTGGCTTCGCTGGCCCAGACGCTGTGGCACCGTGACCTGGGCTGCCCACGCATCTCTGTAACAGGTCACCTGGGCTGTGTTCTGAGTGGACAATCCTCTCCACTGCGAGCCAGAAGGAGAGGCAGAGCTCTGAGGACAGGATGCTTGCTGATTGAGGAGACTGAGCTGCAATTAGCTATTTAACAAAACAAAACTCACCTGAGTAAATTTGAAGAGGTATTGGCTTTATTGAGCAATTCACAAATTGGGCAACATCCCATTCAGCAGCTAGAAGGGGCTCCCAGGGGTTGTCAGAGTGGGAGGTTTTTATGGGAAGAAGGGTGGGGCAAGGGAGCTATTGACAAAAAGGGAAAAAGAAAGAGAAAAGGTGATTTTTAGACCGGGACCTTTTGGGGGGAAGGGAGAGACCAGCATTTTTTCGTGCAGATTGCAGGCTTTTCTCGCAGGGGGTGGAGAGGGCCCACTGGACAGATGACCTCCTTGTAGTGACCAGAAAATTCCAGATGAGCAGCTGAACCAGCAAGTAGACCCGGCATCACGTGTAAGTTTGGCGTCTTGGGCTTTATTTAGCACAGGTGACACCGGTCGGGCCTGGCTTTCTCTTCCACACGGAAAAGTCACCCGGCCACTGTCGAGGTTTCTAATTCCGGAGGAAGAACAGGCTTACCCCGTGCTGGGAGCGAATGAAGGCTTTGGAGGCCAAGGCGCTTTCTGACTGTAACTGGGTGGAGGCGTTCAGCCTTGCGAGGACACGAGAGAGAACGCAGGTTCGCTGCGTCTGCGGGGGATTCACTGGTCTCCACCCGGAGCTGCCAGGGGCGCGGCCGGCCGCACCGTCTCGGACAGAGGCGCCCCGCAGGCCCAAACCGCCTCTGCCCACGGCGCGGGGGACCAGCCGTTGCGTCCGCCCAGGGCCAGGCTCTGGGCTCAGCCTGGCCGGGACCCCAGCGCGGACGCGGGCCGCAGGGCCCAGGCAGGTCCAGCATCAGGCCGCCGGGAGACAAGGCCCCGGGCGCATCAGACAGACAGGAGGCCTGGCTCACGCAGCGCCTGGAAGAAGCCGCCAGAGATAACCTGGTTATAAGACACCACCGTCCTCTGTACGTGGCTGGCCTGTCTTCCCGTGGCCCTTCCAGTAAATGGCCAAATATTTAACGTGTTGCGGGACATTCCCCAAGGACAGGCCGAAGACCTGCCCCGGGAAGCCGCTAGCGCGAGCAGCTAGCTATCAATGAAGGAAGCGAGTGAAGTGGATCAAGCATCGGGCCTCGCAAGCCAGGGAGCTGCACGCAGCGGGAAGCACGGTTCGCTGGGCGGTCGCGGCGTCCACAGGCACCCCGGGCGCCCGCCGCGTGGCCCTGCCCCCGCGGGGGGAGGGAGGGCCGGCTTTCCCGCCTCCCTGGGCCACAACCGTGCGCACTGGACCAGAGACCATGGGCGGAAGGAACAAGCAGCAGGGGAGGTATCCCTCCACGGTGTGTGCCCAGTAGGAGCGAAGGGGGTGCCCGCCAGGGGTGGAGCCTAGCGCGGGAGAAGGACGTGATTGGATAAGGGAGAGAATTCCTGACACCTAGGAAACGGATTGGTTAAGGGGAGGGGCCAACGAAAGCCCACGCAAAATTGGGAACTTGATTGGTTCGTGCGAAGCAACGTCTGCTCCTTCCTCAGCCGGAGAGCATGTGCTCGCCACGTTCGCGTGTGTTCCCTCTGTGGCGGCCGCCCAGGGCCCCGCAGCCACCGGCCCCACGCACGGGCTCCACGCTGGAGCCTGGGAATAGCGATGCGGCGCCCGCCAGAGCGCAGCCGGGGACAGAGACTGCGCTGGACGCCGGCTGGCCGGGGCACCGCGTACACGAGCACGGGTCTGTCTGTGGGGCGGGAGGAAGACGCAGTCGGACTCCTCCGCAGCGGGGCGCACGGGCGAGAGGCGCTGGGCACCCGGGGGCAGCCGCCCGTTCCGACGCTAGTGGATCCTGCCCGGCACCTTGCTCTGCCAGGCGCCGGCCCCCGAAAACGCCTTTCTCGTGGCTGTGAAAGGACCCACTTCCACCAGCAACAAAGTGGGAGAGTTAGGAAAAATGGGGAGGGAACTTGAGTTTTGGGTGATTAATGTCGCTCTCAGCCCCTTCGCCCCACAGGCCCTCACTGGCCCCTCGCTTTGCCTGGAGCGTTACCCTCTCCTCTTCCTCAGCCCCTCCCGCCGTGTCCCCTCAGATCCTGGGCACGCACCAGCCACCCCGGCCTGCAGGCTTCACTGCCACCTCCAGGCCGGTGCCCTTCATGCTTTTTTTTTTTGTTAAATCTACCCCCTCCTACATTTCATCTCCTCCCCCATTACTATCTAATATTTTTGTTTAAAATGTAGATACACTGTTGCATAAAGGTAAATATACTGTTGCAAAAAAGCAATTCCTCATCTGTTGCGAATATTGACATTCTAAATAAAACTGCCACATCGCTCTTCCCTATGCATCCCCTGCGACTGGAGACCAAAGAGATGTGTCATCCGTTTAAAATTACATCATCGATTTAAACTGACAGCAGGCAGATTTACACGCTCTTTTCCTGCGAAACTCGATTTCACTGCCTCCCCTTTCTCCAGGAAGTTTCCTGACGCTTGACGCCATGTTATTGATCGCTAGGTTATACTTCTCCTTAACAAGAAAAAATGCATACAAAGACATATATTCGAAGTTACATAAAATAAATTTTGTGTCTAAAAAACTCCAGGTGTTAAAATATTCCTTGGGTTGAGTTATAATCACATTATAGTAGCAGACAATTCTTCCAAACTACATAAATAGATTAAATATTTATGTAATATATATTTATATCATAGGTAGATATGTTACATAAGTATCTAACAGATATATAATGCATGAGATAAATACTGATGTACATAATATATGCATGTTATATATTTATGTATTTAATATATCAACATTTTTACAGTTACTGAGGTTTTAAACAGGGAAACCACGTGTGTACGGGAATGGCTGGGGGCATCTCTGAAGCCCCAGTGAAGGAACTTCCTGTCGTCAAGGTCACAGCGTTTCTCAGGGTTGTAGCCCCACGCTGGACTTCGGCCCCTAGTGCATACAGAGGAAATTTTTGCATCAGGTGTGAGATGTCAGTTGAGGCCGTATTTTTGCACGCGATGACCACTTGCTAAAATCCACACATTGAAAAGATGACTGATTTGTCCTGGTGACCTCCTTTTGCAGCTGAGTGCATTTGAAATGTTAACGGCTGGCGCAGAAATGGCCTCCAGTTCACTGGGTGAAGGAGCAAAAGGATCTGTGACAGCTGGTCGGAAGAGGCTCCCTTGTCTCCAAGGCCAGCCTGCTGGTGCTGGAGCTGCTAGTGTGGCGCTGGGGACTCAGGTCTGTTCTGGAACACAGGCAGGAGAGGCAGAAGTCCCCCAGGAAGGGGGACATCAATTCCAGCTGCCACTTCACTGACCTGGGTGCTGGTCAGGCCACTGGCTCACCCTACGTCAGGCCCAGGGCCTGTGAGTTTCAGGGCAAACCCTCGTCCCCCCACAGCCACGGTCCCCACCTGGGCCCAGTGCGCAGGCACTTTGATGCCTGAGCTCCGGGGGGTGGCTTGGTGGGTCCTTGTCCCTGGTTGCTCCCTGGAGAGCTGCAATTAGGCTCCGCCTGCAAGAAATCGACATTTCACAGCGCTAACAAACTGCTGCTCTTCCCAGGAGAACTGAGTTCATCGAAAACGCAAATTGAAATCAATAGACAGTGCCTGGGAGGCGAGTCCAGACTGTGCGGCTTCATCACGGAGGAAGACAGGTCAGTGGTCCCCAGGGGAGAGGACAGTGACAGGCCTTCTGTGTGGAGGGCGGGTCGGGCTCCTTGTCGCCCCCTGCAGGCCAGGGACACCTGTGCAGGCACCTACCAGGTAGGAAGCATGGGGAGGTGGGGTGACCAGAAGTACAGTCCCAGCTGGGTTCTTGGAAGAGTCCTTTGTCTTCCAGTCATTTTCACATGGCTGCGTGTCTCCTGATCACTAGGCCAGCGGATGCTCACGGTCACCGCCAGGTCAGCGCTGTGCCTACTGTCACTGTCCTCATTATCAACACTGCATGTTTTGGGGACAGAGCTTCCTCCTCCCAGTGGCTGTCCCTCCTGTCCTGGGCTCTCTTCATGAGGCAGGAGCTGGGCTTCCTGTGGGAAACCTCAGCAGGAGTCCCCCCTCGGGGTGAGGAGGGGACCCTAGCAGGTCCCCATCCTATACCAAGGCCCCCGTGCTGGGTGTGCAGGGAGGCCCACTGACATAGGTAACCTGTGTCCTGTAGTGACACCACGACCAACCGCTCGTGTGCTGTTCCTGGAGAAAGCGCCGGAGGGGCTGTGTGAGGGCAAGTGGGGTCCCCTTGTTTTGAACCTGGTGTGCCCGCCCCCCGGGGACTCTCCGCAGGAGGCAGGGGAGCTGGTGTCCACGATCCAGAGCACAGGAGGGTGGACTGGGAGCAGAAGTGGCACAGCCCTGGCTGGCTGTCCGTGAGTTGGCTGTCCCCTGTGTCTAATGGGCTTTATCATCCTTTCCTGTGAAGCCTGGTCCGAACACCTGCCCACTTCTCTGCCCCTCTTCTCTGCTCATGATTGATGCGGGCACACTCCTAGGACAAGGTGCTGACAAACCTTGCCTGGAACAGGAGCCAGACACCCCCACCCCCCACTCACCCTTGTGCAGGCGCCTGGGGGTGTTGCACTGCCTCCCGAAAGGCCTCCAGTCAGTCCAGGCTCTCTGCCACTGGTTTTCTCCTGGAATCTCCCTCTGCAGCCGCCGTGGTGGTCTCCTGACTGAAGCAAGCTCAGGACGAAGCCCTGTGATACCAGAGACACACGAGCAGGAAGCGTCTAAAGAATACGTGTTTCCGCGTTTCCCCTGTGCCCTGAGCACACGCAGCTCTACGCCTGGGGGCCCTCTGTCCCCCTTCCCAGTGCATCTGGGTGAGCCTCGGGTTGAATGGAGGGGGCAGCCTTGGCGACCGGCTCTCAGTCCCTGGGGTCTCCTTTTGTGGGGGAGGGGCGGCCAGGCTGCTGGACATGCCACACCTGGAACTTAAATTCCCAGGAACGTCTCCAAGGGCCTCTTCAAGGATGGTCCTGGGTAAGGCCTCCCAGCCCCTCTGCCCAGCTGGCTCCCCTCGCCCTGCCCTCCCAGGACTGCTCCCCCGGGGGTCCCCAGGCACCCCCAAGCTTCTGGCACCCAGCCAGGCTCACAGCAGGTGTTTGTGAAAGCCTGGCCTCCCAGGCTGCTCCTGCTGGTGTCCCCGCCCCAGCAATCTGGGGCCCTGCTGGGCTCCTGGACACTCCTCAGATGCCCCCACCAGCCCTCAGCTGCAGGATCCAGCTGGTGTGACGCACACGGTGGACATCAGCCATACTCCTGCTGTCACCAGCCTCTCCTCAGATGATAGCTTCTGATTTTCCTCAGGTCAGTCCACGGGCTCAGGGAGGTTGGCTCACACCTGGACCCCAGCCTGGCCACATGCACTCTTGTACCTTGGCTACCGTCTCTGGTTGAGGGCCGGACATGCCACCCAAGTCAGAGTGATGACACCCGCTGGGGAATGTCTGCTGGAACTGTTGGCACACACAGATCCCGCTTCCTGTCGTAATAGAAGCTGCAGACCCAAGCCCAGCTGCCTCGGCGGGCTCACCACCCCGAGCCTGCCTGTGAGTGCAGATCCAGACACGTGCTGCTGTCCAGGCCCGAGTCCCCGCCCGCCCTCCCCCCCCCCACACAAGTCCAAGGCCCGTGCACCTGTCCCAGGAGGCAGTGTGCTCTTTTCTGACCACACTAGCTCAAGATGAAATTCTGTGACCTGCAGCCAAAAAGTCCTGGCACGTTACCAGTTGTAACATTCAATAACAATGAAACAAGTTTATCTGAGCTGAGGACAGATGGGCTGAGCCCAATGCAGGAGGGAAAGTCCCCCACGCCACTTCTGGGTCACTCGGCAGGGACAGCTCACACCTCCTCTTCCAGGTCCTTCTCAGCACGAGGATCCTATGAGCATCTTAGTCACAGTCACGGCTCAGACCTGGGGTCGTGCGTGGTCAGAAGTGAGTCATACGCGTCCCTAAAAGAAATGACGGGAACATGAGAACAGCAAGAGGGGACTTCCAGGAAAGGCGAGTTAGTCCAGGACGGCTCCCAGCCAAGGCCACTCCCTCCAGTGTCTGCCTCTGCAGCCTGGCAGTGGCTACCGGCAGCCACAGGCACATCCGGACCCTGTGCACTTTCCTGGCACAGACGCCGGGCAGGGCGGGGAGGCGGAGCCCAGGCAGCTGGGACAGAGCAGCACTCACCAGGCTCATCTACGATTCATGGTGAGGCTCAGACTCGCTGTGAAGGCACTTGGTGAAGCACTAAAAGCAAAAGTCAGATGTCGCAGTGTAACCCTAAAAGGGCAAAGGCACTTGTTGGCCTACCAGGGAGATTCACGGGTGAGGGCACTGGGCACAGCTGCACCGGGTTTGACCTGTTCTCTCTCCCCCCACCTGACATTACCAGGTGGCAGCACCAGGGGGCACCACGCACCTTCAGGCTCCCGGGGTTCTCCAATTTCAAAGAGAGAGAACACGCTACTTTCCTGCAAGCTCCAGCAAACAAGGTCCCTAGCTGGTCCAGCGGGAGCTCATTCCACCGACCAGGCTGGGCTGACGTGCCAACTGCGAGGACACAGAGGAGGACCTACTCCCTCTAAGGAAGGGACTGAGGAGGATGTGGCTCCCCAGAGAGGCGGGGCAGGTGTGCACAAGTGTAGCCATGTGTACTGACTCAACTACACACCCACATGTATACGTGCCCGTGTACATGTGTGCACACATGCAACACACTGGTGCATACATGTGGGCACACACAAACACATAGCACACGTGTCCAGCCCAGAAGGAGCAGAGAGAGCCCTGGACTTGGAGCCAGGGTCCCCTTTCCTGCGTGGGACCTCAGGCAGGCACTGTCTCTGGGGCACTCTCTGCCCGCCTGCTCATCAGGGTGGGTGGAAGGTGGGCCAGGTGGGCTCCAACCAGGCCTGACTTCCTGTGTCCCACTGACAGCTGCCAGGACAGGTCAGGGCCGAGGGTGAAGTGCACGTGGATGGTCCATTCTCGACAACCAAACAGAGGAGCCAGTGTGGAAATGTACCCTACAGAACTTTCTAGACTCACACTGCCTGCCCTCCCCAAGCCTCCACGTGTGAAGAGTGACAGCTTCCTGCCGAGGAAGAGAGGGTGGTGCTTCGGGTCACAGAGCCTGGTGCCCTGCACACCCTGTGGACCAGCCTGGTGAGTGTGCCTCTGGCTGGTATGGGAAGACATGAGGGGCCCCTGCTTTCTCTGCCCATTGCAGAAGCCCTCTTGGGGTGAGGAGGGGGATCCCCGCTGTGCCCACCTGGCCCCTGGCCCTCAGCGCAAGACAGGAGGAGGTTTAGAGCTCTGGGCATCCCTAGAAGGGGGACCAGGGGCAAAGCTACAGTGAGGTTCACATCCCGGGGGCATCCTGCTATCTGACATGGATGATACGCAGTCCCCTCCACAGACACACATTTGATTTCAGTCACTGGGCGCCGGTACCATGGTGACAGGTGCCATAGCAACCTCCACACTCGCCGCCACGTGGCACAGGTGGGATTAATGAGTTCAGGGTAATTTAGCAGTGTGATTGCCCTGGAGAGTCAGGGCCAAAGCCACGTAGAACACGGGGCCTGACAGTCAAGGACGAGGTTGCAGGTGGGGTCAGGAAGGACCCTCCCACCTCCACTGAGGTCCATCAGCACCCCTTCCCCACAGGGATTCAGGGGCCTGGGGCCACTCTGGGTGGTCAAATCCTGTGAGGGCCGATGTGCTCTGTGGGAAGAGCCTGTGGACAGCCCGTCTCAGCATTCGCAGCTGCTTCAGCCCCAAGAGCCAGAGCCCTACAGGTGCCTGAGGGGCCCACAGTGACAAGTGGGGGCCTGCCAGTGCCCTGTGTGCTCACCAGTCACAAAGCCACAGATGCCGTGGGGACATGACTCTGTGAGCACGCACCCTCTGCTCTCCTCGCTGGCACCCTCCCGCTGCTTCAAGGTGCTCAGTGAACTTGTCCCGTGGAGCATGAACTGGACCTTTCCTGGGAGGCTGGACTCTGTAGAGGAGGAGAGGGTACTTTGGCTTGGCTCCAGAATGAGCTGAGCACCCATGCTGGGGGTGCCAGGGCTGAGGGACAACCTTGGGAGGCAGGGACTCCTGAGAGGGGCAGGACTCTGGGGGAGGGGAAAGAGGGGACCCCACTGAGCAGGCTGGGCTGGTCTCTGCCAATCCAATGGGATGAATTGCTCACCCCGAAGGACACCCAGAGACAAGGGCAGGATGACTGGCTCCACTTCCCAGCTGGTGAACTGAGTCTGAGTGGCAACCCCAGGGTGGCCGGGGCTCAGATCTGTCCAACGCTGAGCCTGTGCTTCTTTTTCCAGAGACGGTGTCCCACCGGGACCCCACCCCCACCCCGTACCTCTCAGCAGGTGGGGGCTCAGTGCCCAGCCCACCCCTGGCCCCCTGCAGAGCACAGGTACAGACCCTGGTGCAGAGCTGAAGGTCCACCGAAAAGCTGTCCCCCCCCCCGCAGGCCCTGATGCTTTTTGGACCCGGTCCCTGCACGCCCCAAATCACGATGGGGAAACAACGTCAGCCCTGATCCTGGGACAGTCAAGGACAGGCCTCCCACCACTGCAGCTGGGATATGGGTCCTGAGTGACCTAGCAGCCCAGGGCTCTGCCAGGGATCTGTCTTTCAGAGGAACCACTCCGCTTCTGAAGGCCTCACGCACAGAGAGACTCCATCTGTCACTCAGGTAGAAAGCAGCCCAGGGCTTTCCACCTTTCTCCGTGGCATGCTCATGATGGATGCTGTTCATGAAGGTAGCGGACACTCTCCCGGGCTTACCCAGGACCAGACAGACCCAGAAAGACCTTCCAGGGAGGGCACAGAGTCTGCAGCTCCCCAGCTGCAGATGATCTCCAGTAAAAGTTGAGCCCCACAGCGGACAGGGAGATTTTCCTTCCCCGACTCTGTCTGCTCCCTCGTCTTCCAGTGCCAGCTTCCCGTTGCAGGGGGGGGCGGGACCACCATCACCATCCCTGCTGCTGTCAGACCACAATCAGAGGGCCAGGTGGCGCCCTTGCCTTTTCCTGCATGTGCATCAGGGGCTGGTCCACATAGTGACCTCACAGCATTATTGGGGTTTGGGCATGTGAACCCCCCATCTGGGCCAATCAGAATCCTACCTGGGCTGTGGCAGGAGCCCCTGGGGACGTCCTGTGCTCTTTCTTGAGCCCGTGGGATGGAGGACCTGCAGGACTGGGCTGGGGCTGTCAGGGGCCACCCCGTGGGGCCTCAGGTGGGAGGCCACACAGAGGAGGGCGGAGCTAAGAGGGCTGCTCCTGTCTGCGACCAGAGCTATCCTAATAAAAGGCTGATTAAAATAACACGGATACACACGGGTCGGGGGGTGGGGGGGGGGGCGTTGGCAGTAAAGTGTGAAGTGGGACAGCAGACCTGTGCCCCGTGAGCTTCCTGTCCTACAGGAAGCTGCTCTGGGAGCCTAGGCTGGCAGGGCCAGCCAGTCACTGAGGCAACTAGGAAGCTCCTGCCCATCACCACCTGAGGCATGTGCGAGTCAGCTTAGGTTTTATTCACTTCCTCCCCAAATTCAGACTCATGCAATGGTTACAAAGTGTAAAGTGGGATAAAAACTTTTTTAAAAAAGAGTCATTTTAAGAAAATAAAAATAAAACTTAAGAAGTTTAAATAAAACTTTAAGGAAGCATTAAATGGCTCAGCTAGGTAGCTCTGTCTTAAATCCCTCTCAGTCAGCCGGGTTCTCCTTTGAGTTTTATCTGATACAGAATACATCTAATGTTGTCGTTTCAAGGCAGTGTTATTGGCTTAAAATGGAATATTTTGGGGGGGCTATGTATTCCCTGGTGGGCACATTTTTCTGACTTTGATCTTCTAAGCACAGTGGGAGGTTGGAGAATAAAGTGATTTTTCTCTTTTCTTCCACAGAATTGCCACTTGGCCTAACACAAAAAAATGAAATCATCTTTAAAAAAAACAACCTTTGTTATCTCTTAGATAATAGAACTTAAATGAATGTTAATATGTAAAAGGAGGTAGATTAAGATTTTTTTGCTGTATAATAGAGCTGTGGGAAATAACAGTAGCAATATAAGTGTGCCACATATTGTGGAGAATTCTGAATTCTGGGGCCCTTTAAAACAAAGCACCACGAAGCTTACATTGGGTAGGTTTGAAGGGTTAGCTGGCATTGTTATTAAAAGCAAGATGCTCTCAGGCATTGTTACATGTCTGTGTCAGGTGATGTTGAATTCGCTCCCTCCGCACATCAGGCCTCCTGCGGGAGGCTACAAAGTAACTGAGTGGCCGCAGTGCCGGGAGCTTCCTCTTTGTAACTTGGGTCACAATGTATCCTGTTTGCATCACTCAGAGGCAGCAGAAGTCTCCATTTCTCTAAGTTTTTCCAGAGGTCGCCTGAAAGCGAACAAGTTTATACACATATATGTGTATCTACCTATCTACCATCTAGGTATTTTCCACAAATGGTAGCACACGTTTATACAGTCCTTTTACAGGTGAACACATCTCTTAAGGATTCTTCCAAACTACCGCCTCATCCAGACACGGCCTGAGAGCCCCACAATTTATGTCAGAGGGTCCCCATCCACAGACGTCGAGTTGAGTCTCCCGTGACAAGTGAGCCCACGGTGGACACCCGGGCACAGCCCCGCGTGCACACGAAGCTGTGCTAACGCGTGCGCGGAGCGCGGTGAGAGTGGAGCACGATCGCGCGTTTCACGGTCCCTACTTTCCACCCTCACGAACAACACCGCCCCGGCCTCAGTCCGGGCGTGCCTCTGATTACTCCCTGGAACGCGCTTCCAGAAGGAAGTGCTGCGTAAACGCCGTTTAACCTTCAGTGGCTTCAGACCCTGTTTACCAGGGCTGAGTCGGGTCTGCCCCTGTGCCGGTGGCTGGGTTCTCCCCAGGTTTTAACGATTACGCTTTATTGCAAAGTCCTGGCAAAGGGACAGCTTCTGTTCACAATAGATGACACTGGTCACCTCAGATCAATAGCGCAGTCTCAGAAGATGGCAACAAGCTTGGAGTAATTCTCTTCTACGACAACGTTCCGAGGCCGGGTTCAGCCCAACCTGAACGGAAATGGCCCAGGTCCAAGCGGTCCGTGAGGACCCGGGCGCTGGGAGACTCCAAGCCCCGGTTGCTCAGAGCCCCGTGGGGGTGAGGAGGGCGGCAGCGTGTGATACAGACAGATCTGATCCCACCGCTGGAGAGAAGTGGAGAGGGGCCGCGGGGGAGGTTGCCGGGGCAACAGGAAACAGCCAAGGGCCGGGATTGGTTGGGAAGCTGAAAGCCTCCCGAGCGCATGGAATTATGGGCGAAAAGATTTGAAATAACAGAAGGGCTCTGGGGTGGCTGGCTCGCTGGCTCTCGGGCTCGTCTCCCGAGGACACTTGGACGGTGGTCCTCCCGCGGCCGGCATCTCCAGCCGACGGTTTATCGGATGGGAAGGAACTCCGCGCAGCCTAGGAGCGGGCTGCCTGGCGGAGGGTGGCAGGGTTGTTCTTTGGATGCTCTAGAGCTGCTGAGGCTGAAGCCTGCCATTCTTCCAAAATTGCTTTTGTGTATCATGTTGTTTTAGTTTATAAGCTAACCAAGATAACTAAAAACTAACAGGGGAATGATGGGAGAACCCAGGTGTTGGAGTTAGCCTTAAATGATAGGCTTAGGTGATTACAGCTCTGACTGGACAGACTTAAGGGACTGCTTTTGAGTAAAGACACCTTTCTTTAGCACCAAACCTTTGCTTCTGGAATTTTGCCTTGAGGGCGGCAGGTGGCAGCAGGCCCCCAGGTGCTGTTCAGTAACACTGCCAGGCCTCTGCTCGGGGACTTAATGCACTGACCTTGGGCAATTTCAAAGCCCTGTTGGCGATGAAGGGTCTTTTGAGATTTGGGGCTTTTAATGATCACCCTTGGCCCTGTGAGCTGAGTGACTAAATGGGGGGGGGGCACCTCAGGACTACACTTCAGAGTGGGGACCCCTGCCCTGTGCTGACAGATAAGGGGCCACACGCTAACCCTGACAAGCTCAGGGGAGGCCTGTGTGGTGGCCGTAGAAACCCAGAGGCCGGAAGTGACCCCTCAGGGCAGCCTGCAATGAAAACTGTAACTGAAGGCAGGTCGCGGTAGGGAGTCAGGTCCTGGCCGGTGTCTTCTCTGACACAAGTCAGCCTTTACCTTCACTGAGCCTGGCTATTGTCTTTTCTTCACATCTGGGATAACAGATCTCTGGAAAGTCAGGGTAATTTCCTTTTTCAGACCCCTGGGGCCACCTCCCACCAGAGCAGAGACCACAAATCCCCTCAGTGTTACTGTTATGTTGTTAACTGTTACGTACCCTACACCCACCTGTGTAAAAGGAATCTGTGTGAATTCAGTTCTACTTTTTATCCAACCCCAGAGATTCCCCCGACCCCACTTTCTCCTGCCTCCCTCATCTGTCAACACCATCCGTCTTCCCCTTCGATTCCAATGTATAAAACAAGGGGTGAAACCACCATTTTCCAGAGCATTTTCTCAGTCCGTTGAGATTTTGCTTCCTGGCAATTGTCATGGGTTTGGTTCAAAGCAACTCATACAAATTCTTACAGGTTCAGATGTTTCTTAAATCAACATCTGTAATCCTGAGGGGTCGCAGAGACGAGAACCAAAGCCACTGAGATGCAGGAGGAGGAAAGGGGTGCGGGGGCTGCATCCATAACCAGGAGCACTGGCTGTGTCACCAGACACGGGGCCTGGCCCTGGGCGGCTCCGCCTCAGGCTGCCCGTGGTATGTGGGTTCTTGACTTCATGCAGGAAAGATTTCACACAAGTCCGGGTGACTTGGAGGGTATGTGTCATAAAGCTGGGGGCAGGGAAACAAGGCAGAAGCCACAGGAAAGCCCAGACTGGGCTACTGTAGCCCACTAGGCAGTCCTCGAACGGGGGCCTTGGCGACAGGCTCAAGGGGTCAGCCTGAGCCCATCTGCCGCTGCCCACAGCTCCTTCCCTGGCTGCAAGGCTGGTGGGAAGAAGCTGACAAGCCAACTCTAAAACTTCTCTGGAAACACGAAGAGCCATCTTGGATGTTTCCTCTTCCGTTCACGTCTTCGTGCCTCCAGGAGCATCAACACTCCCTTCGTGACCAGTGCGCTGCAGCCGACACGCCGTCCCTGCCACCAGTCCCTTCGCCGCAGCCATACAAAACCACACTCACGACTCCTCGAAAGTGCCCTGCCTCTCACCCGCAGGCCTTTGCTGGGCAGTGAGTGCACCTCCAGCCTGGCCCCGGCAGTTGTTGCTTTGCTGTGCTGGGTTTATCGGTGACACATTCTCATGCAACAGAACAGGCCTTGCTGAGTGGGGAGAAAGGCCTAGGGCAGGGTGGCCAGAGGCCAGAGCAAGGGCTGCAAGAGCCCCAGTCCTCTGTCCTGAGGACTTATATACCATATTTTGCCGTGTATAGTGCGCACATTTTTTGCCCAAATTTTTGAGGGAAAAATAAGGATGTGCATCATACATGGGTAGTACTAACTCTGTTCAACCTATGGAAAAAGATTTTTTTCCTGAAAGTTTGGGCCAAAAACGTGGGTGCACATCATACACAGGGAGTGTATTATGCACACCAAAATATGGTAGTTGGTGGGATGGGGGTAAGGGAGTTACATATTGACCCACAGGTACAGGTGATGCCAGCCTTGAGGGGGGGGGCAGGGGGGGACATAACTACCCAAACAGGTATGTGTGGGGGTCTGTTACCCCGAATCCTTATCTTGCTCTGGAACCTATTTCTTCATCTTGTTGTAAAACAGACACATGAAAGGAAACAGTTAATTAAAGGTGGGGCAGGTACCCAGTGTTATTTATGGGCTCTTTTAGGAACTCCCTCTTCAAACAGGTAACGACCAGAGGTAGGCAATCAGCCAAAGGTGTTTTGTGGGCTGCTTCTTTGGGCACCGTGGACCCCCTCCCCTTCCCCCTGCCAGGCCTTGGGATATATACATAGTTTCAAAGGCTTTCCTTCCCAGAGAGTGGAAACTATACACAGAATTTCAGTGGCATGCCGCCTCTCATGCTGACGTGGCGTTTCTTGTGACGTTGGAACACCTGGTGACCCTATGCGACCAGGCTCAGGACGGCTGAGTTAGCCGGTGAGACCGGTCTCCAGCCTCCTCCCTGCCTGGGTTTACTGGCCATCCCGCCTAAGCGCTAAAAGGCGTTTCCTGGCAACCAGGACGCTAGTCGCTGGCCAGCAACAGCAGTGAGGTCTCAAGAGCTCTTCCTACCCTGTCTCCTACTTCAACCCAGCTCAGGGCAGAGCAGCATGCCCAGGGTCCCTGAGCGCGGCTCCAAGCTGCCCAGCAACTTTCTGGAGACGGTGCTGTCCTGTGGCCGTTTCACACACGAGGAAACTGAGGATCAGAGAAAGAACAGGGCTCGCGGCCCGAACACGGAGCTGGAGGTGGGACCCAGGTCTTCCAACTCCCAGCCAGGCGGGAGAAGCCCTGCACAGGGTCGGAGAGCGGCTCTCCCCGGGTTCCAGGAGGCCCGAGGAGCACGGCAGCTTGGCTGGGAGCCTTGGGCCCTACCACTCCTTCCCGGACCCCAAGGGAAAGTTCAAAGCGGCCCAGGAGCCCAGTGCTGCTCGGGGCCACCGGCGTGGGCCTTTCAGTAACCGCCCAGAGATACTACTGCACGTCCCCCGCGGCGGCGGCGGCGGCGGCCCCACAGAGGCCGAGAGCCACAGTCCCTGTCCCAACAGATCCCTATCCCCAGAGTGCCCCGATCCCCGGTCCCTTCCGTTCCCCCAGGCTCCCCGATACCCCGGCTTCCCAGGCCTCGGGCCCCCAGCACCCCGGCCCGCAGAGCCCCGCCCGCACCCACTGCAGTGCCCGCCCTTCTTCCGCCCGGCCCGGGGCAGGCAGAGCACGATCCGGCGCCTCACTTTCGTCATCGCTCCCGACAGCCGCCCGAAAAAGCCGACAATAAAAACGCGATCTCCCGCGAAGACGAAAGCTCCTGCCGTGGAGGTGCCTCCGAATGGGAAGGGCTTCAGTCAAAATATTTTCTAGCGGTTCAAACGGCTCCGAGCGCTTGGCGAATCTGCTGAACAAGCTTGCCGGAAGTAGGGTCGCCCGTCGCCGGAAGTCGCGCTTCCTCCATTTTGTTGCCCGCTATGGCGGCCGTGTCGAGGTTGGGGCCTGGATGCGGCGCTTTTGACTGAGGGGCAGGCCAGGGAGAGGCATCCGGGACAACGGTGCACGAAAGGGCCAGCCTGGTCGCCGGGGACGCTGTCATGTACGGCGCGAGCGGCGGCCGTGCCAAAGCCGAGAGGAAAAGTGGCTCGAAGGAGGAGGCCGGGCCCGGCGGAGCCGGCGGTGGGGGGAACCGAGTGGAGCTGCTGGTCTTCGGCTATGCTTGCAAGCTGTTCCGGGACGATGAGCGGGCCCTGGCCCAGGAGCAGGGACAGCACCTCATCCCCTGGATGGGGGACCAGAAGATCCTCATCGACAGGTCGGTTCCTCCTCACCCGTCGGTCCTCCCTTTCCCGCGCCCGCTTGATGTCGTCTGATGTTGACTCGATGGCCAGGACTTGAAAAGGGGTGTTCTGGAGCCAGCAGGGATCCTGGGGACCCCTCCCCTGTCCCACAGCCCCCTGGTGTTGGGAGGAGGGAGACGGTGAAACCGGCTCTAAGGCTCTGGCTGGAGTTGCCGCGTCTGTCGCCGCAGCCCCCGGCGACCCGCGCCCTGCCGCTGGGCTCCGGTTGGCCCCTGCGCGCGGTGGGAGCTGCCGGAGCCCCAGGCCTCGGCCTCGCGCTGGGCCCGGGACGCCGCCCCGCGAGGCCGCGGTCAGAGCAGCTCGTGGACCCCGGGCAGGAGCCTGGAACCGCTTCGGAGCGCGGGAGTGGTGCCGGCGCCCGACACTTGATTCCCACGGCCCCTCCCCCACCCTGAGCTGTCGACGAGTTTGACAGGTGCAGGCGGAGGGAGGCGGCGCCCGTCGAAGGGCGGCGGGGGGCGGCGGGGCGACGTCGTCAGACGCCGGCCCTGTGCTTAGGACGGGTTTCACGGTCTCGGAAGGGGGGCGCCGGGATGCAGATGTGCTGCTTTTCCAATCAAACCTGCTTCAGAAAACCTACCCTGCGGGCGCCCAGCCCTTTTGGGCCGAGGGGCCACAGCGGGGGTTGGGGCGTCTAAAGATGTTTGATTTGAAAAGGGTGATGTTGCATGATGTAGGTCGTTTGCTCCCCGCCCCCCAGGGTTTTCAGGCCCCGTCCTCTTCTTCCCAAATCGGGCGTTTTGCTAGTCGGTTTGGCTTTTGGCCGCTTTGGCAATCGCACTTCTGGGCCCGGACTGAAAAGCCCACTGTCACCAGCTCTTAAACTGTGGGACGCTGTGGAGCGAAGGAAGCCCATCGTTTAAGACAGTTAAACCTGGAGTCTGCACAGCCCTGGACCGTGACTGTAGGGATGACCTCTGGGCTGGCCAGGATGGACGCAGTGACCCGTAGGCCTCCCCATCCCTGGCGTTTCCGTTTGGAGTTAGCGCTAGACAACGAAGACTCGAGCAGGGAGGCGGCCGGGTCAGGCGGGATGCCTTCACCCTCACCCCGTGGTGGCCACTGAACGATGCCACTGCGCTCCTGAGTTGTCAGGCGCTTGCCCTTCCAGAGTGTCACTTGTGACAGTTGCTACTGAAGTTGGTGGGCGGTGAAGTCTCAGCTCTTTGTCAGTTTTCCGTCCCGTCCCATGCGTGATTCCAGTCAGGTCTCCCGGAGCCGGTGGGGAGCAAACGCTGCACATGCGCACATGTGGTAGTTTTAAATAATGAACTACATTTGTAAGTTAAGGAGGTTTACAACAAAGTAAAAGTAGTTTTGAAATTTAATAAAATGCAATCACCTGGCTACCCTGAAAGTTTTGGCCCTTTTTCTTGTAAATGTCTTTTTGGGGCCCTCGTTACAAAGGTCAGCATTAAAAATTAGGCGGACTTTTGTTTGACTCTCCGTGTTTGGTTTTTTTTTGGCCCTAAAGCTGAGTGTTTGAAGTGAAACTCACTGACTCACTCACTTATTACCTGAAAATTGCACATTGACAGCATGTCCTTGAATCGTTTATGCTAAAGGTGTAGCAGAAAGCCACACCTTTTCTTGCCCTTCATGTGGCTAAGGGCCCCTTAGGTCCCTGCGGCACATGGACTGGGGTGGGAGGGGTAACGCTCAGATGGAAACCACGTTTGCTCTGCCCCCAGTGAACCTCCTTGAACTGCATGTACCTGTCACTGTTCCTATGTACGTGTGTCTCTCTATCACATAACCAGCACTTATTTCCTCAGCCAAGTGGCTAGGGGCCAGCCTAGCCCAGATTTTACCTCCCATGGACGCAAGTTTCTTTGGTGAAGATCTCTCCTGAGAGTTCGGGACTAGCAGAGAGAAGCGAGGAAAGTTCGACCGTTTGGTTCTTACGGATAGGTATTTATGTATTCGGTTTGTGTGAATGTAAGCTATGATATTTGACTTTTCAGAAAATTTTATTTTGCAAATGGCATTGCATAGTTGACCAAACCGTAAACGGTAGGGTAGGAACTGCCAGTGAAGCGGACCTACCACTTATGCCTTTAAAGGGTTGTTTGCCTTTATTGTAAGTTTTCTCGTATCGTAGAAAAGAACTGAGGCTTTGTTAAGATAACTTGAGTTTACACGTAGGCGAGATGTGACTAGACCCATGAGACATAAATCTGAGAAGAGCTGTTATGTTTATTGAAATTAGTTGCATCTGCTTTAATTGGTAAGTATCTGTACGCAGTCACACGCAGACCGAGCAGCCGTCCCCTCTTCCGCCCTGACCAGCGCGTCCGCATTGCAGGTACGACGGGCGCGGCCACCTGCACGACCTGTCGGAGTACGAGGCTGCGCACCGCACCTGGAACAGGGACTACCAGCTCTCGGAGGAGGAGGCGCGGGTAGAGGCCCTGTGTGACGAGGAGAGGTATTTAGCCTTGCATACGGACTTGCTTGAGGAGGAGGCGAGGCAAGGTACTGCTCAAGCACCACCCACTTCGGCAACAAGCGTGTGACAGCTTTTAAATGTTTAAGTTGCATTTGCTCCCATTCATTTTTTACACTCACTCTTTCTGATGTTATCTTGACAGTACCCAGTGGATTGGAAACAGGCGTCTTTGTGCTCTGGGAGGACCTCAGGATAGTTTATGTGTAGGCCACAGAGACTTTTCCCAGCCTGTGAGGGCAGACTGGGACTTGACAAAACAAAAACCAGACTCTTTAACTCTTCTTCTTTAACAGTATCGTATGAACTGCCGTTGATGTTCTTGTCTTTGCCTTAGCAGTCTTTAATGCGGTTCTTAATCCCCGAGTTTCTTAGCAGGGAGAGACCCTCCACACGGGACGTGTGCTCTGCGTTCTGTGGTAAACGTGCTGGCAGAAGCACACGTTGATAGATGTCAGGGAGTTTGTAAAGACACTCTAGCCTCAAAAAGAGGTTGAAAAAGCGTGTTGTGTGCTTAACTGATAGCTACGACTTTAGGAAAATATGAAACTTTTCTCAGTAAATTTCCACTTTGTTAATAAAATTCCCATTTTTATTCAAGAGGAAGAATACAAGCGCCTGAGTGAGGCCCTGGCCGAGGACGGGAGCTATAACGCGGTGGGATTCACTTACGGGAGTGACTATTACGACCCGTCCGAGCCAACCGAGGAAGAGGAGCCTTCTAAACAGAGAGGTGAGGGGAATGCGGGGCGGCCCGGTGGGCGTGTGCTCCGCGTGTGACCGGGGCGTCTTCACAAGGCACGGTCGTCGACACTAAGTTGATGCACCGTCACAGTGACGGAGAGAGCGTGAGTGGCATTCCTTCCTAGGACAAAAGAGCTGAGAGCTAGGACATGCTGGCTCGTGGAGTGGACTCCCCCTTCCGTCCCCCATGCCGGGTCTCGGGGCTTTTCCTTTCTCTTAGGTTCGGGGAACTGGAAGTTACCTGGACTCTTTGTTTCTAAAGTGACAGCAGGGGTGCAGGTGCCTGTCTGCAGGGTTTGCTCTTGGGGCTTTGAAAGGACAGGCCTTCCCCGCCCTGGGCTCACCTGCCCCTCCACGTGCCCTCCACAGCCCAGGCCCAGGGCAAGGTCGCCCGAGGGTCCAGTGACGACTAAACAGAAAGCAGCAGAGGTGCCCTGCTCAGGCTTCGTAGGACCTAGACACCTGCTAAGACCACAGTGTTTTAAAGTAATATTTACGTAAGATGAAAGGTTTTAAACTCATGCTTTTCTGGCTCAACTGTCGAGCTGTGGGTGTGAAAACAGCGCTGCTGAAACGTCTGGAGCCGTGGAGTTGAGCGAGTGTTCAGTTGCTCCGGTGAGCCCTGCGGGCACCGTTGCCACAGCTCTGCACAGTGATGGGTCCTTGACTGCCAGGAGCGAGGCCACAGGCCTGAGGCACTAAGGGCAGGTCACTACGTGGAGGGTGTTCCTCAACAGAGGGGAGAGTTTTCCCTTTGGAAACCCACTTGTAGACGAGCCGCACCCTACAGGACGTCGTTTAGAGCTGTCTTACCCTGTCGTTTGGGACCTGACTGGTCTCTTCTGCAACAAACCAAACAAGAGTGAAGGGACGGTGGCAGCGGCGCAGTGAGAGACTGTCTGCGCTGCTGAGGCACAGCTGCCTGGGTTTCCCACCCTCAGTGGGGGTGTGGCCTCGTAGAGCGGTCGGGGAGTGGGGCGTGGCCTGTGCAGGCTCCTCCCCTGCGGCCCCCCTCCCATCCTGCTCCTTACTTGGAGGGCGGCAGCCGCTCTCCCACGCCCTGTGCTGTGAGTTTGCAGAGCCTTTCAAGCCTGATGTTCGCCGTGTTCAGTGGAAACCCACTGAGGTGTTCAACGTCTTGCTCACTGACTTTCGGACCCGTCGCTGGAACTGTCCTTCACGTGACAAGGAGACGCTTCTTTATCCAGAGAAGTCATCCGTCGTGGGGTCCTGGGTCGCGTTGACCTTGTCCCGTCTCCGAACCCTCTGCCTTACATCTGCCCCAGACACACAGTGTTGGGTCAGAAGAGTGGAGTGTACACGACCGCCCTTTCACAGAGAGGAGTTGAACTATGTGAAGGCCACACATCTTTTGCAAGAAGTGATGATCTTTGGGAAGCCCCGTACTGTTGGTTCCTTAACATTCCAGGTTAGGGGTCAGCAAGTCTCTAGCGCAGGCGCAGTTGGCGCGTGTCTGAGGTTCCCTGGGACAGCGTGCCCCTCTGCTCGCATGTCACTTCCACAGCCGGAGCGGCTGAGATGGGGACCCTGTGGCCCAGGGAGCGGGATGGACGTGCTCGCTGTCCTCTCGCAGGAGGAGGTTTCTGGCCCCTGTTCGCAGTTTTGGACCATTGTCTTGTGAATATTGGGCTAAATACTGTTCAGCTTGGTTTTGGGGATGAATTTTAAGGACTTAAATGTGACCTGGTTTCTCTTCCAGGTTTTAGTATGCTTTTTCTTTAACATAAAGTTCTCTGTGGTGTTTTCCTTATATTTTATTTGCTTATTTTTAGAGTAGGAGAGGGAGAGAAACATCAGTGCACGACAGGTACATTGAATTGGTTGCCTCCCCTGTACCCCCCACTGGGGACCTGGTCAGCGACCCAGGCACAAGCCCTGACAGGGAATCGAACCAGTGACCTTGTGGTCCACAGGCCAGTGCGCAGTCCGCTGAGCCACGCCAGCCAGGGCTCTTTAGTATTTTGTGTTATTTGTTCTGTAATCACAATCACAGAACTTTGCTTTATATACTCATTCATTTTTTAAATTTTTGGGTAGATAAATAATGAACTAGTAAATGGGAAGAATGAGCGAACTAAAGGAAAAAAACAGTGTTTTTCTGGCTCTGCTGATTAATTTTTAATGGAAGTTGGGCCCATGTGAAGCAGCTCGACTTTTTATGTTTAACTTGCACTAATGTAGGTAGAAGGCCATGTGTCTAAGTGGAACACCACACATGCATGTGCGCTTACACACGCTGTGCACTCAACGCTGAACGCAGTGCCATGGAGACTCAGTACCATGACAACCAACTGTACTTCAGTGAGGCAGTGTTTTACAGTAAAAATATGTGCTTTGTGTTCTTGATTTTCAAAATTACTATGTTGTCCTGATGTGTTTGGTGACTTTGAAGCCTTCTGGTAACAGTGGGATTGTTCTGATGGCAACATCACCTCGGTGCAATTCAGGTCCTCTCCCTTTGGTAGACACTTTCCAGCCTGGCTCCTGCATTTAGATGTCCATGCTTTTCATTGCTGTTATGCATCCATGGGCTTCCAGGATCTGACCCGTGGGCTACCACCTGCAGGGGCTAGGTGGCGAATCGCTGGTTCCTAGGAGAGAACCAGGCTGCTTACACAGAAAGCTGCATCAGGTAGCCCTTACTCTGTAGGGATCTACAGTCCACCCGCATTTCATTGTGTGCGGAACCTGTTGAACCCCCCCTGGCCTCCCAGAAGAACGAGCTTGGGTAGGAGGCCTTTGGAATCGCTCAGTTCTTCAAGGGGCCGCACAGGCACGATGGACCGTTTCTTTGGATGAAGAACCATGTTCACTTATTTAATGTCGGCCCTCTGAAAGGAAAACCTAAGTAGAGTTGAAACCCTTCAAAAAGTTAGTTTCCACAGGTTCTCTGTATTTGTGTGCACTGTCCCACACCTTTTCAGTTGGCAGCCTGAGTGGCTGAGGTGTGTGCAGGCACCTCGGATTTGGAAAGTTGTCATGGGGGTTGCTTTGTAGAGCACAGCAGACACGCTGGGGGCCTGGAGATGGAAGGGGCACATTGATTACCGACGAGGGCGGCAGTTTTGTGCGGAGGAGGGGCCTTGTCAGAGGTCAAAGCTGGACAGTTCAATGGGGAGACCACTCTTCTGGAAACTGAGCACCCTGCCCTGTGCCCGGTACCCCGGGGACTCAGAAGTGGCGTGGTGGGGCCTCGGCACACAGACCAGAGAGGTTGGGGGGCGGGACCCCGCACACGGTGTGCCTGCTAGTGGTTGTGGCCACACTGGCACCACATACACTGCACATGCACCTTCTCCCCAGCCCACACCTGGCCCTGAAAGGCGAGGCTGCCGACGCCTCTGTGCCCTGGGGACAGCTGAGTGGGGCGCTCGCACTGAGTCCCAGCCTCCGCCATGGTCCCAGGGGCGAGTTCCTCCTGCCACAACCCTCTCCCCCCGCCATGGGGTTTGCCAGAGCGGCTTAGCTTGCTTGTGGTGGGACAGAATGGAGAACGGGAGAGCGTGTCTGGAAGAGATGACACAAAAGCAGTGGGCCAGCCTGTGGGTGGGCGCCATCTCTCCTGACGTGCTCTGAGGTATTGTGTTTCCTTTTCATACAGAAAAAAACGAGGCTGAAAATGCAGATGAGAATGAGGAGCCCTTCGTTGCCCCTTTGGGGTTGAACGTGCCGCCCGACGTGGAGCTGGTGGGTGCACTTCTGCCGCGGTCCTGTCCGTCTCGGGCGCTGTGCAAGAGGAAGGGCCGTCTGTGGGAGGGGCTGGCGCCTTTGCGCCTGCACTGCAGGTGCCGCTGCTTTCACGTTCCTGTGAGCCCACAGAGAGGGACCACACTCCACCCCTTTTCCTCTACAGGAAAGGGGGCACTGACAGCACAGTCACTGGGTCAGGGTGTCTGGGCCAGGAGGGCGGGTGCCCTCTTAGGTCTCCGGGCCCAGGGAAGACCGAGTCGCAGTTGGAGGGGGAGTGGGTGCTTGGCCACGTCGAGGCTTAAAAAGTTGCACTCAAGGCAGCGTGGCTTTCGGTAAAGGTGCTTCTTCCGCTTTTTCTAGGTGTTTTCATGGGCTTTACACGTTTCCCGTACACCTTCCTGGCCTTGTATCGTAGGGGGGCCTGCTGGTGAGAAACTTCAGGCTAGCAGGTGCCTCCGCTGGGCTGTGGGGGCAGCGTGGTCTGAAGTGGCCATTAGTCATGGCTCTGTGTGTGGAATACACTACTTCAGAGACTCACTGCATCGGGCCCGTGCTTCTCTGCACAGCACAGGCCTGTAATGTGGGTCAGGTTGCCTTGGGATCAGTAAACAACTTTGATCGTAGGCATTTGTCCTACTTAAGTGTGAAGGGCGTTGTTAGCTAGGGATTAATTTCAGATTAAAGACGTTTACATTTTATGAAATTGCAATGAGCATCTTAATTGCCCATTTTTAATGAGAATACTTTCCTACTTTATTGGCGTGTAACTTCCTGGTGTTGCCTCTTCATCATGAGCATGTGGACGTGGCTGCTGGCGTGTAGTCTGACCAGCTGCGTGGCAGGATGCACCGAGGGCACAGAGGGTAGAGGCGACGAGCGCTCGTGCAGGAGGGCGGTGGCTGGGGGAGCCTGCCCAGTCCTGTGGCCCCAGCCTGTGGGCTGCCGTGTAGGACCCTGTGGTTTGCGTGGGGTGTCAGTGACCTGCAGCCACAAGTCATATCTCAGGGAACAGAGGGAAGAACATGCAGGTGCAGAAGGAGGGCCTAGGAGTGAGCCTGTGGCTCTCTTCACATGCTCAGAAGAATCGTTTCCAAGCTGTAAAAACTCGCTCCACCTAAGAAACAGAAAGGAGTGATTCTTAGATGCTTGAGAAACTTTCTTAACAATGCAAATACGTGTACAGATTTGTAGGCAACCTGTGAGGACTCACACGCCCTGAACCCCACTGTGGAGCCCGGGTGAAGGGCCCTTGTTCCCTGGAAGGACTTTGATTTGGCCATGGTGCAAAAACAGGGTGCCTTCCATCGGCTCTGCACGGGGCTGGGGTGGCCTGCCTAGGTAGCTGAGTGTTCGCCCCACAAAAGAGTGTGGGGCTCAGAAGCAGAGGAGGGCCATGTGGCAAAGGCCAGTGCCGGTCTTCAGACTGGGCTGTCCCATTTGAGATTCCTTACATCTCACAATCGACACTGAGTCCAGGGTTGTTTATGTTTTGAGTGCTGTGACCAATGACGTGAATGTGTCTTCTGCCAGCCGCCTACAGCCAAAATGCACGCCATCATCGAGCGCACCGCCCGCTTTGTGTGCAGGCAGGGTGCGCAGTTCGAGATCATGCTGAAGGCCCGGCAGGCCCGGAACTCACAGTTCGACTTCCTGCGCTTCGACCACTACCTCAACCCCTACTACAAGCTCATCCAGAGGGCCGTGAAGGAGGGGCGCTACCCGGCGCTGGCAGAGGGCAGAGGAGAAGAGAAGCAGAGTACGTGAGGCCCTTTCCACTGTGTGGGGTGGGGGCAGTGGAGGGGGGGCCGAGGTGGCCCTTGTCACAGGGCTGCGGAAGCACCCACCCGTGTCTTTGCCACCTGCCACCAGGGGGACAGTGAATCCGCCGCTCCTCTTGCACACACATGGGCGGCTCTTCTCGAGGTTGGGAAAGAGTTCAGAGTCTTAATTAGCCTTTTTATGGATGGGTGAAACAGTGAAATATTGATGCCAGCGGAGCTAGCCACCCGGGTTCAAGGTCATCCCCTCCCCACCTGGCTGCCAGGCGTTCCTGGAGAAAGCTGCGCACAGCGCCAGCCACACACACAGGAATGGCGTGCTGATTTTGCTCTCCTTTTTACTCATCTCTGCCTTAAGCTGTTGTTCTGAGAACCGTCACTAAATCTGGAATTCTTACAGTGGACTGTATGAACCATACCCACAGATGACTGTCTCCACGGGTGTCTGCCAGCGAATGTGTCCCTTCAGCTGAGACACAGTTTTCCAAAGCAGTTGTATAAATCTTATGACACTTCTCCTTGTCTCCGTGTGTGTGTGTGTGTGTGTGTGTGTGTGTGTGTGTGTGTGTTAGTTTAAAAATGCTGTTGCTGTCACCTTACCTTTCACAGACTGGTAAAACTTTTGCCATTTTTGCTAAAACGTTGACATGCACAAGAGCCCTGGCCTAGTGTGCACTGGTGGGAACCCTGCAGCCGATGGCCCGGGCCCGCCCGCCCGGCTTTTGGCCGAGCACCTTGCTTGGCAGCATTCGGAACACCTCCAAAGGTGTTTTTTAGGCAGGTCACCAAAAAACGACTAGATACCACCCTGCCTCTGTCCGTACCTGTGCCGGAGTCCCCTGTACAGCTCACAGGTGCCTCTTCCCCCCCCTCCCGCCAGAGCCAGGGGCCAGCTCGGACAACGAGGACGACGACGACGAGGGTGACGGCAGCTACCTGCACCCGTCCCTCTTCGCATCCAGGAAGTGTGACCGCCTGGAAGAGCTGATGAAGGTTGTGCCTCTACCCTGAACCAGAGCTGCTGCGAGTTTAATTTCAGGGCGTGCTCAGCAGGCCTGCCTTTGATGGAGGGGCTGTGTCTTACTGTGTCATCGCTGAGCTCTAGTTTGCACTGCTTTTGCTCAGGTTTACTTCGCTCACCCCATTTTATAAAACGCATGAGCAAACTCCATTCATTGTAACTGTGCCACCAGCTGTAGCCGACGAGGCAGGTGCCCTGGCTGTGCAGAGCATGCTGGGATGGGCCGGTGGCCCAGAGGCACAGCCTGTCACCTTAAGCTGGGTCTCTGTCCAGCCTCCCACCCGCCCCCACTGTGCAGGGGCTGCTTAGTGTCCTCACTCGGGCAGCACACACACACCCTCCGCCCCCTCAGGTGGGGCAGGGTCACCGAGGCTTCTGCTTATGACTCAGCGGCAGGCAGGGGAGCTGGGGGGCTGACTGGGACGGGAGAGCTATGCACCGCACTGCTTGCACTTAAAATGCTGTCGGTGATTAGAAATCAGAAGCCTCTCTGAGGGCCCACAAATTTCTGGTCCTGAGCGGACTGCAAGCCCCCCCCATCGGGAGTCTGCACCTGTATTTGTGTGTGTGCATGCGTGTGCGGGGCATCCTTCAAGCTGCAGGCATCACTCAGAGGCGAGCCGGCCGTGGTGGCGTTATAGAGCTCTGCGTGGACAGGCCACGGGCCCCAAGTGACTGCCATCCCTTCGTCCCCAGCCGCTGAAGGTGGTGGACCCGGACCACCCCCTGGCCGCCCTGGTCCGCAAGGCCCAGGCCGACAGCCCCGCCCCCGCCCCGCCTTCGGCAGATGGTGCAGCTGCCCCGCCCTCGCAGGTGGAGTACCCCGCTGACTGTGAGTACCTCAGCGTGCCCCCTCCTCACACCCCCACCTGCCACCCCACTGCGGGGCTGGGGCTGGGCTGAACCGCAGGGTGTCCCCAGAGCTGGAGTGGGCAGCGCAGGGCTGGGGGAGGTGCCTACCCTCCTGTTTAGCTATCCCACGGTCGAGGCCTCCTCCTTTAGCTCGTCACTCCCCTCAGCACCCTCTGCGGTGCAGGGGGGATAAGGGGGCAGGGGCCAGTGATTGGGGACTCTCTGTCTGCCATGAACCAGGGTGGGGTCGTGTGTCCCTTTGTCCACAGTGGAGGCTGGGAACTCCGCTCTCTGCTGCATGTGCTGCGGCCCTAAGAAGCCAACCAGAGCTGTGCTGAGAGCAGGGAGGGTAGACGTGCCCGGCGGGCAGGGCTGTGTGTCACCGCTGCTTCCTTCGAAGAGCACAGGCCCCTCGGAGCCACTCCCAGCTTCTGTGTCCTGGAGTTGGCTGTGCTCTCTGCCTGCAGTCACTTAAGCTGCCTCAAGGAGCCCATCCTGAGGTCAACTCAGGAAACCACTGGGAAGGAGGCGGAAATGAGTGTGAATGAGCGCTCAGGCTCCCACAGGTGTTGGCAGTTACCTGTAGGTGGACTCTGGTTATCCAGAAAACAGCAGGCAGGAATGCATGGAGTTTGGAAAGAGTCGCGGTGAAGGGAGGTGCAGTGGGAGAGCTCTCGGGCTGGGACCCTGCGGACAGGCCCAGCTGGCGGCCATCCTGAGAGGTGGGGCTGCGGCCAGGCCAGTGTGGGAGAGCTGCGTCCCCGAGTCGGAAGTAACTTACTCTGCCCTTCCCAAGGGTGGGTCTCTTTTCTCACTCAAATCTCACCCTTTGTCATAAATTTTCCTTAAATACGAAATCATAGTGTGGTTGCCTGGAAACAGTAGTTGCAGAGAAAGACTGCTGGTCGAAGACAGAGGTCCAGCTGTCTGCAGGGGGGCGACCGTGCAGGTGTGGGGGTGGGCAGGACCCCAGGACCGTGTCCCACACAAGGATGGGCCTGGGAGAGGGAGGTGCACCGACAGACAGAAGCAGTGCCCACCTCTTGCCCGACAGCAAAACCACCTTCGGTGGAAGTGCAGGTGTGAGTTCTCTGGAAGTAAGGGCACTTGAACAGAGAAAGAGTCATCTATTTTAAGCCAATGAACACATTCAACTAATGGAAAAAATAAAACTGTTGAGAAAGCAGAAAAAACTTCCTGACGTACAAATGGCTTCTACAGTCCAGTTGGAAAACAGAAACTAATCATCCAGCAAAGGAGCGGCTTTTACAGTCAAGTACAAAAAGGGATGGCCCCGTGGGAGAAGGCGCTTGGGTGCGACCGCACCTCCGCGAGGGCGTGCTGTGGTTAGGTAGCACTGTGCCCACGAGCGTAGGACCAGCCTCTGTCGGCAGGAAGTCCCGTGTTGCGTGCACCAGCCGAGGTGATGTCACAAGAACACGGGACTCCAGCAGGAAGGCGCACAGGCACACGGCACGTCACACTCGTGTCTTGGGGTGGAATCGAGGTTTCTGGGCTGTTGACAGTGTCACTTCCCATGCACAAGTTTGGAGCTCACAGTGACTACAGAGGTTGAGTAAAAGAAATGTGGGTGCACCCTAGTGACATGCCATTTTTGGCTGTCGCAAAGCAAGGAGCAGGTGGGCAGCTGTGGTTTGTACGCAGTGTGGAGGGCGAGCTGGCAGCACATTCAGGTCCCAGAACACACAGACCTTTGACAATCTCCAGACCTGTGTGTGCAGGTGGAGCCGCAAGGGCAGTGACCGTGTGTCTTCAGCGAGGATCGCTGGGTGTTGGGGGCGGGGGGTGGGGGGCCGCCAAGGGCTCCCTGAGGTGCTGGGAGGAGAGTCGGGCGCAAGGGATATGTCCTGTGTTTCTGTGGGCATCTTTCCCAGGGCCCAGCCCATCCCCACCCGCCTGCACTGCTGGGACCTTTTGCCCTCAGTAAAAATGCAGGTTGCTTATTTTGAAGCTAACCCGGTTTCCTGAGTTCAGTCTCTTTGCAGTTCTGTGATTTTTGTTCGCAGCCCCAGGCTGCTGGGTCAGCCCTCTGGGATGGCAGCCCCTGGGCCTGCCACACTCCTCCCGGCCAGGCTGCTGCCTGCTGGGCCCAGGGCCCCAGCTTTCCCTTCTCCGTGTGACTGGCTATTTAGTAATCACCTTAGGGCGCACACAGGCACACCTTGTGATGCACTTTATTTTCTTATTATTTTTAGAGAGAGCAAAAGGGAGGGAGGGAGAGAAGCATCGACATTGAGAGAAACATCAGTTGGTTACCCCTTACCCACGCCCCTAGAAACTCCTTAAATATAGGTATGGGAAACTAGAAAATTTCATTTGCTTGCGTGACAGCGAACTGAGTTTCGTGTTCTTTGTTTTCTGTTACAATTTAGTTGTCTTCTGCTGTTCAGCTATAAATCCTTGCAGAAGAGTCTAATAAGTACAGTTAATTGTGCAGGAAGCAATAATACTGAAATACTGCCCAGTGTTACCACATGTGGTTTTTTAAAGATAAAACACTAACTTCGTTTTTTAGATGTTTCGTTCTGTAAATAGCGTAAGTGGAATTAAACCACATCGTGCAGCTGACTTGCTGTTTTCTGGCTTCTCTCCAATTTTTAAGTGTGGTTTGGCTGCTGTATTGGTGGCATTCTCTTTTTTTCCCTGTGAAATCGTGACCTTGAAGTGCTTTACTTACCTTGCAAGCCCGTTTTAAAAAATGGCTTTATTTATTGGTAAGTCAGGAGAAGTAGAAGAAAGTAAAACTGTGACCCAAGACCCCACCATCAGAAATGGCTGCTTTTGCCGCTGGGGGTGCGCCCTTGCCCCTGTGGGGGAAACGGCAGTGATCTATCTTGTTGAAGGACGAGGGAGACGCCCTCCGCTGCAGGGCTGTGCAGTGTGGATGGGAGCTCTCGCACTTACTGGGAATGACTTAAATCCTGCTCGAATTTAACACGAGCCTTGCAATCAGAAGTCGTAGTGAAGCAGTTGCAGACACAGTTTCTTCCACATCGAGAATTCAGCTCTCAGTGTTAGGAGAACGTTGAAGAGGTTAAAGCTGCAAGGCTTTCTGAAAAGCTCTTTTTCTACCTCGGGCTTCAGCTGTGAAACGGGAGGACAAGTGCTGGGCAGAGCCTCTTCCTCTCACTCCCCAGCTCCTGCGCTGGGTGAGCAAGAGCGTGCGCCCTGTGCGCGAGCCTTCCCAACAGCGCGTCCCGTGCGCCCTGTGCGCGAGCCTTCCCAACAGCGCGTCCTGTGCGTCTGCACCCCCGGGCGGGGACCCTCCACCACAGCTCCCCCTCTGTCTCCGCTCTTTATCCTGTTTGCCTCCGGTTCGAACTTCGTAAGTAACCTTGAACACAGCTGTTTCATGGCCTCTCCCACCGTGGTGTGAAAAGGGGTGCTTGTTTGGTATAAAATTCGTGGGGAGCACGTTCTTCCTCTGCGACCTCTGCAGACCAGAGCCTGCCGTGGCTCTTCCCAACACCGGGGCGCCAGGGCCGGCCGGCTTTCGCCACTGACCAGCCATGTGGGTTTATTGGTTGGAGGTTTCTGTGAATTGCTCTTGGGTGCTCTTCGCTGTGACGTGGTGTTTGGAAGCGTCTGTCGCCTTTTGACACATGAGCGGCTTGGCAGAGAGGGACCCACTGAGCCGCACTGGCCTGGCACTGAGCGGCGTCCCTGGGTGTTTCGGGATTGAAGGCTGGTGTGATGTGCAGTTCCCTGTCTGCATCCTCGCCCTGCAGGTGGTGACTGATTTTCTGACACGCGGGTGTTCTCTCTCCGCACCTGAGTGTGAGCACGCGGTGTGCTGCGGCACCTGCCCGTGCAGTCCAATCTCCCAGGAGACGACGCTTGTGTCTTGGGACACGGTCCGTGGGTTTCTCTGCTTAGAAGACAGCGCTTCCTCCCCTGGGCTGTCTCTCCCGTTTGTCGTTTCTGTGCCGGTCTGTTCTCGGCACCCAGCGAGACGATTTCTGATTTCTGTCATCTCAGGCGGGGAAGGCAGAAGCAGAATCGGAGCGAGGGTGTGGTTGGGGCCCCCACTGGTCTGCAGGCCCCACAGCAGGGTCGGCAGACCTCCTCTGTGGAGGTCCAGGGAAAACACCTTCCCCTCTCCGGGCCAGCAGAGGCGGGGGGTGGGGGGGACTCCAACAGAACATAATTTATGGGCTTTGAATTTGAACTTCGTAGAATGTTGGCATCACAAAATGTTACTGTTTCCTTTAGTTTTTAACCATTTAAAAGCGTGAGCCCCGCTGTGAGTGCTCCAGGCTACAGAAAACGGGGCAAGCCCACTGGGTCCCACTGGGCTCCCTCCCTTCCAGCTTGCTGGTCTTTTTATTTCCTTCCTTTGTGCTCAAGGGAACACCTGTCTCATTGGGTCTGCCTGCACCTCGGAGGTCACTGGGACCGCATCCCTCCAGGCCCAGTTCTCTGCAGCTACCCCCCACTCTGGCCCCTGTGGGCGCTGCTGGCCTGGCCTGCCCTGCCTTTGACTCCCAGCCCCTCCACCCCAAGAGCCTTCTTGGGGCCACATGCCTACACCACTTCCTGCTTACCCAGAACTCTCCAGAACCTGTTTTTATGTAACAAACTTCCCGCACCTCAACATAGTGTTAAAAATTTACAACTTTCTACTTGAGGGTCACTGAGGAAGAATTTGAGCAGTGGTGAGGGGCAGGCTTTTCTGGAAGCAGATCCACTTGCTAAGAAGAGGTCCTTTTAACACTCGGCTGAACTCTCCAAGCAGCGCTTCCCTGTCTGGAGCTGGTTGCTGGGTGGGTTCCCCGCCTACAATCAGGAAGGGGGTTGGTACCAGAGGTGAAACCCAGCAGGGGCTCAGGGCAGGTGTGAACCACCGCACGTGGTGTGACCACGGTCAGAAGTGCGGGTGCACCGTCACAGGACCCAGCACGTGGTGCAGAGGCGCGGTGCCAGGCCAGGCAGGGTCTTGGGCTATGGGCCGCCTGTCGCTGACACTGTCACAGCCGCCCAGGCCACAGCGATGGCCTTCTCCCAGACATCGCCCCTCCCTGGCGCCCTGGGAAGGAGGACTTGGGGGAGGCCTGGGCTCACAAGGCTGAGGCGGTGGTGGGGGAGCCTTGACTTCGGGCGTGGCGTTGCCTCGCCCACTAGTGAGGTGTAGTTGCTGTCGGTGATTTGGAGACACACTCCTGGTCTCCTTGCAGAGCCTCGTTGAACCGTGTTGGGAAGGCCGAGCACCTGTTTGCTGCTGCTCCTTTCTGTGTGGCCCCAGCCTGTGGCGGCCACAGCGAGAGTAGGACCACAGCGCAGGCCTCAGAGCGGGACTTGACTGCGCTTTTACACCTGCAGGCAGAGCCTTCTCTGAGCTCAGCTGTGCACTTGGACTTCCCATTACATGTTGGCCAGGGCTCCCAGGTGCGGGCGGGAGGGGGCTCCTGCAGGAAGTGAACCTGCCCTTGGCCCAGCGCCCCGCCTTCGTTCCATAGAGGGGCCACTCAGGAGGGGCATGGGGGCTGGTGGTCAGCATGCACCTTAGTGCCTTCAAAGGGAAGGCGCTTGGTTTCGGGAACAGCCCCTTGTGCTGCGTGAAAAGCAAGGAGTTGCAGTCGTGCTGTGTGCACTGTTGCTGGGAGCTCACACCCCTTTGTTTTGATGGGTTCAAGTGTCTCGTTGGCTGGGCCACAGTGTCAAATGTGTTTTGCTTTTCTTAGGCAGGAGGCTGACGGTCCAGGACAGGTGACATGTCTGTCCTTGGTTGAGATGGGACAGTGGTCTAGGCAGTAGTGTGCCGTCCCCTATCCCAGAGACACAGGGCCACGCGGAGCGTCTCTGTGGGAGGGGGCACACTCCGCTGTCACGGTTCCATGACTCCTCCTCATTGGTGTCTCTGCCCGGAGGGCAAGGAGAGGGAGGACCTCGGGAGCTTGATGATTTGGGGGGTGGGACATGTGAGACCTCACAGAAGTGTGTGTCCATATTCAGGAGGCCTCGTTTGGGTAGGAAAGGCATGTGTCTGACCCTTCGGGGTTAGTCTGTCCATCCACAGCCCCGAGGGCCGGGTTCTGAGGGTGCACATTCTTGCCTGCGTCAAGTTGTCTCATCTGTCCCCCAAACGTGCTACGTGGGTGTCCCTGTGCAGAAGACCATGTGGACAATCAGGGCCATGTCTCGTAGTGTGCAGTGCCCTGGTGCTCGTGTGTGACTGTGGTGACACATGTATGACCAGTGCACACTGAGTCCTCGACTGCTCCATCCCCGCATGGGCCGTGTGGCCCTCCCAACTTGGGGGCGAGGCAGGGGTGCCCTGTGCTGAGGTCTCCCTGGGGAGCCCACGTTCCAGGAAACCGTGGTCAGTGTGAAGCTTTCACTATTGGTAAAAACTTTTATTTCAAAATAAATGAATAGAAAGTCAAAATAAAATTCTTTATTTAGGAGAACCTTTTACCCACCCTCTAGTGAAGAGAAGAATCAACTCTCTGGAGTCAGACCCAGTTGCTTATCTACAGCAGGACTAGAAATTGAAATTCTTAATCAGGTTATTTAGTATTTTATGACATTACTGGTTTTGAATACTCCCCCCCACACACACAAGGATGAGTGAACTTACAGGACTTCTAATGGTTAAACCTCGGCTGCTATCCAGCAGACACTCGCATGTGTGCCCAAAATACGTAGGAGGTCGTAGTGCATCACCATTTGTACTAGTGGAGCCCAAAGCAGCCTCCTGCGTGAGTGTCCGCACACCCATTGGGGGTGCCTGGTGGCTACAGGGCACGCCGGACAGGTGACTGCAGCATGAGAGTGCCATGAGAAAGTAGGAGGCCTGGAAGATGGGGAGTTGGGGTCACCACGGGGACAGCAGCTGGGGGACCAGTCCCATCCAGGCAGCCACACAGGCAGAGGGTAGCTTTGCTGCTCGAGAGAGTCCTCTGTCCTCGTCAGCGTGTTCCCAATGTGGGGAGAACGTGGTTGGCCCAGGCAGGCCTGCGTCCGGCTGCTTTGGTCTCCGTCATCCCTGCTGCGTATCTGGACGTGGCCTGGTCCTTCCAGACACATGCCATGGGGCCGCCTTTCTGGCACCTGAAACATGTAGAAATGACGTGGTTGAGATGGGCAGGGTGACGTTGCGTGGGAAGGTGTCCCTTCGCTGTGCTTTGTGAGCCCTCGCAGCCAGCCTGCCCTGGGCCGCTCTCACGCCCACACGTGTTCCGCAGCGACAGTGGCCGCCATGTACTACAGCTACTACATGCTCCCGGATGGCACCTACTGCCTGGCGCCTCCGCCCCCAGGGGTCGACGTGGCCACCTACTACAGCACCCTGCCGGCCACGGTGGCCGTGTCCGGCACTACCGGAGTGACAGCCACTGCCCCGCCCCCTCCTGGGACCACGCCGCCGCCGCCCCAAACCACTGTGGAGACAAGTAGCGGGGTCACCTCCACCACCATCACCACAAGGTACCTGCCTGTCCCTGCAGCTCCCCTGGTGTGCCTGTGCTCTTGCAGGGGGTGGGGAGGGCAGTCTCTGTTACCCGAATATTCATTCATTATCTAATCCCCAAGTTACTGAGTTGACGGGGCAGCGAAAATTATCCCAACACTCAGCAGTGGGGTGTAAGCACTTAAAGGATGGATCCCGAGCAGCGCCCCCCTGCCAGCACCCCTCATCCCAGACCTGTCTTCACCGCGTGCGGGCCCACAGGCGGGCAGGGACACTGCAGCTCTGCATGGCCGACAGGGGCCCCTCTCCTGGCCGCTGGCCACTGAATTGAAGGGCTGTGACTGGACCCCAGCACCTGCCTCAGCCCAGGCGGCCGCCCTCGGGCAAGGGCTGAGTGAGCACCCAGTCCTGGGCCCTCCGTGAGGCACTGGGCTGTTTCGGGTTGAAAAGCGTCTCGTTAGACATTGGGCCACGTGCGTCAGCCTCACTGCACAAATGCCTCACTGTCCAGCCAGCCAGCTTTCGTTTTTAAAACAGCAGAAGTCAACACTTGAGTTCTTCCTGTGGCTTCGGAGAATTAGCTCGTGCTGAGGACACAGTGGCACGATGACGTGATGCGTCTGTGACTCGTTCACTCCGGCAGTGAGGTGTTGGCCCCTGTTGTGAGTGGCGTGACCCCCCTCAGTGGGGCCAGCATCCCCAGTGGTCAGCGCCCTGGGTGCGGTCTGCGACTTGGTGCTTCAGGGAGGGGGCTCCCCGTGACCGAGACTGCTTCTCCCCGCAGTGCTCTCGCCCCCGTGGCCGCCATCATCCCCCCGCCCCCCGACATCCAGCCCGTGATCGACAAGCTGGCTGAGTATGTGGCCCGGAACGGCCTCAAGTTTGAGACCAGCGTTCGCGCCAAGAACGATCAGAGGTGAACTGCAGAATTCTGTACGGGTCACGTTGCTGGTGTTTGGGCTTGAGTTTAGCTTCTTTGTAAAAAAACCTAGCTGCATGATTTCTTTTTGTAATGTTTTTTTAACCTGTATGTGTTTAGATAAATATATCTTGTGACTGTGTTGTTAAGTTAGAGTTGGGGTGGTGGTTTTCATTGCGTTACTCTTTTTATTTGTTTACTTACTTATTTTCTTTTAAGTACAAACTGGAGTTTTCTCAAAAGGTGGCAACTTGGACTTTCCAGGAATCTGCTACAGAAATTTAGACACACAGCTTGGGGTTTTTTATCAGATGATGTTTTTCGAGGAGCGGTGGAATCGAACGCAAGTGGGGCTTGCAGTGTGACAGGGACGCGCGGCGCCCACTCGTGCCTCGCCTCCCTCGTCCGAGGTGGGTAGGGTATCCGTGTAGCTGCTGCACAGTCGTCACGGTCGTTGGGGTTGTCACTGTAACGTGTGGAGCACGTCTGGCACCTTCAGGTGCACCGGTGCCACCACTCGTGCTGCCAGCGTCTGTGACCGACCCGCCTGCTCCCTCTGGGTCCGCAGGTTTGAGTTCCTCCAGCCCTGGCACCAGTACAACGCCTACTACGAGTTTAAGAAGCAGTTCTTCCTGCAGAAGGAAGGGGGCGACGGCGCGCAGGTACTCGTCTGTCCCGGCTGCAGGGTGGTGGGGTGGAGGGGCGCCTTTCAGGTGCAGAGAGAACTATTCGTTCTCAGGACTCAGGAAAGCGCTGGTTGATTCAGGGTCCTTCTTAGGTGCGATGTCCGTGAGCCTCTGCCGTCTCTAACTTGTCCCCCTCTCACAGTTGAAACTTTCACCCACATTCGCAGTTCACTGATGTTACGTCATTTCTCCAGCATGTTCTAAAAAGCATTGGATGGTTTGGGTGGGCTGCTTTTTAAGCACTTTTAATGGAAGCCGGGTTCTGTCCTGTGTGGTGACAAAGATGAGATGTGTAAAGTGTCAGCTCACAGGCCCACGGCTTTCCATACCCTCCCCCGCCACGTGGTTCTCACCTGCCCTTTGGAAGCACCTCTTCCCGTCCTTGCCACTCTTCCTGCTGCCTCTGCTCTGCGGACGCCCTGGCATGCTGCCTGTGGAGGCAAAGAGAGTAGGGAGCAGGCCTTGCCCTCTCGTGGACCTCCTCACACTTGCCTTTGGCAGCTGCGGCTGAGGAGCACTGACCTGTCTGTGGGCAGTGGGCCTCGTTCTTGCTCTGCGGGTGTTCCCGGGCCTTTGTCCCCAGGAAACGGCAGCTAGCGTGGCCCCATGATGGTGCACAGTTCCAGGAGACACATGTGCCTCCAGGGACACCTCCGACCACAGTGCCCTCTGCTCTCCTGTCCCAGAGCCCGCAGAGCTGGTGTGGGGAGCGCGTTCCTCGCTGCTCGGGCAGCAGGCTGGGAGTGCAGGTATCCAGGGGGAGAGCTGTGTGACGGTGGTGTCCTCTCCTGAGGCATGGTGTCTGGTCACGTTCACATCTACAGGCTGTGTCAGCACCGGAAGAGGCTCCTGCAGAGTCGGCCCCTGAAAAGCCAAGTGACCTAGGGGAGGGTGGTGTGGCTGAGGACCCAGCCGACGCCGGAGGAAGAGGCGGCTCTGGGGGGAAGAAGGAGTCAGCGTCCAGTAAAGCCACCACGGACGGGAAGCTCGTGAAAGGTACGCTGTGCTGAGCCTTCGGGTGTCCCTCTGTGTTGGCAGGAAGGGGTTCTGGGTTCCAGGGGGAGGGCCGACTGCAGACCAGTGCAACGGCCCCTGCTGGGGGCGCTGTGCGAGCGTGGGCTCGGGGCCGCCTGGTGGGAGCCCATTGTAGGTGTGTGCTGGCTGGGCTGCCTGCTCTCATGGTTTGGTGGGCGTGAGTCGAGTGCTCCAGCTGAGGGGCCTCGGACTTCCAAACTGATCCATGTGCAAACTGCTGTCCCAGGAGCTGTGTCTTCTACCAGGCAGAACACTCCACACACTCCATTTCAGTTATCTTTGATGGCCTTGGGAGGGGCTTGTCCTCAGCCAGCACAGACAGACATGGTGACAGCCAGTGCTGTAGAACACAGAAGGCCGAGCTCTGGGAGCACCTGGAGAAGGGCACTTTGGGACGCCGGGGCAGCGACCCCAGGGGAAGAGGGACAGGCAGCAGCCCCACCCTGGGAGGAGTGCAGCGGGCCCTCAGCAAAGCACCCTCCACACTCGCGGTTGTCCCGTGGGACCGAGACAGTGCTCTCCACTGTCTGAGCCTGGGAGTCCGGAGAGCTGCAGGCCCCATGCAGGGAGAGGAGCAAGTCCCCAGACTGTGCAGCTGGAGCACCTCTGATGGTTACTGAGAAACGGGGATTTTAAACCTAATTTGTGTCCTCAGAGAACTGAGGTTATGGTAAGACCAGTGCGCCCATTACCGCCCCCAGAGGACTGCTTAGGAACAGGCAGTCTAGAGTGGACTGCACGCACCGAAGCTCAGAGTGGAGCCAAGGAAGTGCACGGGTTTCCTCAGCTCTCCGAGGAACGGGGCGAAGATGGGAAAACAGGCATCAGGTGGGAACAGCAGCTTGTCCTCTGGGGTGGGGGTGGGGGTTGGCCAGGCTGGCCTGTCAGCCTCAGGTGTGTCACGTTAAGTGCCAGACGAGCTGTGTCTGTGATGGTGAAGGCAGTCTCTTCTGAGGGCTGGACAGAGGCTTACAGACGTGGCAGCGCTCCGAGAGCGCCAAAGAGGGAGCACAGTGAGATGGCTTCTCACCAGGAAATGATCAAATGAAATGAAAATGTCAAAGAAGATCCTGGCGACTCGGACCACGTTCCACACGTGTGCTCCCGGAGCATCTGGATCCCCAGGGTGTGTGCCAGGCCCTCAACACAAGGCTTGTGAGCTTTTAACATGACAGGTGGTTGTGAAGTCCACGGGTCTGTCCACACTCACAAACACTGCCATTTTGAAACTGATCTCTTGACACGGACCTGTGGACACCGCCTAGACGGGAAGATGGTGCTTATGCAGTGAAATCTGCAGCTTGGACACCTGAAGGCAGGGCCCCACTTCTGTGCTCAGGCATCTGCCAGGGCCACCCACGGTCCCCTTCAGGTGGTCTTTCATTTTGTTCTCCTGTGTTTGCAAAGGCTCCTGCAGAGACTCACTTTTGAAGTTGGAAGTTAATAGTAAAACATGTTACCTTCCAAACCTAAGCCTATTCGATGTGGGAGTTGGGGGTGGGGACTGTTGCTTTGTCCCGAGTGGTTCCAGATGGCTACTGCCGGCCAGCTGCCAGCACCTGGTGCGAACGGCAACCCCTTCTCCCCTCCCCATCCTGCAGCCCCGAGTTGTGCCTCAGGCCCGGGGCACAGCGGGTGTGGGAGGGCGCTGGAGGGCGGGCCTGTGTCAGGAGGTGGCTGTGAGCTGAGAGGAGGGAGCCAAGGCCAGCAGGAGCGGAGCTGGACAGCTCCAGGCAGAGCTCGGCCAAAGGGAGCCTGGGGCTTGTCCGTGGTGCATGGGAAGCTGGGACGCCGCCAAAGTGCTTTTCCTGCAGGGGATGGGATTAGCAGAGGTTCCACAGAGGAGCTGATCCCTCACCCCAGCTCTCTAGCTCAGCTGCCTGGGCCGTGCCCTGGTCTTTGTCTCCTCACCCGTGGGTGGGCGCGGCCAGGAGCCAGGCGAGGTGCTGGGACCGCACGCTGGTCAGTTCAGTCATGGCGTCCCCTGCGCTGTGTAACAAGTAGCAGTGGCCCGGCCCCGATTGGTGGTGCGTGGGTGCCAGCTGCACAGTGTCTGTACAAAGTGTATGCTGGGGATGGCCAGTGTTCCGGAAGCTTCCACTGAGCATTTGTGGCTTGCTTACTGTTCTAATTTGGAGGAAGAGACAATTTGGGAGGAATCGCTTCAAAATCGTTTTGTGGTCAGCGCTTCAGCCCCAGGTAGCCTGGGCAGTCTTATTAGAGATGGTGTCACAGCGGCGGCGGTGGCTCTGTGGGTTGGAGCATCGCCCCATAACTGAAAGGTGGTGGGCTCCATCCGCAGCCTGGGTGTCGGACGTCTGGCCTGGGCACCTACGGGAGGCACCCATTTGGTGTTTCTTCCTCTCCCTTCCTCTCTCTAAGCAATTAAAAGTGTCCATGGGTGAGAATGAAAGCAGGGAGCGGTGAGGGAGACCGTGCCACTACAACAGGCAGAAAAGGGTCGATGTTGCTAAACTTGTTTTCTCTGAAAAATTTCGAACATTTACAAAAGCAGCGTGACCACACCCCCACCCCGTGGGTGCTCAGCCAGGTCCTCCCCAAGCCAGCCTGCCTCGTTGTGGGCGCCCTGCCCTGGGAGCAGCCCCCAGCAGCGCAGCGCGCTGTCCGTGGGCGTTCTGGCGAGTGGGGCAGGAGGCGCGCCGGCGCTGGCGTAACCGCAGTGGAACCAGGACGCGGACGCTCGCCTCTCCCACCAGCGGCGGCTCCTGTCGTGCCGGGCGGGAGGGCTTCTGCTCTGGGCTCCGTCACCAAAACGTGTCACTGTCCTCACCTGTTCTCCACAGCTTCGTTTGCTCCAATAAGCTTTGCAATCAAGGCCAAAGAAAACGACCTCCTCCCCCTGGAGAAGAACCGCGTGAAGCTGGACGACGACAGCGACGACGACGGAGAGAGCAAGGAGGGACAGGAAAGCGCCTGCGCAGTGGCCAGCGCTGACCCGGCGGCAGCCCCGCCCTGCGTGGGCGTTGAGGAGAAGCGGCCCCCGCTCACCCAGGAGGAGCTGGAAGCCAAGCAAGGTTTGTGCGTGGTCGGTCTCTGAGACCAGCTGTGGGCGGCTCTCTGCGGGGACGAAGGCCACCGCCCCCCTGTATCGGGGGCAGTGCCCGGTGGCTCCAGAGCAGAGAGCTGTGGGTTCGGAGGGGGCTCGGATGCAGGGGTCTCTGCGTGATTCTCCTCTCCTGGTGGTTTGGCCGGCCTGCACAAGCAGGCTGAGCGCGGTTGGGAAAGGTCACTTTTCGCCTCGCAGCTGGACCTTGTGCTGAGCTGCTCGTGACGTGTATCAGCTCTGCACTGTGTGTGGGCTGAGGCGTGTCCTAGAGTGTCTGTCACCCGCTAGGGCTGTGCGCATGCCTGTCTCAGAGAGTGTCCCAGGTTCCCATTGTCCCAGCTGTCCTGGCCCATCCACCGTCTGACTTTGATTTTAAAAGTGAAATATAGAAATGCTACTAATAAGTATCATGAACTAATTCTCTCAGAATTCAGTTTGCAATTCGCTTACCCTGAAATCTGTGTCTGTCAGTCTTTGGAAATGACTCTCATAGTCAGGGCCTTCATGGCCATGACAGCGAGGATGGCGAGGCCTTACAAGCACTGCTCACTCAGAGCGCCGTGTTCCCGTTCTGCTTACCCCTTCAGCAAAGCAGAAGCTGGAGGACCGGCTGGCCGCGGCTGCCAGGGAGAAGCTGGCCCAGGCATCCAAGGAGTCGAAGGAGAAGCAGCTCCAGGCAGAGCGGAAGAGGAAGGCGGCCCTGTTTCTACAGACCTTGAAACAGCCTCTGCCGGAAGCCGAAGGCGGGAAGGCCGAGGAGGGCCCTTTCAGCACGGAGGTGAGTCCAGGCTGCGTGTCCACTCTGAGGGGACGTGCCGTCACCAGGAACATGGACTCCTAGCTGTGCGGCTCCCCAGCCTCAGTGGGGCCCTGCCCCGAGTGGCCACTGTTGCTGTCCCTGTGCAGCAGGGCCTCTTGAGACTCAGCCTCTGAGCCGCCGGCTGTGTTGTTGGCACAGCACCTGCCACTGAGCACCCCTCACAGCGGAGAGTCTGCTTGTCAGAGGGGCCACTCTTCTGGCTCCTTCCCTCCGGCCCCTTCCTGAGCTGTGTGGCTGGGACTTAGCCCCTCCCGTGGGGTTGGAGCGGCCGCCCTGTCAGCGTACTGAGACCCCGTCCTGCACTTCCTCCACTGCAGTTGTGCTGACGTTTCTGAGAGGCTCAGGCCTCACTCAGAACTGATCTTGGCTGCATGCAGCCTCCCGGTTGGTTTGTCTTCCCGTGGAGAGCAGTGTTCTGAGTTTGGATGCACAGCAATCTGTGGAAGGCCCAACCGGCTTGCTCGCCTGGAGCCTCAGAAATCATAATAGCTGGACTGTCCCCGGGGATGGCAGGCTCTGCGCCTGCTCAAGGCGCCTCCTGGCCCAGAGGCAGCCATCTCGCCCAGAGCAGAGGATGCGCGGAAGGGCACCTACAGGCATTGGCCGGCTCTCGGCTAACTATGAGCAGCTAACGGGACCGCTCTCACCCCTGGAGCGGCAGACAAAAGGGCTTCCGGGAGCAGGGAGGAGGGGCACCGTCTAAATCGTGTCCATTTTATGGCTGCAGCTGCAAGAATTATGTCACAGCCGTGCAGGAGCCTAGGAGAGCGGGGACGTGTATGGGGGCTGCTGCAGTGGCCTTTGTTGAGCAGGTGTTACTGGAGTGGGGGAGGAAAGGCGTAGGCGGTCTGTAGATGCTGCGTTGCGTGGTGCCTCTGTATTTCCTAGTGTGACCGTGAGTTAATGATCACTCAGTCCCTGCCAGGATCACCCCCTATCAGCCCTGCGTTCCCCGTCTGTGCGTCACGGAATCGCCTCCCTGTGAGCACAGACGGGCAGCTCTCCCCGGCGCCCCTGCGTGTGGCATCTCTGCCTTTCTCGCCCTCGAGCACGCACGTGGGGTCTGGGAAGCGTCGGCGTGGCTGTGTCGGCGTAGCTGTGGGCGCTTCCTGTGGGAATCCCTGGGCCGATCCTGCTGGGGTCTGCTGGGAAAGGTTGTCGCCACCAAATGATTTCAACAAAAGTGCAGTGCCCGGCAGATGGTGACAAATGGCTCTAATTGCTTTGAGACGGAACTGCTCGAATTAAATCAGCAATTGTCATAAATGAGATTCACACTTGAAAATATTCTTAGCCTAAAGCAGCTTCCAGAAACAGTAGGACACTCTGAGCCCTCTGCAGAGTGTCCGGGCGTGGGACTCACCCCGGTGTGCGGGGTGGAGCTCAGCCTGGAGCAGTTGAGGCTTGGGGAGCTCGGCCCTGGGGAAGCTGCCCGTGTTCTGGGTGTGTGTGCGTGTGTGTGTTTTCTCTGTCAGGGTCTGGCATTGTTCTGGGTGTGTGTGCGTGTGTGCGCGCGCGTGTGTGTGTGTGTTCTCTCTGTCAGGGTCCGGCATTGAGCCCTTTGGAGTCACTGTGCACCGCTCACATGGCAGCAACCTCAGCACGTTTGTAGATGACGATCATTTCTTCCCATTGATGGTCCTGCCAGGTTCACAGATCCAACCAGAGTTGGAAAAGGAAATGAGCCCTGACTGGTGTGGCTCAGTGGATTGAGAACCGGCCTGTGCATCAAAGGGTTGCTGTTGGATTCCCAGTCAGGGCACGTGCCTCAGTTGTGGGCCAGGTCCCCAGCACATGAGAGGCAACCACACATGGATGTTTTTCTTCCTCTCTCTCTAAAAAAAATAAATAATCTTTAAAAAGATACTTTAAAAAACGGAAGTGAGAACCATAGTAGTATGTTTGTCGAGCCTGTTTCCCACTCAGTGACCATAAAATCGCATTTGTGTGGTTGGTGGTGCCCGGGAACCTTTCCACCTGGATGGCTGCGGGCACAGAGCCACTCTGAGTCTGGGAGGGGTGGGGACAGGGACAGAGTCAGCCTGTGGCCTGCAGACCCCCTACCTTGGGGAGAGGGATTGGTAGAGGCCTAGGCTTGGACAGGCCTCCAGGAGCCACAGTAGTCTAGAGCAGTGACAGAGACCCTCCCCCTGCAAGGTGGCCTGATTAACCTGAAGGGTCTGCATGGAGGAAGCAGAGCTGAATGGCCTACGAGCAGGTTTGGCAGAGCTTGACCTGGGGAGGAAGAGTGGGCACTGGCAGGGACAGCCCCACAGGGTAATGTGTCATCCTGCTCGTCTTCCCCCCCCCCCCCCCGGGAGGTTTCTTAGGTGCAGTGCAGAATGAGCTGCCCCGACCGCCACAGTGATGGCCTGCATTGTCTCACACCCCTGCGACAGAAGAGTTTTTCAAAGCCAAGGAGGGGCCTCTCTCTTTCAGGCTCTCTTTAAAAATTGTTTTTGGCCCTGGCTGGCGTAGCTCAGTGGGCTGAGCACAGGCCTGTGAACCAAAGGTTGCTGGTTCGATTCCCACTCAGGGCACAGACCTGGGTTGTGGGCCAGGTCCCTATAGGGGGCATGTGAGACACAACCACACATTGATGCTTCTCTCTCTCCTTCCCTTCCCTCTAAAAATAAATAAATAAAGTATTCTTTTTTTTTTTAAAATAAAAATAATTGTTTTCGGAGCATACAGACACCCATCAAAACCAAGTGCCGGAGGCTCAAGGATCTTCCTTTCCAGGGGAGGGTCGCAATTTTTTATGAAGAACAAGTGCAGGTCTCTTGTAACACAGTGACCACTCACCACGTCTGGCCACCGTGGCTGGAGTGGGTGGGGAGGAGGGGTCCTCCCTCAGGGGGCTTGGGAGCCACCATCGCCCGAGTGGCCACGTGCTGCCTCAGAGCTGTGTGGAGTGGCGTGGCCCTCTGTGAGGGCCTTGCCAGTGGAGCTTCTAACTGGACGGTTTTAAATGCCATCTTTTCCCCACTGACACCCAGACGTCTGCTTCGGTTCCCAGGAAGCCAGCCCTGCAACCTGCCCGCTGCCGAGTGGGGGTCGGCCTCTGCCGGCCACAGATGCCAAGCCCCCTGCAGGGCCCTCAAGCAGGAGCAGAGACACTGCCAGGGTGGCGGAGAGAGAGAGGAAGAGGAAGAAGCACAGAAAGCGGTCCCGGACAAGGTCGCGCTCCCCCAGGTGCCACTCATCCTCCAAGTCCCGGTCCCGGTCCCACTCGAAGGCGAAGCATGGCCTCCCCAGCGCCTACCGGACAGCGCGGCGCTCCAGGTGGGTGTGCGGGGCGTTTGTGGAAGGGGAAGGCAGCCGGCAGGCCTGAGAAGGGACTCTTGGAATGATTTTCTGTTTTCACTTACCTCTAAACTGCCAGGTTTTCTAAAACTGAGATGACTTTATGTAAATTTTAACTGGCCTTAGACAAAGCCAGCACAGCACATTTGCTGGATGTTGGATGAGTTCCCAGGGTTGAGGGCTGGTGTGTGTGGAGGAGTGGACACCCCTCCACCTATGTAAACGGTGGGACAGTGGGGGGCTCTGCCCCGGGCACATCCCACCTGTGACCGCTGTGCTCGTGGGGAGCAGTGGGGAGGCCACGGGGGCAGCTCCACTTTCCCGTCAGCAGCTTGCCTCCAGACCTCACACCAAGAGTCCCTGTGTGCCCCGGCGGTGCCCAGTCCAGGAGCCAGCCTGGACTGTCAGGCCCCAGCAGGCCCGCCCATGCAAACCTTTAAGGGTCACAGGATGCACCTCCCAGTAAAGTGGTTTTGCTGCCGCTGCTGCTGTTCTAAGTCACTGCCTGAGGAGGCTCAGGAAACAGGGTTCTGGTTGGAAAGCTCGGGTTACACGTTGACGGCCTCCCTGGGTGACTGGGCTCTGGCCACGCTTCTCCCCCGTGGGTGCTGGAGACACTGCCGGGACGCGCCTGCCTCCTGGAGCATCACAAGGACATGCGCAGGCAGTGCGGGGGGGCGCTTCAGTTTGAGTCGTGTGGTTCCTTACTCTTCTCTGGTGAATCGTGTAGCAAACCAGTGAAGGGGACCCACTCAACCTTCCCATGTTATCCCTTAAAGGAGGGGTTGGGGCTTCTGCCGGTCCCACAGGGTGATGGTCCCCCACTGGGGCGGCCAGCTGGTCTCCTTTCTGTGAGAACCCAGCCGCCCACGTCAACGGTGTTCAGGAGACAGCTGGCCCTCCAGGGCTCGGGACGACTGCGGAGTAGGGTCCACGGTCTAAACTGGAGCAGAATGAAAACGCGGGAGCCTCCTGTTGTTCGAGCTGATCCCTCTTCCTGTCACGAGAAGACCTGCGAGTCGGGCAGGGGCTGGAGCAGAGCGAGTGGGCTGGACTGTGTGTACGCGTCACGCCAACTGGAGCAGCGGTCCGTGTGCCTCTGTTTGGGAGCACACCATTTGATAGTTCAAGAAAAATATCTGAGTTCCATGATGCTTGAATTTTTTTCTTCAATTCAGATGATTTCGGCTTCTTTGTAAGAAGGCCTCTGGCCATGTTGCACAGGTGATCCACTCACAACGTGGAACTCCTGTCCTTGCCGTGTGTCAAGGTGGCCGTCGGGGCCAAGGGATAGAATGAAAGCCTCAGAGCTGCTCTAAGGAGAGGGGCCTGAGTCTGCGCTGACGCAGCTTCCTGCCCCCGGTTCTGAGGTGGGGTTTTTCCGGATAACTGGGAATCTGGTAACAGCCACTTTACTTTATCTTTATTTTTATTTTTAAAGGACACGTTAATTGATTTTCTTTTGGGGGGATGGGGCGGAGAGAGAAACATGGACATGTGGAAAACCTAGCAGTTGCCTCCCACATGCGCCCGACCAGGGATCAAACTTGTAAGCAGAGCGTAAGCCCTGACTGGGAATCGAACCCTTGGCCTCTTGGTTTGAATGGTGCTCCAGCCACCTGAGTCTTCCTGTAGCCACGTTTAGACCGTGGACCCTACTCTGCAGTCGTCCAAACTCCCGGAGGGCCAGCTGTCTCCTGAACACCGTTGACGTGGGCGGCTGGGTTCTCACAGAACAGAGACCAGCTGGCCGCCCTAGTACGGGGACTGTCACCCTGTGGGACTGGCACAAGCCCTGGCCAGGGCCAGCCCCCTCACCGCAGAGAAACCTGATGCCCGCCACCATGGGGACAGCGTCCCGTTGTTCGAGTATGAGCGTGCAGTCCTCAGGAGTGCGTCTGTCCCCTGACGGCATGGGGCTGCCGCAGGGGCTGTTGCGCTGGCCGAGCAGAGGGGCTCAGGGCGCACCCCGCACAGCCCCCTCACCGTGAGTGCAGAGTGTGTGCCTGGTGTCACAGAGCCACCGCCTCCCGGGGACACTGAGCATGGCCCCCTGCCCCAGCCACGCCGGGGGCAACCGCAGAACAGGGCAGTTACCAGGCGTCCGTGCTCTCGAGCAGTTGGACTCCAGGTGCCCTTTTGAGGCAAAACCTGGTAAAATGTGCTGTTATGTGAATCCTGGGGGAGGTCTGGGGAGAAACCACAACCTCCCGAGCGCCTGCGCTGCCCGGCTGGGCCGTCGTTGGGGAGTGGCTGGGGCGTCCTCAGGAATGCGGCTCCAGGGTCTTCAGAACAGGGGTGCATTGTGTCAGCGCTTATTGTAATTAACATGTGAGGTAGACTTTTTTAATGCAAAGTCCAACTGCTCTTTATTGTTTTTGAGTGGGTTGTCATGGAAACAGAACAAAAAGAAACTAGGCTTTTTCCTCAGATTTCTGCTTATTTCAGGTCTTTCCAAAACAGTAATTTCACGGAATGAACAAAAAAACTAAACTAAGGATCCTGAGCCCATCATTAAAGGACCCTCCTTTAAGGACCTTGACTCCCCCCCCCCCCGCACCCCACCCCCCGCCCCGGGAGGGTCCCAAGAGGGGGTGGCGGTGCCGACAGCCCTGTGGGCAGTGTGCCACTGTGGGGGCCACGAGTCTGCCCTGGCTCGTGGAAAGAAGGGTGAGATAGTAATGCAGGGCTCCGTGTCCGAGAAGTGCCATCAGCTTCAAGTACGCAGCCTGAGCTGTGAGTGGGCGGGGCAGGCAGCCTGCCCTGGGCTACTTGAGTGCAGAGGCCCCCTGTGGACAGGAGACACGTCATGTTTCACTGCGTTCCTGTGGACTCGCTGCACCCGCTGCCTCCTTCCCTGGCTTTGGCAGAGTGACCATGAGCAGGGGCTCGTCGGAGGCTGGGCAGAGCCGGGATGGGACCACAGGCCTGGACAGGCAGTCGCCACATGACCCACGGGGGCAATGGGAGCTGTGCGCTGGGTGCGGCATAGCCCAGTGTGGTGGGGGCTCTGCCTCGGAGCCGGGTTCAGTTGTGTGTCAGCAGAGCCATGAGTGCCAAGAGGACAGACAGGCACGCCTCCCACGTACCAGGCTGGGGTCCCATCACTGCCCCTGTAGGTGGGCCACCCTGCAGCCAGCCAGCTGGACTCATCCGCTCGTATTCCCTGCCCAGGTCCCGGTCCCGGTCCCCCCGGAGAAGAGCTCATTCTCCTGAGAGGCGCAGGGAAGAAAGAAGCGTCCCCACCGCCTACCGGGTGAGCAACAGCCCTGGTGTCAGCAGGAAGCGGACCCGGTCCAGGTAGGTGTCCGTGTCCCCACAGCACTGTCCTTCTAGGGGACTTGGAGGTGGGCTTGCGTTTTTCACACTGGCGTGCGGGTCACCGGCGAGCCGTCACTGGGGTGCATGCTGGGTCCCGGAGCAGCTCTTCTCTCCTGTGGAGCACGGGGCCAGGGCTGGGCCACCAGGCTCATGTGGAGACTTGTCGGGTCCCATGGCCCCAGCACCCATCCCAAAGTCCAGCTGCCCCTCAGGACCGCACCCCTGTGGGCAGGGAGCAGAGGGGAAGGACAGTAACCAGGAACATCAGAGGTTCCAGCCTCAAAGTAGATCCCAGCAGCAACCAGGCCCTGGCCACCCGGGGAGACCTGTCTGTCTCCACTAAGGAGAGAGAGGGTGGCCAGCTCCCACGTCTGTTGAAGGAGAAGCCTCGGCTGCCGCATGTGATCCGGGCCTCTGACACCCAGCAGGCAGGTTCGCTGTCCTACCAGGGGTCTTTGAGCAGGACTCCAAGGCGCCGAGGGCTGACCACTCACACTGGAGGCCTCCAGGAACCATGCTGTGTGGTATGGATGCCAGCACCCCAAGGCTCTGCATCGCTTGGCTTGTGTGTTTTCATTCTTCCCAAAAAGAAGGGGCCTCGTCTTTGGTGTTCCTGCACGGGAGAGAGTGCAGCCTCTAGGTCTGGCTGGTGACTGCAGTCCCAGTGACAGAGGTGCCAGAGAGGGCCAGGTGCAGTGTGCCCCAGGGCCTTGGCTCTGTGTGCTGAGCTGCCGGCTATGACCCAGGACATTCGTGTTCCAGAACCTTCCAGAGGACAGATCCCCAGTTTCGAGTGTGACTAATGGTCACTGCTTTTGGATAAAAACCCAGCCACTGCCCGACTGGTCTGTCCACAGGAGACAGGCATCGAGCAGCCCACAGGAGGCCCCTCCTCACCTTCACTGGAGTGGTCCTGAAAGGCCTTGTTCCCAGAGGGCGTTCCTGAAACCTGGCTAGTTCTGTGGTGGTTCCATTAATTGATAAAATATTATCTCTTTTAAGTCCATTTTAAATTTTATTCCCAAATCAGGTCGTGGTTGAACATTTGAAGTTTATCATTTTTTCGGTCTATGTAAAGGGCACGGTCTAAAATTGCCACCTTGTAGCGAAAGGCCTCTCCTCACAGAACAGTCCTTCCTTCGCCCTCACGCTAGAAGGGCTGTCGTGGGAAGAACGGAGTTTTGTCGGGCGTCATCAGGACGCGTGTGCACTCTGGAACCATGACGAGACGAGACAGGCCGGGCGCACGGCTGCCACGGGGATGGTGCCCCGGGAGCTGTCTGTGCCAGAGCGCGGGCGGCACCGGCACCGATTTGTCTTGTGCTCTCGGTTCCAAACCTGCAGTCGTCTGTGAGGCCGGTAGATGTCCTGTGCGGTCAGACTGCGCCAGCCCCCCCTCAGCAGGTGTGGCTCCCGGCTTAGGTGGCAACAGGGAGGGACTCGCCCTCCCAGTCAGGGTCACCCAGCCCAGGGGCTGTGCCTCCTGCCAGACTTGAAGGACGATTTCTACAAGCTGATCCACAGGCGCTGCGCTCACTGGCTCCTCACTGTGAAGTCTTTGTGACTTCCCAACACCTTTGGAACTCCCTGTTCACAAATGGTGCGGTGAGCACCTGGGTTCCGAAAGCCGGTGGTGCAGTCAGCTCCATGGTGCTTGCTCCAGCCTGGCTCGCTCTCCCTGCCCTCTTCCTCCTGTGCCTGTGGGTTGGGGACTCGGTGGTGCAGGCGGCTGCGATCTGTGTCCCACAGTCTGGATCTGTCCTGTGTCCTCCTGGCTGGGTTCCTGTCAACTGTTTCGGCAAGAAGAGGGTCGGTGGTGGTGTGTAACTTCCCACTGGGTCACACAGGAAGCACAGTGTCCCCCTGTCCCCTCGCTGGTAGCGCTGGGCGGTGGCTCGGTTCAGGCTGCACCCGCAGTTGAATGACCTTTTCTCCGAACGGTGGAGGTACGAGGTGGGGCGCTGTGTGTGTCCTGTGCCCGCAGCTGCTGCTCGTGGGTCTGCACGTCCCCATGCCTGTGCCTGCTCCTGCACAGGTGACGGTGGGACCGTAGCTCTCCTGCCGTCCTCCCTTCTCTCAAGAAGACCCTCCTTTGTTTTAGCACCACTGCAGGCTCTGGCCCTGGGGGGCTGTTTCTTACTGCTTGTGCGGGAATCCACCGCGTCGTCACTGTGTTTGACAGTGACACAGTCTTGGGTCGACCCACTTGGTTGCTTTGGGCACACAACGGAAGGCCCCAGGCTCAGCGGGCACAGCCCCAGCCCAGGACCAGCCGTGGCTGAGTGTGTGGGAATCACATCTGGGCGTGGGGGCGTTCCACACGAGTGAAGTCCCTAGACAGGGCCTGTCACACAACAGAACCCACCGCAGGCCCGTCGTGCCATCACCACAGGGACAGACGGGCACGGGGGCCAGTCGCTGTGTCCTGCTGCAGGGCCCTGTGCAGCGGGCGGGCGAGCCCCGAGTGGACAGCTCCCATGTTGCCTGTGAGGTGCCAAGGCACTCCCAGCAGGCGGTAGTTGCTAGAGTGGCGGCTGTAGGACAGTCACCACAACACCAGCCAAGGGCGGGACGGGAGCCCTACCTATGCTCTATTCCAAAGGAGGCGGGAGGGGTGCAGAGAACCAGCAGAGCAGCAGCCGGGGGAGACGGGCGCCCATCCTGCACGCCATCGCTCCAGCTGGCTGAAGGCGTGAGCTGAAAGGCAGAGGCTGTCAGCTACACCAGAGCAGACCGGTCGCAGGGCGCTGTAGCCCCGAGTGCCTGGTGATGGAGCATCGGTTTCTCCTGCACCGCCAGCCTGCAGAAGGGGGCTTGAGCGGAAGCAGAGACGGGCGGGTGCCGAGAGGGTACACAGCCAACCCCGCAGTGATTGGGGAAATCCATGGAAAGACACCTGGACAATTCCCAGATATTTGGAAATGAGCACTTTTTTTACTTGAAGTTCAAAGAAGAAATCACAAGAGAAAGTAGATAACATTTTGGAGTTAATAGCGATGAAAATGTAGCATAGCTGTGTGTGGGGTGGGGGCACTGTGCTTACAAGGAAGCCAGTAGCTTCGAATGCTCGTGTTACAGGAGGAGGAAGGAGGTCTGTGGACAACGACCCGCTCTTCTGAGAAGCCAGGAAACGCAGAGCAAGTCGAACACGGTAAGTAGAGGCCAGCAAATAATAAAGACAAGATCAGGCATCAGCAGACGTTAATAAGGACATAAACGTCATTCCCGTTAATTTGACAACTCGGGAAATGGACAGATTCCTTGGAAGAACTTGCAAACTGTCGACAGGAGAAATGGAAGATCCGAGCAGCTCAGTCTGGCAAAGGAGGTGGGTTTACTACCGTTTTGGCCTTTCCGGAGAAGGCCAGGCCCAGATGGCTCTTCGTCAGTAGATCTAGCAAACGCCCCAGAAGGAAGGGGCACCAACCTCACAGCACTCTTGAAAGAAGGCAAGAGGCGAGAACGGTCCCCACACGCCCCGTAAGGCTGTCAGTATGAGGGGTGGGGGTGGGAGGCTGTTCGCAGACCAGCACCCTCAAGAACACAGATGCAGAAACCCACGAGGAAACACCAGCGGGTCTGAGTCCAACAGCAGCGTGTTCGGAGGACAGCATGTCCGGACCAAGCAGGGGCTGTCTCGGGGGTGTGAGGCTTGTCGGCCCTTGGAGACCACTCCTGACACCTCGCTGCACCCACAGAGTGGGGGAAGGCCGAACACATCTCCCTGGGTGCAGAGAAAGGGGCACAGTTTGTCCCCTGTTCACTGAAAAGCACAGGGGGCAGCTCTTAGCATAGGGGACTCTATGGGAACACCCTCCTTCTGACACGGCGTCTTGGAGAGCCCGCAGCACACACTGCTCACGGGTGAGAGAGCCCTTCGAGACCAGAAACGGGGCCCCCAGGCGTCTACTCTAAGATGGGATTCGTAGCAAGGACAGCAGGGCAGGAAGAGACAGAAAAGGCATAAGGACTGGGGAGGGGACAGCAGACCGTCCTTTCACACAGAGGTGTGCCCCGTGCGTGCACCAGGCTAAACATCGGGAAACACGGCTGAAAACAGGACCGTGCATCACAGCATCAGGACACAGACGACCTGCGGGACCGTGGAAGGGGTGGCTGGGAGGCCCTCCATGCTGAAACCACAAAACCAGCCGAGAAGATCTTCTGAAGTTCAAGTGAGCACCCAGAGCCCGCGTCTGCAGCAGGCAGGCCCAGTGTGGCTCAGGCGTCCCTGTCCCGTCAGCCCACAGGCCCAGTGCTGCGCCCTTGGGGCCCGTGGCTCCCGTGGAGGACGCCAGGCCGGGGAGCCTTGCCGGCAACGCGTGCTGATCAACAGGGCTTCAGACGGAGCAGGGGACCACACGTGACACCAAGGCGCTAAGGCAGTCATAGCCCCAGACGTGGAAACCAGAGCCGTTGTGCTTTTTGAAGAAAACAAGAATATATTTTTGGCCTTGAGGGTGGCAGAGACCCCTGAGGATGTGGAAAAGACCACCCCAGAGAAAGGGGTCCAAACTGGACCGTGTCAAATTAACCTCACCCAGGAGGCACAGCTACGGAAGTACACAGGCAGACCCCCGATGGGCAGAAACGTTTGCAGTAAGTGACCTGGTCGCAGAGGGGCAGGCGACTCGAACAACACTTTGTGACAGTGACGGAACATGCGGGAAAGCCCAGTGAAAGCAGCATGTGAGGGGCCCAGCATCCCTGGTCACCTGCTGGGGGAATGCAGGCTGAGTCGCCAGGGTGGACACAGCCGCAGGCTGGCGAGGGTGCGGACGGCCGGACTGCTGAGCCTGGGCTGGTGGCCTGTCACAGCCCGACCACTGCGACAGGAAGTCACACACGGGCCACTCTGTAGCCAGCCGTGTGAGTGCCAGGGACGGGCACAGACCCTGACCGACCACAGAGGCAGCTCGGTCTGTCATTGCGCAGGACCAGAAACAGCCAGTGTCTGCTGGCGGGAGAAAGCCTTGACGAGCATGCACACCCACGCAGTGTAGCCGTGGTTTCTGTTCTGCAGGGCGACAGAGACAGGCTGTGCAGAGGGACAAGATGCAGAAGAGCAGAGCTCCGGGCCTGCTCGCCGGCCCTTTGGCCCGGGTCCCCATGAGCAGCCCGCTTCCCGCTGTTAGTGCTCGCTTCTGTTGACCTTTCACGTGCCTGCTCACAGACTGGACTTCCTCACAGCTGGTCTGCACAGGAGCAGCGTGGCGTGTGCGCGGGTGGTGCCATCCGCAGCACCGGCCTCCGCTGGGCTCCCAGGGTGGAGCCCAGCCCATGGGGTCACAGTTCCATTGTACCAGGGACAGCCAAGGACGCGGACCCGCATTGACTCACTCCATTTAGCAGCCACAGACACTGTCAGATTTAGGGCTCAAAGTGCTTTGGACTGAAGTCACGTGCTACTAAGTACCTCAGCCTCCTTTTCTGCCATCTAAGACCACAGCACGCGTGCCCAGGCACAAGAGAGGCCCAGGGCGCATGCAGCTGGCACAGGGCCTGGTCACTCGGCTCCCACATCTGCATGTCAGTGTCGGCAGCAGCCTCTCCATCGTCATCCCAGCCTGCATGTCAGGCCCCCTGTCCACCGCCTCCACTCCTCGGGGACGCCACTTTCCAGGACTGCCACCACCTCGGCGAATCCCTCTCGATGACTGCTGGGCCATGCTGCATACCCCTGCCTGGCTGTGCTGGGTGTCAGAGGCCTGTGCCCAGAAGCAGCACCAGGGCCCAGAAGCAGCACCAGGGCACAGGCCTCTGACACCCAGCACAGCCAGGCAGGGGTATGCAGCATGGCCCAGCAGTCATCGAGAGGGATTCGCCGAGGTGGTGGCAGTCCTGGAAAGTGGCGTCCCCGAGGAGTGGAGGCGGTGACCCTGCCAGCACCTCAGGGCCATCTCTGGCAGAAGGTGGCCAATGGACATGGGACAGGGCATTTCCCCAAGCACCAGGGGACGTGGTGGGGGGGCAGTGTGTACAGCATTCTGCCCGCAGCCCCCCCTCCAGACCACAAGGAGGCCACCAGGGAGAGGACGCGGGCAGGGCAGTGGCTGTGTTCTGGGGTAAGAGGCCCACACAGGGTCCTGCCTGAAGGAGCCAGGTGGGACAGCCCAGATGCCAGGCTTGGAAGTGCAGGCTCTGCAACAAGGCCTGTGGCCGTACCCGTGCCTGTCCCCCGCCTCCATGCATCAGACCACACTTGGGCAGCGGGTGGCTGCCAGTGTGCCCTTCTTGTCCCCTAGTTCAGTGACACAGGGGTCACCCTGGAGGGTGGCCTCCTGGGGGAGAGAACAGCGAGACTGAGAAATGGCGGTTAATCAGCAATGACGTTTTCTCAGCAGGTGGTGGGCTCCTCAAAGGCAGGGGGTGGGGGCGTGAGAGCAGGAGGGGGCGTCACCTTTCATAGTCTTCCTGGGGGCACAGGGGCTCATGGGCAGAGTGGATGGCATCAGACCTCGGAGCCAGGCGACGGGGTAGTGCCAGGACTTGGTGCAGACGGAACGGCGAGCAGCGCCTGCTCCTGCGGTTGCAGGTTCTCAGTGCGTCGGCGGGCAGGGTCGCTGCCCAGGGCCTCTTTCTGGATGTTAATGGCCAACGGTTTGTGGAAAACCCCAAAGCCTCATCCGGCTGTGGGCCTCTGTCTGAACCTGCTTTCCTTCCAGGAGCCCCCACGAGAAGAAGAAGAAGAGGCGCTCGCGGTCACGGACCAAGTCCAAGGCTGAGTCCCGGTCGGCGTCCCCGAGCAAGCAGGCCCCGCGCCGGCACTCGGCCCACTCGGCCAGCATCTCTCCCGTGGAGAGTCGGGGCTCCAGCCAGGAGCGCTCCAGGTAACCCGGCCCCGCCCAGCCCTGCTCCCCGCAGCCTCCCGGAGCTGAGCGGTGGCGCACTGGGCATCAGGACAGAGGCCGGGCTTTGGGAGCACAGCCCCCGACCCCACCTCCCCTCGGGCAACAGAGTCACAGGCCGGCCTCCGTCCCCAGGACTCTCCCAAGGTCAAAGCCGAGAAGAAGGGCAGGGATGGGGGACACGGTCCTCAGACGCCTGTCACCAGTGTGACCACAGCCACTGTCCATACTGTCACGGCCCCAGCGACGGTCCTATGTCCTCACTGGGGGACAGGTGCGGGGTCCACCATGACAGGGATCTGGCAGTCTCCATCCACATGTCACTGGCTCCAAGCCACAGAAGGTAGGGCCAAACTGTCACCTTCTGACTGGACAGGTGGCAGTGACGTCCGCGCTCACACGATGATCACGTGATCGGCCTGGTCAGCGCACAGGTGTGGGTGTCCCCACGCCAGCGCGAGGGCTGTTGACTGGCCGCCCAGGGCTGTCAGGGTCATTTGGACTCGGGGTCACTCACTCTTGGTCATGACAACTTGCGTTTTAAGTCTGGACTCTCTGTGTGTGTCAGGGGCGCTTCTCAGGAGAAAGACGGTCGGGTCTCTTCGGCGATTGTGTCTTCTGTGCAGAGCAAAATCACTCAGGTGAGGCCTGTCTCCTGTCTGTGAGGGGCCCTGCTGTCTCCTCCTGCCCTCCTGTCTCCTCCTGCTGTCCTCGGGGCCCACGGGGCCTGGGGTCTCCATGTGACCCAGGGGCCTGCTGCCCACAGGCCCAGCCCTGGGAGGGTCGGGAACCGAGCCCACCCTGGGACGTGCCCGGGCCACCCCCGGTCTCTGCCCATCGGCATTTCCACAAACTCTTCGTGGTGCGGGCGTCCGCCTCCCAAGTCTTAATGGAGCGCATAGACATCCCCTGTCTCCTCCACAGGACCTCATGGCCAAAGTCAGGGCGATGCTCGCCGCCTCCAAAAACATGCAGACCAGCGCCTCCTGAGACACGGCGGCCGGCGGCCGTGGGCTGGGGCTGCCCCGTACGGGCCTCGCGGAGCCGGCCGGACACCTCGGACGTCCGTGACAGTGGTGGCTTTTGTAAATTCATTTTTGATGACATTTTCAGTTGAAGATTTTGACCAGCAGTCTCTTACCTGTATATTTGTAAATAATATCATGTTTCTGTGAAAACGTATTATCAAATAAAATGGGAGGAAAACAGCTTTTCTAGCCAGTGACTGTGGCTGGTTTCTTCCTTGTGGGGCTTGTGACCGTCTGCCACGTGTTGCCTGTCATGCACGCACACTCGCCGACACACGGGGCTCAGTGGAGGGTGGACAGCAGCGGGCCTACCTGTTGGGATCCCGCGGGCAGGTGCCCCCCAGGACAAAGCCGCTGGCGTGGATTTCGTTCCTCGGCATTCAGGATGCTGTCCGAGTCCACCACGGACTGACCGTCTGCTGACCTGTGAAGGGTGGCCCCGTCCTGTTGGCCTCCAGCGGGGGCCTGGTCAGCGGGGATGGTTCACCCCTGGACTGCATCGTGTCTGACACCAGAGGCAGGGACGGTCAGTGCAGCGTCACTTCACCCAACACCCAGAGCCCCTTCCACTGAAGGTCTCTGGGGAGACACAGCGCCGCCCCTGAGGCGGGTGGGCGGGTGTGGGCGTTGGGGGCTATGCCCAGGGCTGCAGAGCACCTCCGAGGGTGTGTGCGCCGCACACACACCTGTCCTCACGACAGTGTCACCTGTACCTGGGGCTTGTTTCCCATGTATACCTTGGACCTGGTGCTGTGTCAGCACTGGGCGCCTGCCTCACCTCATGGCCATCGCCATCCGCCTACTTCACGGGAACCTGGGGCACAGCTCGCACGCTTGCCTGGGGGTGGCACCCTTTGGGGGTGAGCCGTGACTCGGGCCACCATCCCCGGGACAGCCAGCTGCCCGGCGCAGGCAGGCTGCGCACACAGGTGCCCAGGCCCAGAATGAACCCGTCGAGGTGGAGGCACTGGGTCACGAGGTCCAGATCTTCCATTTTGATGCAAAGTTCTCCAGAAAGGGCTCCTGCTGACAAAATGCAGGAGCTTCAGCCCTCTGCGCCCTGGCCGGCCCTGCTGCCTCAGACTTCTGCCTTTGCCAAATCAGAAAGACAGTGTTTCTCGTCCTGATCGCATCTCTTTAATTGTGCGTGAGGTCAGCGGCTTCTCTCCCATTTCGGAGTCCTGTCCTTTCCGCACACCGACCCTCCCCTGGCTGTGCGCGCTGCGGGGGGCCTCCTGCGTCCCAAGCGCTCTGCGTGTTGAGGATGTTAGCCCTTTTCTGTTACTCACTTTATAAGTAATTCTCTCCCAGTTGGTCCACCTTTTTTACTTTGCTTATAGTTTTTCTCAGATGCAGAAATTGCTTTTTTTATGTAGTCATTTTTTCTCATGGCTCATTGGTCTAGACATGAGTGCGAGGCAGTGGTCACTGCGGGCTCTTCCCTGGGCCCCGCGCGTCCGATGGACGCTGGACGGTTCCTGTGTCCTCACTGTCGGGAAGGACGCCGCCTTCGACACCTGGGTGAAGAGGGCTTTCCCTCCTTAAAAAGATTGTTTCCTCGTAGCGAGTGTGCGGGCTCGGAAAGTGCACGCGCCACGTCGTTCCCTGGCAGCGTGTTTGCCAGAAATCGTCTGACCTGATGTGTCTGCAGCCCCGCGCATGTCGGACCACGCAGCCTGTGTCCCTGTCATTAAACTCCAGGACCTGACGCTCCACTGGGGGCCCTGCTGCCCTACCAGCTTCTGGGAACAGACAGGAGCTGCCTGGACGCACCTTCCCCAGAAGAGGGGCCTGCGATCAGGCCAGAACCTACGGGGCAAGCGTGGGGTGGGGGTGGCAGGGCCACAGAAGGCTGGGGGCTCCACCCGAGGGCTGACCCGACCCCGGCCAGCTCAGCTACGCTGGGGGGGCATTTGTGTTGGAGGAGTGATTCAGTCACACGGTTGAATGTCACTCCCATGTCCGCTTCCGAGTCCCTTTTCCCAGATAGGAAGGCACAGCTTCCCTTTGCCCACCCACGCACGTCTGCACACCGGAGCAGAGCGCTGTCTGTCTGCTGCTTCTGCCCTTGCAGGACAGGCCCACAGCTGCACGTAGACGAGCTCCTTTGTTTTCTTCATGATGAAACTTACTATATTTCAATGAAATTTTTCATTTCTTTGTGATGAAATCTCAGGATTTTAGACTTACAAGAACATGCAGGTGCGGGAAAGGGTCTCCTGTGCCAGGACCAGCTTCTCTTCCGTCCACATCAACATTTGGATGGACACATGCCCCCTCCACGGACCAGTACCGACACGCGGCAGGACGGTAGGTTCAGGCGAGCACCCCGCAGTGCCGGGAAGCAGGGACATGGGCCGAAAGCAAACCACCAAGGCCACGCTGAGGGGACCCAGGACCCGGCCGAGAGGCCCCTTGGCCAAAGCTGGAACTCTGAAGAGCAGAACAAGTGACGTTGTGGCGGCACAAAGCACCCACGAGCTCACCGACACAAATGAGTGGCTGTGTGGGTGCAGGGATGGAGGAGGGGTCCACTCCGAGATGCCACATCCTGTGCACAGCCTCTGAGCCCTGGGGCGGCCGGAGCCGTGACCCCCACACCCACGGTGGGCTGCACAGTGACTTCTTCTGAAGAGGACGGCGTGGAAAAGGGGACACGCTCTCTGTGCAGCCAAGAACCTGACAGACACACCCCGGCGGGGGGATCAAGGCCACTGCTCACAGTGATGGTCGTGGGGACAGCAGGTCCCTGGGTGTGATGGGATGATCCCAGTGTGACCATGAGAAAGACAGCAGGCATCCCAACACAGGGTGGGGTGGTCGGGACGTCCTACAGCACCTGACTGTGCTCCTCCCAAGGTCAAGGCCATCAGAACGAGGAAGGTCTGAGAAAGGGTCAGGGCCACGATCTGATCGAACCGAGGACACACAAGGACTGGGTGGAGTAAGCCCTGGGCAGGACCTGGGGTCCAGGGGGTGTGTCACTGTGGTTCATTGTGGTGACAAACATGCTGTGTTAGTGACAGAGGGGAGCGGGCACGAGGTGCGACGGGACTGTCTACACTGTCCACTCAGTTTTTCTGTAAATGCAGAACTGTTGGAATTTTAAAAGTTCGTTTCAAAGGAAAGAGAATCTTGAACATAAAACGATGCCATCTGCAGGGGGCCGAGTGGGCCGTGTGGGTGCAGGGCCTCGTGGCTGGTGGGTCAGCACCTGGCAGGCGCCTTCTCCCGCAGCCACACCACCGCCCGGCCTCCAGGTCTCCCGGCCTAGTCGCCGATTGTGTCCCCGCAGCCCACAGCCAACACCAGGGGATGGAAAGGACACGAAGGAAACACTTGTTGCTTTCACTGAAGTCAAGACCTGGGGCTGTGCGGTCCCTCCCAGTGCAACACGCACGCTCAGAACAGCAGTCCCGGGGTGACGGCGTGGAGCTGACCTATGAAAATGGCAGTGCCGCCCCAAGTGTGACTGGGGCTTCGGGGCTTGGTGGCCTGTGTCCTACCTGCCAGGGTGTGCAGTGAGGCAGCGGTGCCAGAGGACACAGGCCAGAGAGCTGGGCCGGCAGAGTGTTGCTGGTCACGGAGCACCCAGAGTGTGGGAGGTCACAGGGGAGTCGGGGGGACAAGTGCAGAGCGGAGACAGCGACAGGACCCATCACAGGCAGAGCAGCAAGACCCCCGCCTTGAGGGGGACCCTCGGGAGCAGGAGAGGACACCGGATGGCAGGTGGTGAAACTGCTGTGAGGGAAGACAAGCAGGTGGGTGACAGCGGGGGCCCTGTGGCGAGGGTGTGGCAAGGAGGTGGTGGGGGCAGAGACCCCGGAAGTGGGCAGCCCCCCGGCTTCGCACACGGGAGCGTGGCCCTGAGGAAGGCAGGTGGTGTGCTGGGGTCCTGGGAGGCTGAGGTCTGGGATGGCTGCCCCAAACCACCACCCACGGGGGGGCAACAGATTTGTCCTCTCAGATCTGGAGGCCAGGAGTCCGAGACCCCGGTTTTGCAGGGCTGTGACCCCCAGGGCCGAGGAAGCACCTAGTCCTGCCCGAGGGGCAGTGGGACTGGGTGGGACCGGTGTCTGTGCACATGTAGGTCACATCCGAGGACAAGGAACGTCAGTCCTCCCTGTCAGTCACAGCTCAGAGCCTCCAGGACAGATGTCCCACACTCTGAGGCCTGGGGACGAAGAGGTAGCAGGTGGGAGGGCACTGGGAGCCTGTGAGCATGCAGGACCGAGTGAGGGGTCACACCTGGCTGTGGTCAGGACTTGAGGAGCTGGGACGAGGCAGGTGGAGCTGCCCTGCGCCGTCCATGCTGCCATTTGGAGAAATCTGCCTGAGAAGGAAGCCCACACGGAGATGGAGAGAGAAACCATGTTCTGATCACATCCTTGTGCGACTTGATCCCCCCTCACCTGATGTCGGCATGCTCTGGGGTGTTCCAGCATAAGGAGCCCATGACCACAGCCACACTGAGCTCGGGTTCTGACAGCAGCAGCCAAGGCCCAGTGCACGTGAGCAGAATTCAGGGATGTGCCTGCGAAGAGTCACGGATGCCAGGGTGCCTCGCCTCCCGTGGTCTCCATCCGTCTGCGGCAGGTGCGCAGTCTCCAGAAGGGGCTGCCAGGGCTCGAGGAGTGACAGGTAAGACAAGCAAGGACACCCCTAGGGCAGGACAGTGAGGAGGGACTCTGCCTGAAGCCCAGCCCTCAGCACCTCAAACGGGGGTGGGGAGGTGGGGGGGGCGTGGATTCAGTTCAAGGGCCTGGGCCTTGGTTTCCCTGTCTGTACAATGGGGCTTCAGTCCTGCTGCGCCAGCTGTTAGGAGGGGCTGCAGGGGGAGAGGAAACAGCCGCAGCCCCACCGGGAAAGAAACCCAACACTAGGAGTGTGCCCCACGCACCTGGACCACAAACCTGCCCGAGAACCTCTGCATCATGACCTCCTGCAAGTTACTTAATTTCTCTGGGCCTCAGTTTCCTCCTTTAGAATGAGAATAATAGTTTTCTTTTTAAATATTTTATTTATTTATTTTTAGAGGGGGTGGGGAAGAGGGAGAAAGAGAGAGAAAAACATCAATATGTGGTTTCCTGTCATGCGCCCCCCCAGTAGACCTGGCCTGCAACCAGGCATGTGCCCTGACTGGGAATTGAACCCTGGACCCTTTGGTTAGCAGCCAGCGCTCAACCCACTGAGCCACACCAGCCAGGGCTAAAATGGGAATAATGGTTTTAATAAGATGTTGGGAGAAGTGAACGAGATTATATGTGGGAGGCTCTGAGCACGTGCCAGGCGCACACGGACTACCAACAAATCAGCTGTTCCCTCCCCAAACGCACAGCGACCGCAGACCATCCGTCCTCGCTGACCCTGCCAGAGACCGAGCTCCCGACTGTACCCCTCCCCTCCCAAACTTTCACCCCAGCCCCCGCTCCCTCGTTCCGGCCCCCACCCTCCACCCCCTCCCACTGCAGTGCGGGGGCGCCACCTAGCGTCCGATGGGCGCTGCGGCTGCCCCGCGGGGTCCCCAGCCTTTACTACCGATCCAGACCCTGTGCGGGAGCCCGGATCAACTCCCCGGGGAACAGCCCGTCCCGGACTCTGTGCCCACCCACCCAGGACAGTGTGGAGACACTTGGAAAACGCCCTCTTTCGGCCCGCCGCCGCAGCCCCTACCCCCTTCGAGCAGAAGGTTAGGAGGATCCCTGCGGAGTGCGGGCCCTTTAAGGCGGTGGGCGGGGCGCCCTGGCTGAGTTAATTAGCATATATTAGCATGCCCCGCCCCACCGCTGGGTGGCTCAGTCGGCTGGGAGCGGCGCACCGGGCGCTCGGGACGCGGGGCGCGGGGACGTCCACGCCGCGCCGCCGGCCCTGTGAGCGCGATGCCTGGTCCGCCGCGCCCCCGGGCTCCGGTCCCGCCGCTGCCGCTGCTGCTGCTTGCGCTGGCGGCCCGCGGGGGCTGCGCCGCACCCGCGCCCCGCGCCGAGGACCTCAGCCTGGGGGTGGTGAGTGCGCAGCCGCGAGGCGGTCCCAGCTGGCGGACCCCTCGGGCGCCCTGGACCCATATCCCGGGCAGCAAAGCCAAGGCGGTGCTGGACTGAGGGTCGGGCGCGTACGCGCCGGGTCTGGGACCAGGCGCTGGCCCCTTCCCTGCCCGGTGCGCTCGGAGCGCTGCAGCCGCAGGAGCCTGTGGAGGGGAGCGGGGGTCGCCTGGCCCGAGCCCCGTATCTGGCATGGAGCGGCTCCGAATGGAGACCCCAGGCGGGTGGGACAGGCGTCGCAGCCCAGGAGAAGTGCGCCCCGCGTGCGTTCCCGGGGGAGGGAGTGAGAGGGGCGCGCGCCCACGAACGAGGACAGGCCGGTTCTGCGGAGTGTGGGCGCTCGGAACGCGGATGGTTTTCGAGTTGGCTCCGTGGCAAGTATTGGGAAACGAGGGAGACGGCCCTCAGCATCCCCCCGAGCATGGATCTTGGCCCTGCACTACCTCCACTTCCACTGCCAGTGTGCCCAGCCTCGCCCCGCCACTCTCATGGCCCTGTCCTGAGCGTGATGGAGTCCCCATGCCGGCCCCAGGCTCGGATGGAGCCCCCATGCCGGTTCCGTGTACTCCAACACCGGCCGTCCCACTGGCTTGGGAGCTGCGGTGGAGAAGGTGATGGCCCTTCCCACACACCCTCCCTCGTGTAGCCTGCCAGGCTTGCAGCCTTTTCTGGCCCTGGGAGAGTTAGATGAGACGACGTGCGTCTGTTGCCCCCCGGTGCGGGAGGCCAAGGCAGGGCGCCGGATTCCTTCTGAGGTTTCCACCCCTGCAGCTGCCCTGGCTGTGCTGAGGCGCAGGGACCCAGGCCAGAGTCCTCTGCGCCCCACCCGCCCACAGCCCACATCTCTGGCAGTCTCCTGAAAGAGCGCTGGGGGGCCCTCCGCCAGTGCCACAGGCATCCGGGAGCTCCAGGTGGATTCAGGCAGGCGGGGGCATTTGGGTGTCTTCTGAAGCCCTGTGCTTGGCAGGATTTGGCCACAGGTTCTGGATGAGAAGCAGGTTCTGGCCGCTGCCAGGCTGCCCCAGCCCTCGAGCCATCAGGGAGGTGCAGACAGGGTCCCCGCATGCAGACTTTGGGGGACCCCACAACCAGCTTCCTCCCAGCCAAACTGCCTCTGAGAAGGTGTGACTTTACCCACCTCCTCCAGGTTCTTGGGAGCTGGGGATTTCCGGATCCCCTCCTGGGGTGCCTGCTCTGTGGACAGCGCGTCTGGGCTGAGTAAGTGTAGAACCCAGGCCTGGGAGGCTATCAGGGGTCACAGTCAGGCGACGGAGCTCTGGCCCAGCCAAGTTTGTTCATCAGACCCAGTGTAGTTCTGAAGTTTCACCCTGATGCTTGGAGGGAGAGAGAGAGAGCGGTCAGGCACACTCCCCCCAGGTCTGGCCTGGGCACCTCCCCCTGCTCCCATGGGCTCCCCAGCACCTAGGCGACCACCTGGCCTCACCCTGTGTGGTGCGCTGGGCTGTGGACATGACTTGCCAGCCTGGAGCCCAGAGACAGCAGGGCTCTGGTGTCTGGCCCCCTGTGGAGAGCAGAGGATGCTGCCCTTGCAGGGGGAGCCCCCACCCCTGGGAGGCCTGGTGCGGGAGAGCCTGCCTGCCTCTTGCCCTGGTTTGTGGGCAGAGGGCGTCCTCTGGTGGCCTTCTGGGGAATGACACCTCAGCCTGTGCCCCAGAGGTGCAAGAAGGCTGCGAGAGAGAGACACCCGGGATTTATGGGGATGAGGGCTCCTTCCCGCCCCCTCTGAAGACTGCCCGGGGCCCACTGACTGGACACACAGGCCTGCCGCCACCTGTGAGGAGAAGGGCCCCTTTGTACATGGGACCCAGCATCACCCAGAGTTGAGCCCGTGGGTCAGGAGCAGTGGCCGCTTCCGGGAGGGGCTCCCCCGACCCTGCCCCCACCCAGCCCACCGGCCTTAGCTGGGGATCAAAGCCAGAATGAAGCTGCTGCACCCGGCTGATGGTGGCCGTCAGGGCGGTGGAGGGGACAACAGAGCCAGGCTGCGCCCTTCTGGGCCCGAGGTCTTCATTCTTTCTGAGTAGGTAATTCCCGGAGCAAGACACTCTGGCCACACACAGGGCCACAGGGGAAGGCAGGGTCCCCCTCTGCCCCTCCTCCCCAGGACCCTTCCAGAAGTGTCGGGGCACCAGGACCTCAGCCCCGTGTCTTCATGGATGACAACCCGCTGCCACTGCTGTGTCCCAGAGGACAGTCTGCCCCCTGGCACTCAGGGTACAGGGTCATGCCCTTTAGCCCGTGCTGCAGGGATGAACGGGCTGCTCCTCACGTTGAGCTGTGGCCAGAGCGCCTGATCAGGCTGTGGTGTGTGAGGCCCCAGGCCCTGCAGGAGGGGGCCTGTAGGACAGGCCTGATGTGGCATGTGGCAGGCAGGCTCACTCCCCAGCATGCCCTGTGAAGTTCCTGCTCCCAGCAGGCCTCTGAGTGCTCATCGTGGCCCAACCACACAGTGGAACTTTGCCCTCCCACACCTGGGTGTGCGCCGGGCTTGTGGCTGAGATTGTATGTGAGGGTGGCCCGGACGAGCAGCTCCCTGGGGCTGAGCAGGGCAGGGGTGTGATGGTGGATGGGAGCCAGGACTGCGCTGGGAGCTCCCTGTCCCGCTCCTGTGGCCGGCACGGGGTAGGGGTGGCAGGGTGACAGGCACCCTGGCCTTAGCCTGTGGTCCCGGCCCCAGTGCCCAGGGGAGCTGTGGGCCCCATGAAGGCTCAGGATCGAGTCATAGGCCTGGCAGGGGTCCAGGCGCATCCCTCGCAGCAGCCGCTGCAGTGGAGAAGCTGGCCACCTGCCCTCAGCCAGGAGCCAGGGAGTGAGGAAGGGTTAACCCGGAGAGTGTGTTGCTGGGCTCCCAGGCCCTCTGCCCTACCCTGGGAGCTTGAATGTAAATGGGTGTGGCCTAACAGCCACCCCTTCCCCAAGCCCCTCCCACTCCCCAACACTCATCAACAAGTAAGTTCAGACTCTGGGCTGGCGGCCAGCCAGGAGGGACTGAGGAGCCTTTGTGGGCTTTGCTGTGGTACCAGCGTGGCCTGGGCAGGACTATGCTGGACGCCTGTGGTTGCTGCCCCAGGCAGTGCCCGACCCCTTCCTGGTGTGGTCCTCAGATTGCTGCTCACCGGCCTGCGGCCTGACTAAGCTCTGACCTCAGTCTGCTCATCTGCACAGTGGGACCAGGAGAACACAACGGGGCAGTGGGACACGGACTGGACGGTGCCCCTGAAGGGCCCAGGGCAGCGTCTGGCAGGAAGGGGGAGGCAGGTCTGGGAAGGCGGAGAGGGTTCGGGATCGGCCGTGTTCTCCAACACAATGCCGTCCTTGGGGACTGCCATGGGTGCCCGAGCGCCTGTGATTCTCATCTCTCAGTTAATGGCGATGTGGACTTCCAGTGGGACGTGACGGGCGACCGTGAAGGGTGATGCGGCCGCCACCCGTTAGCTGGCAGCCCCTGGCTGCGCCCCAGCACATCCAGCTATTAGAGGCAGGAGGTGGGTTTGGGCGGGGTACAGAGACAGGTATCTATCTGCCTGTCAGGCCCCTCTCTGAGCTCCCTCAGGTCACCCCCAGGACACGTCCCTGAGCACTAGCTAAGGAGCTCTGGCTTTCCACCCAGCGCAGTGGTGCAGGGATGGCTGAGGCCAGCTGGCCCGGGGTCAGTGTGTGACACCGACTGTGGGCACCTGTCCTGACCTCTCTGTGCCTCGGCTTCCTCCTCTGTAAAACGGGGGTAGTAGCCCGGTTCAGCAGTCTGTCCCCAAGCACCTGCTGTGTGCCGAGCCGGGCGCAAACCCCTGTCCGCACGCACGCATGCAGCTCTCCCTGTGGCGGGTTGGCGAACAGAAAGTGTCTGATCTCGGCGAGCGGTCAGGACCCCTCTGCGTGATTGCTGTTGGTAATGGAATCGCTTCACTTGTTGATGGCGGGTCCCCACGAGACCGTCTGCTCCCCCTGGGACGGCAGGGCCCGTCTCCCAGTCGGTGCCAGTGCTGCGCGCTGAGGCCCCACCATGAGCTCTTGGTAAAGGTGTGTTGATGGACCCCAGGGGGGACTTGAGATCACTCCAACGGCCAGCACCCCCAAGTCAGTCCCTGTGGCCTGTCTCCTCACCTGTGAGGAGACAGTCACCCCAGGAGGCGCAGAGGGTGAAGAGTGGGCATGAAGCAGGTGCCGGCTGTGCTGGGTGGTTCCTGTTACGATGTGGCCGGGTGCTGTGGTTGGAGGCAGGAGTCTGTATTCAACCCCGCCTGGGGGTCAGCCCCCTCGTCTGTGCGGCGGGACTGATGCTGGGGACCCTGAGGCTGGTGGGGTCCCCTTAGAGATGGAGTGTGGATGGGGACTGACAGTTCAGCCATCTGTCCCCAAGGTCCCCTCAGAGATGCCAAAACCCAGGCGGGAGCCAGTGAGCCCCTGGCACCAGAGCACAAAGGCGCGCCCACGTGGCGTCAGGGGCCAGCGTGTGTCCGCCCACGTGCCTGCCCTTCCCCACCTGTAAGTGGGGACACAGTGGCGGCTGCATGACACAGGGCGCACAGCTGCGGGACAAACGGGGGAGGGGTGCCTGATGCCTGCGACCCGCGGGCTCAGTGACGGACCAGTAAGCGCGGCCGCGGTGGTGGCTGCACCTCCGGAAACGCATAAAAGTCTCGAAGGGCGCTCATGGTGCGCGGTAAGTCTGTTGGCCCTGAGCAGGGACGCACGTGGTGCCCACGGGCGATAAACAGAAATCCAGGGGCGGGAGAGCAGCACGCCCACGTCTGTGGGGTGCCGGCGGGGCGCCCCTCCCAGGCCTCGGTTTCCGGATCTGGGTATCCGCGGAGCCCCAGGGTTCTTGCCGGAGAGGCGCACCCCCCTCACCGCTGCTGGGATGGGGGCCGGAGCCACTGCGGGTTGGGCGCCCCTAGCCCCACCCCTTGCCGGTGGCCCCGCCCTTTCCTCCGCTTTCTGGAAGGTTCAGCGCCACCCACCCACGCAGCCTGTTGCCCTGGAGACGAGGGTGGCAGTGGGTGCGCAGGCAGGGGACGCCTGTGCTCCGTGGGCTCCTAGGTATTGGGGGCGGGGCTGCCTTGGCTCCGACGTCCTGTGAGGGGGGGCGGGGTGGCTCTTTTCGCCCCTGCAGGGACCGCAGCCTGGCGGACGGGTTCTCACGTGGGATCCGCTGTCCCTGTGATTAACACCGCCACCCCCGTGCCACCCCTTTAGCTTTCTCCGATGTTTTGAAATGTGTCAACTACCAGGAAAAAAATTACACCTCAGCCAGTTGCCTGCGTCCTCCGAGGTCGGGATCAGCTGGCAAGTGGGGGGGGCTATTTTAGCCGTCCCCTCCCCACAGTCCCTCTCTGGCTCGGTGGGGGCTTCTGGTTGGGGGGTGATGTCCCTGTGTCCACCTGCAGGTGGGGCGGCCGGGTCCCCTCAGACCTGCTAGAGGCTTGTTAGCCTTGGGGTCCCTCCTGGAGATCTGGGAGGTGTCCCCACACCCCCATTCCACACTGAAGCCCAGGCCTCAGGAGTCCCAGGTGGAGTTGGGGAGAGGGGTCTGTGTGGGGTGGCGGGGTGTCTGAGACTGAGGGTGCAGACCCCCACCCCAGGCCTGAGGGTAGGTGTGAGGCCCCCTGCCACCAGCCCCAGATTGGGTCCCTTTCTCAGAGTCTTGCCCCTGGTGCGGCTGGGAACTGCCATGCCCCTAGGGTGGCAGGTACCAGTGGCTGCTGCCCCGCTGGGGGGAGGCAGCACCTGCACTGAGCTCGGGTGCCCCCTTGCTCTGCAAGTCAGCACTCAGGCTCAGGCTGGTACGTGCTTTCCTAGGTTGGCAAACATCTCAAAACAGACAACGCGTTCTCGGGCCTCCTGGCCCTGCTCTCCACAGCTGTGAGCCACACGGAGCCCAGGGCGGGGATGCTCAGCGCGCCGACCCCCAGCTGTTGTCCCAGTTACAGGCAGGCCTTTGCGGGTGGGCAGTTCTTCCAGGATGTCTCACTGTGTCCTCACATCCCTTGGACACCCTCGGACGAGGGGACAGCTCAGAGGGGTGGAGCGACTGGCCTCCGTGGCACAGCAAGGAGGTGGTGGGGTGGGTCGTGAGCCTGGCAGCCTGGTGCCGGGTCTGGGCTCTTCCCCATCACGTGTGGCCAGCTTGTGACCTGGTTCCCCAAACCAGGGCCTCAGCCTTCTCAGGACGGGGTTCAGACCTCAGGTCCTGAAGCCACGCCAGGAAGGGGTCAGAGGGGTCTTGGGGACTGATGGAGGGCCTGGGCTGGGCAAGGCCAAGCCCCATCTCCCCCTCACTCTGCTCTCTGCCCCAGGAGTGGCTGAGCAGGTTCGGCTACCTGCCCCCAGCGGACACGGCTGCAGGGCAGCTGCAGACACACGAGGAGCTGTCCGAGGCCATCGGAGCCATGCAGCGCTTCGCGGGCCTGGAGGCCACGGGAGTCCTGGGTCAGTCCCAAAGCCCAACCTCCCCGGTTGCTCCTTAACCCCACCCCCCACCCCCAACCCCCCCTTTCCAGGCCCAATGCCCCTGAGCCTGCCTGTGTGGAGTGGGGGTTAGGGACCGGCCTGCCATCCCTGGGGCAGGATTGAGGAGTCCCACCACCTGGGAGCTCCTCCACAGTCACCGCAGTGCTGCCAGGTGGGGCACAGCCACACCCAGACCCCTCTCTGCAGGGGCTGAGACTCCACCCCCACTGCAGCCGCCCAGGGCCCAGCCCCTTCCTGCCCTGCAGGGTGGCGCCAGCCCAGTGCCGCCCCAACGCCCAGCTTTCCAAAAGGAATCAGAGATCTGGGGAGCTTAGTGAGCATCCTACTTCTGACATGTTGGCAATGAATTCCAATTTTGCAAAGACCCTCTTCAGGTCTGTCCCAGGGCTCTGAGGGGGGCACATGTGTGTCACATGAAACACAGGAGGAGTTGGCTACACTGGTCCCTGTGGGACCCTGTGACTGGTCACGGCCCTGCTGTGAGTCAGTGAGCAGTTACAGTGGCCGCATCCCCCAGACCTAGTGCAGCTGTGGGCTGCCCCTCGGGGCTGCTGGGGACCCCAGTTGGGGGCTGTGCTGCGCCTGGCCCCTGAGCCCGTCCACCCCTACAGACGAGGCCACCCTGGCGCTGATGAAGACCCCGCGCTGCTCCCTGCCCGACCTCCCAGCCACCACCCTAGCTCGAAGGAGGCGCCAGGCTCCAGCCCCGACCAAGTGGAACAGGAGGAACCTGTCCTGGAGGTAGGTGGCAGGGCCCCCCTGGGTTGTCTGGGGCTCAGCCTCCGGGGGCGGCAAAAACAAACACCCATTCACCAGGGCTTCGGACCACGGCTTTGCCCTCTCGGTCCTGGGGACCAGAGATCCGAGGACCTCTGGAGGAACTGCAGGGGTGGCTCCTCCGGGGCTCTGAGGGAGGATCCATCCCCAGTCCTGTCATGGCATCCTCAGGTGGTCTTTCTGTCTGTGTGTCCCCTTCTTTGTCTCCGAGGATGCTCCCCATGGATTTGGGGTCCCTCCCCTAGTCCAGAACAACCTCCTCAGTCCTTGCCTCATGTCATATCACAAAACCCCGTTTCTGTGCAGGTTCCTGGCTCCCACCCTCAAGGAGGGACGTGCCAGGGAGCACGCTCCGGCCTGGGGTGGGGGCAATTGGCCTCTCCTGGTGACCCCACCCTGGCTCTGACCCCGCCTGCCCTAGGGTCCGCACGTTCCCCCGGGACTCGCCCCTGGGCCGTGACACGGTGCGGGCGCTCATGCACTACGCCCTCAAGGTCTGGAGTGACATCACGCCCCTGAACTTCCACGAGGTGGCGGGCAGTGCCGCCGACATCCAGATCGACTTCTCCAAGGCTGACCACAATGACCGCTACCCCTTCGACGGCCCGGGTGGCACGGTGGCCCACGCCTTCTTCCCCGGCGACCACCACACTGCGGGGGACACACACTTTGATGACGATGAGGCCTGGACCTTCCGGTCCTCAGGTGCGTCCGGGCTGGGCCTTGGGAACAGCTCTGCATAGCCCAGGGGCCCTGACAGTCCCCAGGATGTGGCTGGGGGCCAGCCCCCTTGAGGATGGAGAAGCCGCCAGGGCCTCCTTAGGTGTCCAGACCACAGTGCGCACTTGTCAGCTTGTGGGAGCACCTGGGCAGTTCCAGCCCTGGTTGCCCTCACCTGCTGTTTCTGGCAGGGAGCCCCGCCAGGCCACGCTCGGCCGGGCTTTCAGGCCTAGGATGGCGAGACATGGCTCCCTGTGTCCTCTGACTGGCCGAGGGGTTGTCCTCGTCCCGAAGAAGTTGCTGACCCCACCGTGAGTGGCGTGTGTGGCCCCTGTCTTCCCCAGAGGGCTGCTGCAGCCACCCAGACAAGCCTGAGGGACTCCCAGGCACCTTCCTGCCCAGAGCCCGCCCCACGGGCGCCCAGCCTGGGTGCACGAGCAGGCCCGGCCCCACGGCCCCTCCCGTGACTCACTGCTCTCCCGTCCCCAGATGCCCACGGCGTGGACCTGTTTGCGGTGGCTGTGCACGAGTTTGGCCACGCCATTGGGCTGAGCCACGTGGCGGCAGCGCGCTCCATCATGCAGCCCTACTACCAGGGCCCCGTGGGCGACCCTCTACACTATGGGCTCCCGTACGCAGACCGGGTGCGCGTCTGGCAGCTGTACGGTGAGTGCTCCCCCAGAGCTGGCCTGGCGGCCCGAGGACAGGGGTGGAAGCTGGGGACCCCGCCCCAGGCACAGAAGGGTTCTCCCATCTCTACCCTGGGGTTCCAGGAAGGGTGCTGGGGTTGGAGGGAGGGAGGCGGTTGCTCCAGGCTCCACACAGCCTCCCCGTCTCCACAGGCGTGCGGGAGTCTGTGTCCCCCACAGCACCGCCGGACACCACAGAGCCCAAGGAGCCTGCCCTCCTACCGGAGCCCCCTGACAACCGGTCCAGCATCCCGTAAGCATGGGCCCCTTCTCCCCTGTGGCAGCACCGCCCTGAGGTCTTGAGAGAACAGAGCTCTGTGCACTGAGCCCTGGATGATGCTCTCCCCTCCAACTGTCCAGACAGTGGGGGGTGCACCTGCCCCCAACCCTGGGCCTGCAGAGCTGTTGAGTTTCCCGTGTGACGTCCTCCCAGCCTCTGTCCCCATCACTTAGGGGTATGTGACAGGCACCTGCTCCGTAGCGTCAGACCAGCACCGTTTCTGAGCCAGGGGATTCTCTGGGTCAGGAATCCGGGCAAGGCCGGCAGTGTGTGGCAGGGGAGCGGCTGGTGCCTCTTCCACAGAGGAGGGGTCTTGATCGCTGGTGGCGGCTCGAAGATGGGGTGCCTGGTGTGGTCAGTGGGACTCACGCGCGTGGCCTGGCCCCGAGCCTGGAATCCACGAGGCCGTGTCCCGCGGGAGTGTCCTAAGAGCTGGGCTGGACAGCGGCTGGGCGCAAGCCGCCTGCCCTTCAGGGCCAAGCCTCGGAGGTCACCTCAGCGAGCCCTTTGGCTCCCACGGCGAGGGCCAGCCTGTCCCCCCGCCCCCGCTGAGCGCCCAGCACAGTTGAGTGCCACCTTCGTGTTCCCACCACACACGAAGCAAAGGCCAGTGCGTGTTTGCTGATGTTTAGGTCTGTTTGCTTTTAGTTGTTTTAATTTGCGTTCTGGAAGCCGGTTTTACGCTGTCCTTGCTCTGCTGTGGACGGTCCCGAGTGTCCGCTGAGCTCAGGAGACGTTGCTCCAGCTTCCTTGTCACTTCACTTGTTGAATGAGTTACTGAGGCCTGAACACCCCGGGGAGCGCCTGCAGGGGAGTCAGCCTTGCACCGCCGCCACCTCCCACCCCAGCCCCGCCGCAGGGAGGCGGTCCCTGAGCGCTCATCCACGCCGTCTGGTCTGAGCCCCACGTGCTCTAAGGTCCGCCTCAGACGGACCTTTCAGTTCCTGCGGTGTCACCGTCACGTTGCCCTGAGCCCTCCCTCGGGCAAAGCCACAGCCCTGTGGTGGGTTCCCCGGCACGATGGTCACTGTCTCAGTGGACAGTGGGCTCTGGAGGCAGTGAGAGCACCATTCATCCAGGTGGCCCCCGTGCTCCACTCGCTCAGGGTCCAACCCTGGCCAACCTGACAGGGATCTGTTTTAATTTGCTTTACTCTGTGGATGCAACTGCTGTGCATCTCTGAGCTGCAGGCCCAGTGTGGGGCTGCCTCGGGACGCTCCTGCGGTGGCCCAGGATGGGGCTGCCTGGCCCACCAGATCTGTCTGTTGCCAGGCCCACGAAGGACGTGCCTCACAGATGTACCACGCACTTTGACGCGGTGGCCCAGATCCGTGGCGAGGCCTTCTTCTTCAAAGGTAACCCCCGCAGGTGCAGGGTGTGGTGCCCCAGGTGGAGGGGTGCCCTGGGCCAGGCCTGCCGCCACATCCACTGTCCCCACAGGCCAGTACTTCTGGCGGCTGACCCGGGACCGGCACCTGGTGTCGCTGCAGCCGGCACAGATGCACCGTTTCTGGCGGGGCCTGCCGTTGCACCTGGATGGCGTGGATGCTGTGTATGAGCGTGCCATCGACCACAAGATTGTCTTCTTCAAAGGTGGGCACCCCGCCTGGGTTTGCTTCCAGCACAGCCGGGAATAGTGTGTTCACCCGTGTGCTGACCCGGGTGTGTTTGCTGAGCACCTACTCCGCACCCCATGCTGTGAGGCTCTGCAGTACTCAGGGACCAGAGCACGGGATCCCTGCCCTCATGCTAGGGGGGCACACGGTCTGCAGCCACCAGGGCTGAGGCAGTTAATTCCAGGGCACCCGAGGGAACACGTCACAGGCAGCGGGAATGGCCCGGGGACAGGTCCTGGGGCAGGAAATGTCCGGCTGAGCACAAAGAGGGTGATGAGCCTGGAGTCAGATGAGGGGCACGGATGCTGGGGACAGCCGCGAGGTAGGAAGCAGCTGGACTCTGTCCAGGTCCGGGTGTCAGTCCAGGATGACAGGTCCCCCAGCGCAGGGCGTCACTCCCCCATCCCACTCATGCTGGGGCCTGATATGCTAGGCTGGCTCCTGGACCGGGCACTTAGGGTTAAGCAGTGACTCTCGGGCACAGCGGTTGTGAGTGGGACGTGCCCAGGGCAGAGTCGACGTTCACACTCAGAGGCTTGAGGGGGAGGCATCCACTCCCCCAGACAAGCCAACCCCCACCCCAGAGTGATGCCATCCTGCTGCTTGGACCTGTGCTCCCCCGCCCCGCCTCCACGTGGACGCAGGGCTCGCTCAATGCCCACACTCACTGTGGGGCCACCTCAGCCAGTGTCCCGCCCAGCACTGGCACGCTCATGGTGGCGACCCGGCATGGGGGCGTGTCCCAGACCTGCACTGTTTCACAACACGTAAAAGCCACGGACCCCCCATCAGAACCCATGGCTCCGGCTTTGCAGCGTCGGGTCTGCCGCCCCCGGGGCCTGTCCTTCTGCTCGGCCGCCCTATCCAGGTCACGCGCTCCAGCCCACAGCCCTGACCGCTGAGTCTGCACGGGCCGCCAGGTCTGTCCCCGCCCCGGCTCGCAGGCCCAGCAGCTGCTGCCAGTCCCCAGCAAAGGATTTTTTTTAATGTTTTAAATTGTGATTAAAAACACACACCAGGATGCTCGTCCTACCCATGTGTAGTGCACAGCTCCGTGGCTTTGGTGCTTTCACACTGTCGTGCGCTGTGGACCATCATCCCCAGAGGCTTCCACTGTCCCCATTGAGCCCCAGCCCCGGCTCCCAGTGTCTCTGCTCTCTGTCCCCACAGCTCTGCCGTGTCAGGGTCCCTGACATGGGTGGGCTCAGGGCTCATCCCTGGGCAGCAGGCGTCCGATCCCCTTCCTCTTTGAGGGTCAGTCCCCTTCCACGGGGTGAGCGGGCCTCACTGTGTTTGTCCTTCGTCTGCCGATGGACACTCAGGCTGCATCCACAGTCCAGCCACTGGGACGATGCTCCTGCGAACACAGGTGTGCAGCTCTTGCATGGAGTCCCTGCTCTCGCTTCTGGGTGTGGACTCAGAGTGGCGCCAGAGCCCCTGGTAATTCTGCGCAAAGCTGGGTGAGGACCCACCACCCTTCTCGGAGGCTGCCCACCGGCAGGCACAGCTTCCGCACGTCCGCACCGGCGCCTGTCACCTGCGGAGGTGTGGGACGGCCATCCGTGGGGGTGTGGGGACGTCTGACTGAGGTTCTGGTGGACATTTCCCGGGTGATGAGCGCCACAGTGTCTTCCAAGTGATCGGTGGCCGTTCAAAGACCTCCTTCGGCGGAACGTCTGTTCCTGTCCCTTGTCCAGCAAAGGATTCTAAACGTTTTGTTTCTTCTCTTGTCCTGGATAACAAGGCCAGTCGTTGCTGAGCAGCGGGAGGACGTGCCGTCACCGCTGAACAGAACTCTCACGTCCCCACCCTGCTCTGGCACCACCATACTTCCAGAACAGAGTCGAGGACGCACCCCGAAGTCTCTCAGACCATTCTCTGAAAGCGCACGAGTGTGAAGTCCAGGGTGGTGTCTGAGGGCTGACACACACGTGCGGTTACAGCCTGTCTTCCTTGGCCGCAAAGATGCTCCCAGCACACCTCCTCGCAGGAGTGGGTCAGGCAGAGCAGAGAGAGGGCACCTCATGGGCCCTGACTCCTCCCGAATCTGCACAGGGGTTGCCTCCCAGAACCTGGGTGCTCGGGCTGCCACCAAGTGGAAGGAGCCCGTGCCGGGTACAGAACAGGTGTCAGGCCCACAGTAGGTGCTCAGTAAACGCTGGTGAGGACTGGTGGGCACAGTGGGGTGGGGGCGATCACATGCGGGGGCGGGGCGGGGGGGGGGGAAGCAAAGGCTGGCGCCCTGCCCCCAGGCGGGCTGAGCCCCAACCGGCTCTTTCTCTCCCCAGGAGACAGATACTGGGTGTTTAAGGACACTAACGTAGAGGAAGGATTCCCGCGGCCCGTCTCCGACTTCGGCCTCCCGCCCGGCGGCGTCGACGCTGCCTTCTCCTGGGCCCACAATGACAAGACTTATTTCTTTAAGGACCAGCTGTACTGGCGCTATGATGAGCACGCGCGGCGCATGGACCCTGGGCACCCGGCCCGCAGCCCCCCGTGGAGGGGCATGCCCAGCATGCTGGACGACGCCATGCGCTGGTCTGACGGTGAGCTGGGCGGGGCTGAGGATGGGGCCGCGGCCTGTCTCCCCACCTGTGGACGGGCGTGGAGAGGGGAGGCTGGGAGCGGCCCTGAGCCAGGGGGTGCACCTGGGCACCCATGCTACTGACCCTCCAGGGGTCCCCCGGCCTGCCGCGACGTGGCTGCCCTGGCACCCTGTCCCCTCATCCCTCCCTGAGTGGGCAGCACAGAGTGACCACCACCCCACAGGGCAGCTCCAAGGGGATGGAAGCTGCTTCTACTTGGCTCTTTTAAGAAACAAGCAAACTTAATCCTTTATTTTCTATTTATATTTATAATTCATCTCTTAAAGAAAATTTTTATTGATTTTAGAAAGAGTGAGACATCAATCTCTTATTCCACTTATTCATGCACTTGTTGTTGATTCCCGTGTGTGCCCTGACCAGGGATTGAACCCGCAACCTTGGTGTATCAGGCTGATATTCTGGCCAGAGCAGATTTAATCCTTTTTAAATACAGGACCTGCCTGGGTAGGTGTGGCTCTGTGGGTTGGGCGTTGTCCCGCAGGGTGAGAAGTTGCTGGTTCAATTCCCAGTGAGGGCACAGGCCTGGGTTGCAGGTTTGGTCCCCGGTCGGAGCACGCACAAGAGGCAACTGATCAATGTTTCTCTCTCTCTCTTTCTCCCTTGTTTCCTCTGTCTCTAAAAATAAGTAAGTAAAATATACTTTTTAAGATTGTATTTATTTATTTTTAGAGAGGAGGGAAGGGAGGGAGAAAGAGGGAGAGAAACATCCATGTGTGGTTGCTTCCTGAGCGCCCCCTCCTGGGGACCTGGCCTGCAGCCCAGGCATGTGCCCTGACTGGGAATCGAACTGGCCACCCTTTGGTTCACTGGCCGGCACTCAGTCCACTGAACTACACCAGTAGGGGCATGAATGAGTAAAATATTTTTAAAAACTGAAATATGGGGCCTAAGAATTGATGGTCAAGTGCACAGTATGTGAACAGTGTATCCAATTAGTGATGGATAGAAAACCCTGACGTCGATCCTAGTTTAACTTAAAGAAAAAGCAGGACCCCACTCAAGCGTACTCCCTGCGCCACCGCAAACCCTCTTCAAAGTTCTCTCTCTCCTTCCGAAACTTCCCCTACTCCAGGCCCCGTTCCTGGGACACCACGTGCTTTGGGATGTTTGAGTTTTAGGGAGAAAACTGATCAAACTCACTCAAGATCCACGTTACGAAAAAACCCACGTTAGCAAAAAACGGTCGCGCTCATCAGCTGAACCATCTTAGTGTATTTGCTTTGATTTTTCATTTTGGTGTATTTTAGAAAACAGTTAAAGTAGTCAGACCCGGGAATGCTGAGCGAAGCTTTGCATCAGCAAAGGCGCCCTGGGCGCTGGGCCCTGCCCTGCCCTTCCCAGGGCTGTATTGTCAGATCTGGGCGCAGCCTTGCCCCTCCTGCCACACCCTCTCCTGCAGCTGCCTCTGGGAGAAGGGACGGGGGAGGGGAAACGCTAAGCTACGAAGAAAACTGGAAGTACAGGAAGACGTAAATTAACAAACACAGGCGTGAAAACCATTAATTTCTTAGAATGTGGTGTCACCACAGCAAATTTAATAATGCTGTGGAAAGCAAGGCAAGCAACGTACCAACTAGCGTGACTGGGTTTAACGAGCACTTGGAAGCTCTTGCTTCTCTCGCTTATCTGTGCCCACTTCTCGGTAACCGAGTGCCGGGAGGAGCTGGCACACCCTCAGCGCCATGTGGCTGGGTAAGCAGCTGGTGAAAAGACCACAGCGTTCAGCCGCTCCTTTCTGCTCGGGTTTTCACAGCTACGTCCCCAACCCCGAGGGGCACCTGGCACGTAGGGGCCCCCCAGCAGTGCCCAGTAGGAAAGAAACCCAAGGGCTGCTCATTCGTCCCACTGCCTGCAGGCGGCTCCCGAGCTTTCCCAGGTCTGTGGGGCTGAGACAGGGACTGCCCTGTGGCCCCAGCCCTGTCCCGCGTCCTCCTGCGGTCCAGCCGCGCTGCATCGGGGAGCTCAGCCACCAACCCTCTCCTCCCCAGGGGCCGCCTACTTCTTTCGCGGCAGGGAGTACTGGAAGGTGCTGGACGGCGAGCTGGCTGTGGCTCCTGGCTACCCACAGTCCACGGCCCGGGACTGGCTGGTCTGCAGAGACCTGCAGGCCGACCCCGAGGGTGCGGGCGCGGAGGCCAGGGCCCACGCCCCACCTGGACAGCACGACAGGAGCCACTCGGAGGACGGCTACCAGGTGTGCGCCTGCAGCTCCGGGTACCCCCGTCTGCCCGGGGCCTGGGGCCCGCTGCTGGCCGCCATGCTGCTGCTGCCACTGAGCACCCTGTGGAGAGTGGCCTGGGCCCTGGCGCTGTGACAGCTGGTTCCGGCCTGCAGGAGGACAGGCGGTCTCAGCCCGGGACCACCCAGGGCAAGGAGTGCCCCCACCCACCAGCACCTGAAGCAAGAGCTCCCGGAGAGCAGGCGTGTGGCCTGGGGGACCCAGCCTTGCAGCCCTTGAGCGTAGCCACCACTTCAGCCTCCCAGACGGAGCAGCAGCGTGGGCACTGCCCCTGGCCAGTCACCCTGCCTGACTCATGGACACAGGAGCACCCTCCCCCTGCTTTTCTGCCTCTGGCTGCCGGGTGGGGACCAGGAGATGCTGTCCTTCCAACCAGCGGGCGCTGGTCACAGAGAACCTCGCTGATGAGCTGGGGGCCTTCGCTCAGGGCCCGGAGTGCATCCTGGTCGGGCCACCACCCCCATTGCGGCCACACTGCCCCTGGCCCCTGGTGCTTCCACCCACCTTGAGCGCCTCTGCCCCCGGTCCCCACGGGCTTTCTGTTGCCTTGCTCAGGGCAGCCCCCAACACTCAGATGAGTCCCCAAGCTGGGGCCGCCGCGGTTTCCCTTGTGACAGCTACAGACAAACACGACCTCTCTGCTTTCTCGCCGCTCAGGTGCGGCTCCCTGCACCCCCAGGTAGGGCCTACCGGGGCCGTCCTCCAGGCCTGGCCCCCTGACCCACCTGTACTCGGGTGGTGGGGCTTCCTCCCCTCAGGCCCACTGGCCCTGGCCTGTCCAGCATTTCCGTGATGAGTCTGTCACCTGGGGTCATCGTGCCTATCTCGCAGATGGGGAGTGGAGACCAGCTCCAGAAATGCGCCTCCTGCCTGCAGACTGGCCCAGAGCCCACAGACCTCGCCGAAGGACCCCCTGCCCAGACGCTCGGGACATGCAGAGTGAGACAAGCCCGTCCTGGGGAGGCGCCTGGGACATGGCTGCCAGGCCAGCGAGCACCCTCAGGACATTGGGGGCAGCTGCTGTGCCCTCAGCTCCTGCTGCCCCGGCTCCCAGTCAGGATGGCAGCCTCCCTCCCACCCAGAGGGGCACAAGGAGCCCAGCGGGCAGGGAGCCATTCATCCCTGTGCTTGCGGGGTGGGCGCTGGGCCGGGAGGGGCCTCTCAGGACCTGGAGCGATTGTGAGGTTTGCTCAGGAGGAGCATCCGGCTGTAAGGTGGGTTCAGGGAACCTCCGGGGGCTGGTTCATGGTGGTGGCCCCCACCTGGAGGGATATGTAAGCTGCTCTGAGGGGGGCATCCAGGAAGGCCCCTGAGCAGGAACCAGGAGGAGGAGTCGGTCCCACAGAGGGGACGGACAGGGACAGGAGCAGCAGGCGCAGGCTTGGGGCAGGGGCTCTGTGTCCTCCTGCCAGAGAACTGCAGCCCCCGGAGGGCAGGACTGCCCACAGGGCCGTGCAGTTGCTGTGGGGCATGGGGTGCACGCCCTGGCCTTGGGTTGCCCCTGCTGAGATTCCCCACTAGCTCGAGGGAGGGGCAGGAAGAGCCCCTCATCTCAGATGAGAGCCCCCACCTGGAGCCCTGGCAGCAGAGGCGGAGCCCAGTGTGTGAGGCCGCCATGGCGGGCAGTAGGCTCCAGGCCAAGCCTGTGCTCGCGGGCCAGTCCATGTCCCACGTCCGTCTGCCAGCCATCTGGCCCCTGGAGCCAGGAGGGCTCCTTCAGGATGACCTGCCCACCCCCTCTTCCCCTTGCCCCGTGCCCCCCCACCCCCCCGTTGGCTCCAGCGGCCTGCGTGGGAGCCATGTGTGTTCAGGGAAAGGGCTGGAGGAGGGTGGGCACAGCCCCCGGGCACCAGGACTGGAAGAGCCCGGCTGTCGCTGTGGGTGGTGGTCTCACCGAACGCATCTATAAAACTTTCCCACCAACTCTGTTTCGTATGAGGACGGGGACAGCAGGCATGGAGCTGGCCATCGGTGATCCCGGTGCTGGGCCGTGAGGGAGGAGATGGCAGTGACGTGGGCAGTTCCCGACCGGGCCACAAGCAGACTCGAGGGACGCTCTGCCCCACGTCCTGCTACATCTGTGAGTTTCCATTTTGCAGTGACCCCATGTCTGCAGAGGGGCGGCGGGCAGAGTGCATCCAGGCACTGCTCTGTGTGCTTCCTGCCCACCAGCACCGTGTCCACCGGGTGGGTTTCCGCATCGGTCCCCACACACTCTGCCAGAGTCGCAGGTGTCAGCCATGCGTGGGTGTGTGTGCTGAGGTGGGCACAGCCCCATGGGCCTTCCCTGACCGCTGTGACCTCACGACCTCGGGCTTGCGGAGGGCTGAAGGTGGCAACCGGCTGCCCTGTGGGCTGGCCCTCAGTGTCGCCGCCCGAAGGGTCCTCACAGTTAGGTTCTGTTCTGCGTCTCTGGCGGGAAGGTCACAGGATGGAGTGACGCGTGCAGCCTTGCTGTTGAAACACCTGGAGATTCCATGTGAAATTGTGGACATTGGCCATCGTCTCTTTTTATCCCTGGCTCTGCTGGCGCTACTTGCAAAGGCTGTGGGTCCCTGGGGACACGACAGCCACAGTGACAGACCCAGAGAGACCCCCCCGGAGAAGGTCAGAGGACACCCACCACTGCAGGGAGGGCAGGGCCTCTGGTGAGGTCGCACGCCGGGCACAGGTGCTGGCTGACCTCAGCCTGACTCAGCCTTGTGAGCAAACAGACTTGTCCCCAAGTGCGTGAGTGTCAAGTTTACAAAACGTGTCACCACGGGTGACCTCAAGGGCCAGAACACACTGTACAGGTGGGGACACTGAGGCACTGGCCTTAGCTCGGGGAACCCCAACCAGCACCTCAAGCTGGGGGCTCAGACAGACTCACTCCCAGTCCTGGGGCTGGGAGTCCGAGATCAAGGCGCTGGCAGGCACGGTCCCCACGGAGAACTGCCTCCCGTGTCCTCAGGTGACAGACGTCCTGTCTCTTCTTAGAAGGACTCTGATACCTGGTGAGGGCTGGACACTGTGACCTCACCTGAACCTCATCCCCTCCTTGGGTCTCACTCCTAACACCCTCCCACTGGGGGCTGGAGCTTGCACATTGGAGTGCTGGGGACAGACATCCAGCTGTGACGGGGGGGGAGTCACATCACCCCCTCCCGCCACCGTCCTGGGAGAAGATGGTGGGGGCCCTGAGAGGTCGTCGCCCATAAGAGGAGGCTGGATGATGTGGTCACTGGTGCTGTCCTCCTGCCCTGGACGGCCGTCTGAATGGAGGGAAGGTGGTCACTTCCATCTTCCAGATGAGGACACGGAGGCTGGGGGAGGGGCCAGCATTGGAGGGCAGGGCAGAGAGCGAAACCCCGTGGTCGTGTCTGAGGGTCCTGCTCAGGCTTGTGTGGCCACTGGGCCCTGTGCCCAGGTGGGTGTCGCCGTGGGGTGGCAGCCGGTGGCCAGCCCAGGGTGGGACCCCAGGACGTGAGCAGGGTTCCTCTAGGGCCGTGGGGGCCTAGCCAGGCTGGCCTGTGTCCACCCTCCCGCTACAGGTTCTGCAGCCCCTGCTGCATGAGTCACCTGGACCTGGCTGTCGCAGCAGCAGTGCCCTCTAGTGCTCTGTTTCGGGAGGTCTCCTGGGGCTGTGATGCTGGGCATCTCGGGCCGACCACGCAGCGGCCAGGTCCTGAGGGCCAGAGTCCCAGCAGAGACCGGGTGGAAGCTGTGTCACCCTCATGACCTTGTCTCGAGTCACCTCCACCACTTCATGCGGGAAAACCAAGGCCCTCAGCTCCCAACCTGCCCCTCCCAGGACCAGCTGCAGGCAGACCCCTCATCAGCTGCTTCTTGGACCTCTCGTCCAGTCTGTCCTGCTTTCTGCATGTCCCCCCCTTGTCAGGCTGTCCGAGCCATCTGCTGTGCCTGGAATATTCTAGCAGCCTCCTAATCAGGAGGCAGGGCCCAGCTCTCCTGGGGTCTTGAGCTTGGAGGGGCCGGCAGGAGGTCATGACCTCTCATTCCAGAGGCAGAAGAAGGGGTGACAAGCCAGCGCCCCCATCAGTCCAATGAGACTCCTCAGATGGTCACTGGGGTCAGAGTGGGCAGGGGGCACTCTATTTACTTTTTTAAAATTTTTTTAAACTTATTATATTTTATTGATTATGCCGTTACAGTTACCCAATTTTTGCCCCCCCCCACTCCCTCAGGCAGTCCCCCCACCATTGTTCACGTCCATGGGTCATGCGTGTAAGTTCTTTGGCTTCTCCATTTCCTACGCTGTACTTTACATTCCCATGGCGATTCTGTGACTACCTGCTTGTATTTCTTAGTCCCCTCCCTCTTCACCCATTGCCCCACACCCCCCTCCCATCTGGCAACCATCAAAATGCTCTCTACATCCACGATTCTGTCTGTGTCCTTGTTTGCTTAATTTGTTTTTCAGATTCCGTTGTTGATAGGTATGTGTTTTTGCCATTTTAATGTTCATAGTTTTGATCTTTTCTAAAATAAGTCCCTTTAACATTTCATATAATAATGGTTTGGTAATGATGAATTCCTTTAGTTTTTTCTTGTCTGGGAAGCACTTTCTCTGCCCTTCCTTCTAAATGATAGCTTTGCTGGATAGAGTCATCTTGGATGTAGGTCCTTGCTTTTTATGACTTTGAATATTTCTTTCCACCCCCTTCTTGCCTGCAGAATTTCTTCTGAGAAATCAGCTGACAGTCTTATGGGAACTTCCCTGTAGATAACTAGCTTCTTTTTTCTTGCAGCTTTTAAGATTCTCTCATTTTTAAACTTTGACATTTTGATTATGAGGTGTCTTGGAGTGGCCCTCTTTGCATCCATCTTGTTTGGGACTCTCTGTGCTTCCTGGACTTGCATGTCTGTTTCCTTCACCAAATGAGGGAAGTTTTCTTCATTATTCTTTCAAATAGATTTCCAATTTCTTGTTTTTTCTCTCTACTTCTGGCGCCCCTATGATGCGAATGTTGGACCTCTTGGAGTTATCCTAGGGGCTGCTTCTACTACCTCGTTGTTTGGGATTCTTTTTTCTTGTTGTTCCGATTGATGGTTGTTTGCTTCCTTATGTTCCAAATTGTTGATTGATCCCAGCTTCACTCAGTCTGCTGTTGTTTCTTCCCCTGAATTAATGCCTGCTGGTTTTTTCAGCTGGGAGTTGTGGGGACTTATCTTCCTGGCACTGGTGCCCTGGGGTGTGGGGCTTGGACTCCTCGCTCCCGAGATGTCCCTCCCGAATTTTTACCCACCACACGTGGGTGGGGGACCAGCCCATTCCACACCTCCGCCCCTTTTACCAGTCTGGATGGATGTGGTTTCTTTAATTCCGTAGTTGTCAAACTTCCATTTAGTTCAGGTCCTGACAGTTCTGAGTGACGGTGGTTCTACAATTTAGTTGTGGTTTTGGTTATGCGAGGAGGTGAACCGTGTTTACCTACGTTGCCATCTTGACAAAAGAGGAGTAGTGGGCACTTCGGGGTAATCCTGGAGGGCTGCTTGGGGTAGGTGCCACTTGAGCTGAGAGCTGCGTGATGGGAGGAGCCCATGGCTGGAAGGCCTGGGAGGTGTTCCAGGCAGAGGCAACCTCCAAAGCAAAGGCCCCAGGCCAGGGTCAGTTGGTTACAGTGTCATCCTGATAGGCCAAGGTTGTGAGTTTGATTCCCGGTCAGGGCACGTATAGAACCAGCCAATGAACGTGTAGATAAGTAGAACAACAAATTGATGTTTCTCTCTGCATGTCCCTCCCTTCCTCGTTCTTTTTAAAATCAATAAAAGGATAAAAATAAAGAAGGCCTCCGGCCAGTGCCAACTTAGGAGGCTGGCAAACAGAAAGAAGCCAAAGGCCAGGACAGCTGGTCCAGGTCACAGGAGCCAGGGCTGGAACCCAGCAGCATGCCACTGCACCTGAACAAGTTGTCAGCCCTCGGGGGGGGGGGGGAGAGGCACAGCTCTGGGCTTAGGCACTGGGAGGCCAGGGGCACGGGTGGGGGCAGAGGGTGGCTGTCACAGGCTCATATCACACACCGTCGTGCACCCTGCCCGTCCCTGCGGAAGGTGCCAGGTGTCCCTCTGGGCATTGGCGGTGCTGGATTGAGGGGGCTCGGGGGGGAAATCCGAGGGTCTGCCTCATTCTGAGCACGGCCCTTCCACGAGCCGCCCCGCACCACAAGCCAGGAGCACCTCCTGGTCCTGGCGTCCTGTTGTTTCTGGCAGTGAGGGCTGGGCTTCCTTTTCCTCTTATTCTTCCCATTCCGTTTCCACCTGTGCCCTCTAACGACTGTATTGGGGGAAACACAGAGAACATGAGATTCACCACCAGCCACACTGAGGGCACTCAGTGCCCTGTGACCACGGCCCCTGTCCAGTTCAGAACGTGTTCGTCCCCCGGAAAGGAAACTCCTGCCCCTGCCCTGCCCTCAGCCCGGCCCAGCCGTGCGAACACTAACCCACCGTTTCTCTCTGAGCAGTTGCTTATTCCAGGCACCTCGTCTGGAGGGAGCCCCAGAGCCCTCGCCATCTGTGTCTTTCACGTTGTGCCTGGGCTCGTGTTGTAGCGTGAACCTGAGATTTGTTCCTTTTCTGGGCAGAGTAATATTCTACTGCTCGGCTCTGCCACTTTTTTTTTTATTATCGATTTTTAGAGAGAGAGAAACATGGATTTGTTGCTCCGCTTATTCGTGTGCTCATTGGTTGATTCTTGCTTGCGCCCTGCCTGGGGATCGCCCCACAACCTTGGCGGATCGCAATGACGCTCTAAACCACTGAGCTACCCGGCCGGGCTGCCACATTCCATTAGTGCGTCCACTCGCTGATGGACATCGGGTTGTCAGCTTTGTGACTAAGGCTGCTGAGGACCCTCTGGGGCACAGACACAGGACCGGCGGCTGGGGCCCAGTGGACGTCTCCGCTGGTGAGTGCCGGCAAGCACCGCTGCGGGAGTGTGGGGTGCAGGCGCAGGGCCCTGCTGCTACCTCCTGCCTGGGTCTGCTCCACCCTCGCGGGGCCGTGGCGGGCCGGTGGGGGAGAGCACGCAGACCCACCTCCCTGACACGGTTTAACGAGAAAAGCGAAGGGTGAAGACCCCACGTACTCCTGTTGCAGACGATCAGAAACGGAAATGCTAGGACTCCCACGCGGTGAAGGCAGAGAGGGAGCAGGCAGGTGGCAGGAAGTTCGCAGGAAAATATGAAGATACCTTTTTAGGTAAGAAAATTGAGGTCAGCGTGGAAATGGAGGAGATCCAGGTGTCTGGGGGGTGGAGGGCCAACAGTCCGTCCTCAGGGCACGAGAAGGAATTGGCATGTACCCCAGTCACCTGCCACCCACCGAAGGGACGGAGCTGGAGCTCGAGGCCCCGCAGCCTGCGTGGGTGGCTGACCCTGCAGAGTCCCCTGGGAATGTCCCTGTTCCCTCCCGGCCAGCCTCCATGTCCCTACGTCTAAGGACAGTCTCTAGCCAGCAACGTACTGTTGGGTCCCAATGTTCCCTCCGTGCAGCCACCCTGTGACTTCAGTGGGGCATGTCACCCACTCACACTCTCGGCCGATGCAGTCACGGGCAGCAATCGTGGGCGGGGAGGGCTGGCTGCTGCCGTTTTGTTCACCTGCCCTTTTCTCTAGTCTCTTCCTCTCCCTGACTTCTTCGAGTTCGTTGACCGCTTTTAAAATGTTCGCAAGCTTTGATTTCTTCCTCTTTTTGGAACAGCTAATTTTCCTGTGTGTGGTTACTGTGGGGATTTACGTAGCGTATAGTTATAAAAGTGTATCTGTAGCTGATAACAACTTACGCTCAGTGGCATACGGAGCCTCCCCCCGCCACGTCCACTTCAGGGGAGAACACAGGCTGGGGGTGAGGTGACCCTGGTGGCCCTGGGCAGGGCTGGGGCTCAGACCAGCCTCGTGGCTCCTGGTCCATGCCTGGGCCAGCTGCATGGCCTCCCCAGGGACCGGGAGAACCTCCAGGCTAGTGAGCAAGCCGGGACAAGATTCCAGCCTTCTGAGACAGAGGGACAAGACTCTTCTGCCCTGTGTCACTGGGCGGAACGCAGGCTGTCTGAGCAGCCGCCCCCACCTTGGCCATCACCACCCCCACGCCTGGCCTCTGTCATCAAAGTGGGTGCTGTCCTGGGCCGCCTCTCCCTGCCTTCCCCATAACCAGGTGTGAGTCCTGGTCGCCCTCCTTGTAACCTTTTTAAATGGGTGTTTTCGTCTGTAAAATGGGGCTGTGATGCTGCTCTCAGGGCATTTCCATCTTCAGCTTCTGGTCACTTGGAGGCAGCGAACTTCCCGCCCTCCCCGCTGTTACAGCCATGCCGACGGGGGAGGGGGTCACAGTGTGGACACAGGGACACCCAACCCTGCAGAGCAGTCCCCTTCGTAGAGTTTATCTGAACTGAGACTGAGGACAGCGGCCAGGAAGCGAGTTTTCCCATAGACGGGGACAGCTCAGGGCCCCATGTGAGGGGGGATCCGTGGAGGTGGGAGGAAGCTGGTGGGGGACTGGGTCACGGGGGTTAGCAAGGCTCTGCTCCCTTGGGGGTGGTCACCTCATTTCAAAGGTGCGTGAACTTAGATGCACAGAACTGACGGGCAGGGCTGGCTTCAGGCGAAGAGAAACCTTTGACTGAAGAAGTCACGTGCTGTGGGATGGCTCCCCACCTCGACCTGCCCAGGTAGGCATTTGTGATCAGATCACCCTGCAAGGTGACTTTCCCTAGAAACATTTTTGCCCGGAGTGGAATTCCCACTGCTGTTGGGACAGAGCTCTAGTGAACGGCTCCTGCTGAGCTGTCCCCCGGGGGCGGCACATCTGAGACGGCTAAAGGTGGAGATCACAACCGGACCCCTGAGATCCCTGGCCACCCCTGCAGTGACTACACAGCAGGAGCAGGAAACAACCTGTGTGGTTTGGAGTTGCCGAGGGTTACCGGTTGCTTGGTGCCTCGGCACAACCTGGCCGGTGTGGCAGATGGGCAGGAACCATGGGGCTGTTGTGAGGCTCGGAGGAGGCGAGGCATAAAGTGCTTAGCCCAGCGCCCAGCACAGGCCAGCAGGTGACTGAGACTTGGGTGGCCGTCCGTCTGTCCAACCAGAGTGCACTGGCATGTGCGCCCTCGCTCTGCTGACTGGTGATGCGACATCTGCCTTCCCTGCTAACCACGGCCCCCGGCTCCCGCACCCCCCTGCCACACCCAGGGCCTGCTCTCCACTTCCCTGGATTGTGGTTTTAGTGCAGATGGATCCCAATGCAATGCCCAGTTTAAGCATTTTCTCGAGGCTGCTCCTTTTCACTGCTGTATAATATTCCACTGTAGAGCCATCTCAGAGCTGAGGTTTGGGGGTTTTTGCCAGTGTTTTCTTCTATAAATGCTGCTGCTGTGAACCTCATGGGCTGTCCTCTGTGAGTGAGCGTGTGAGTGCATCCCCTCATGAAAGAGGACTTGGCCTGGGCAGGAGTAGTTCAGCAGAGTGGAGGGTCTCGGGACGGACGGGACGGTGGCTGCCCGTCCCTCACCCATCCATCCATCCATTCACTATTAATGTGTCGAAGGTCTCAGTCCCTTGTGGGCGACAACAGGTATGTCTTGGAGCTTCCACACCAGGCAGGGAGCTAGGAAGTGAGAAACCACCAAGCGGAGTTCCAGCAATATGTCAGGAAGGACAGGTATGGGGCGGGGGCTGGGATATGTCCGCGGAATCTGGATCATTTCGGATGGGGTCGATCTCTACTCCGCAGAGGGTGAGTGTAAATTTCCGTTGGACGTCACAGAAAACAAGGATGTTAACTGCCTCCCGTGCAAGTTCACGGCCCCCGAGTGCTCTCATTGGGCCATAGGCCCGACCCTTAGTGACCGGGAGGGGAACCGTGGTCGGAGAAAGCCTCGCAGGGAGGCAGGTTTGGAGCTGAAACCTGGACATTTGGACAAAGAGCTGGTCTCTGTGAAGTCCCTGCGTCTGGGGCAGGCCACGTGGGCAAGGTGAAGGGCAATGACGAGAGAGAAGATAGGGCTGCCCCAAGCAGCATGGCTGATACAGGACACCGGGAGCCCCCTGGAGTCTTGGGGTATCCCGGCACCAGGCTGTGATGGCTTGGACCAAGGGGTGGCTGGCAGATGGGACTGGGGGAGGGGAGAAAAGTAGATCGGGGTGAGGAGGGAGTCGGGCACGTCATTGGCATCGGGAGACATACCTGGGCGGCACTGGAGACAGGGAGGGCGAGAGGGAGAACAGAACAGGTTTGCCAGGCTGAGAGAGCAGCACACCAAGAAACTCCGAGGAAGCCTCAGGCCCTGGGTGCTATCCCCCGCCCTGTAGTGACAAAGCCTGGCGGCAGCTGCTACACAACCTTGAGAGATCCTGTGAGGCTCGTGACTCCTTGTCGTCTGTGGTCAGGCAGCCACTGTCCATGTCAGGCTGAGTCACTGATTCGGCAAGGCCCCAGGGCCTGGGGCACCGGGCTGATGACTTCTGCAGGAACCAGTCGGGCCAGCTGCAGGCGCTGGGCAGCTTGGGCGTCCCTCAATCGGCTGCGGTGCAAGCGTGGAGGGCGCGGGAGACACGGGGCAGAGCTCGGGGTCCCCGGAAAGGCGGTCCCTCGCTCTTTCTCCCTCCAGGCCCTCCCTGGGGAGGGCTGCTCGCCTTCCCCTGCGATGGGGCAGTGGCACCAGGTGTCACCCTTGGGCCCCCGAGGCAGACCCTGCACCCTTTGGCGTCTCTCCCTGTGCATCTCCCCGACCCCCTCCCACCACTGATCGGCTTCCTGTGGACTGGCCTGGCACGGCTGGGCTCACACGCTGCGGGGGCTTCAGTGTCTGGCCTCTCTCGCTTTGCAGCAAGCCCCGAGGTCCCCGCTCCGGCCACAGCAGGTGTCAGCGCTTCCTCGCTGAGGTGTGATTTGCCCCCACGGAGGGCGCGCTTTTTAAGAGTCCAGTTCAGGGGGTTGACAGCTGTAAAGAGCCGTGTGCTCACCAACCCCCAGTCATGTAGCACATTTCTGTCACTCCCCAAAGTCCCCTCCTGGCCTTTCCCAGCAGTCCCCCGCCCAGGCGACCAACAGGGGAACGGTTATGATGCCACGTGGAGCCTATGGTGAGGCCATCAGTCCTGCCCCTTCCACTTTGCATGAAGGCCGTTGGGGTCCACCCGCCCTGTTGCAGAGAAGAGACAGAGACGTTTGTCTCTCCATCACCTGGTGATGGGCGTCTTTCCCGCGCCCGGCTGTGCAGCGAGCATCTCCAGGTGTCCAGGACTTTATGTAAATGCCTCACAGTGGGATGGCCAGATTATGAGGTGGGTTTATGTCCCATGTGTTGGGGGTCGCAAGTGCAGCCTGTCCCTCTGGGCTTGGGGCTGGAAGGGGCTGGTTCCCAGGCCAGGGTGGGTGGGGCCAGAGACCACCCAGGATGGACCTCCTAGAGAAGCTTTGCCTGAAGCCCCAAAGACCTTCTGGGAATGGGACCCTGGAGGGGAGGGCCAGGCTGGGGCACTCCTGGAGAAGTCCACACAGCAACTGTGTTCTGCTCAGTCCTCTGCTCTCAAGTTCCACGTGAAAAAACTGAGGATCAGAGGACCTTGGGGACAATCCCAGGCTCCATCCCCTGCTGCTGGGAGGGGACTGAGCCACTGAGCCCTCAGAAGCTGCAGGAAGGGGCCCTCTCCCTAGGCCAGTGTCCCACCCACCTCTGCTCCAGAGGCACCCGAGGACACCCTGGGGTCCAGCTTGTCTCCACAGCCCGCTATTTGGAAAGATGACCCAGAACTTGTAAATTACGAGGCAGCAGGCCCTTGCGTTGTCCTGTCAGAGTGTCATTGAGTAGCCCTCCCCAGGGGTTTCTCTGTAATTCAAGCCAAGGGGTGCAAGCCCGTCCCGTGAAGGGCCAGACAGCAAACAGGACTTTGCAGCCAGCCACGCAGCCACGGCTCACAGATAGTCAATAAGCCAGGGGCATGGCTGGGCTCCAGTAACACTGCTCCCAAAACTGGCTGTGACTCCCTGGGCCGTACAAAAAGCAGCTCCACCCGACTCCAAGTTGATCAGAGACTTGCAGAGACATCTCTGCGGAGCAGACACCCCAACATCAGGGAAATGCAAATTGAAACCAGAGTGACGAACCATTCACACCCACTAGGACAGCTTATTAAAAAGACAAGCAGGGAGTGACAAGTGTCAGTGAGGGTGGGGCATGCCTTGCTGGATGGTGCTGTGGCCGTCAGGGTGGGGACGCAGGCAGACCCTGCGATGGCCACGGAGCCTTCTCACTCAGGAACACTGGATGGCAGTGGGGGCCGTTTTAAATAGTGAAATTGCCCTGGCCAGTGTGGCTCAGTGGATTGAGCACAGGCCTGTGAACCAAAGGGTCGCTGGTTTGTTTCCCAGTCAGGGCACATGCCTGGGTTGTTGACCAGGTCCCCAGTAGGGGGCGCACGAGAGGCAACCACACACTGATGTTTCTCTCCCTGTCTTTCTCCCTCCTTTCCCCTTTGTCTAAAAAAAATACATACATAAAATCTTTTTAAAAATAGTGAAATCAATAAAAAACACAAAAATGCGGAACGCGTGGCACTAACCAAAAGTCGCTCATTTGTGAATGAGTGTGCATGTGAACAGTGATTTGGGGGTTTCGAGAGAATTTTGTGAATAGTCAGATTCGCAAACACAGAAGCTGAACAGAGGATCAGGGGTGGTTCCCGTTGTGGGCAGGGGACCTGAGCAGAGCCAAGCAGGGCCCGAGGGCAGGAGATGGATCTGGCCTCCCACATGGCCGTTCCTGGAGCTGAGGGTGAAGATTCCTTCCAGGGTGGGCTGCGCTCCTGGGCTCCCAGGGAGCTACTGTCCTCCAGCAACTGCCCCTCACTGGCTGCCGTCCCTCCGTACTCTCCTCAGTTGCAATTTTACACCATCTGGGCAGTTATCACCCTTCTTGTCCCCCTCCTTGTCCCCTGCCATCACCTTGGAACCCGAAGCTTCTGAAGGAGGGGGCTGGCTTTTCCTCCCTGTGGCAACTCCAGGCTGAACAAGGGACCTACGGATATATGGCTAACCACGCGGCACAGGAGACCCCCTCCTGGGGACACACAGGTGGCGGGCCTGGAGACCCCTTCTCCCAGCCAGCTCTGATGGCCTCTGGCTCCAGTGCAGAGGAGGCAGGTGCAGCAGCTGCCAGGCCCCGGCCAGGCAGCCTGTTCCGAAGGCCGGCCACTGTGTGGGGCTGTCACGGAAGGCTGGAGGTGGCAGGACCGCTGAGAATTCTGCATTTGCAGAAGTGATACTCGGCCGTGATCAGAGCGACTCACACTGGTCCTCAGGGTGCGCAGTGACAAGGACTGACTCTCCCGAAGCAACGCCTGTTAGCAGTAGCTTGTGGGAGGGAGCTCTGGCTCCCCCCCCCCCCCACCGCAGGCTGTGAGTTTGGGCACATTAACTCGCTTCTCCGCGCCTCAGTCTTCATGCCTGTGAAATGGGGCTGTGACAGCAAGTACTTCGTGGACTCGCTGTAAGGAATAAATAAATTAATATATGGCAAATGGCGAGCGATAGGTCAGCTGTTACACCCTGCACTATGTATGCATATACAGTGTAGTACAACGTATCATGTATGCAAATGCACATGGAAAACTACATACACAGGTAGGTATTGTAAACACAGCCCCCTCGAATGACTTATTTTTATTTGTCTTTAATTTATTGGGGTGACATTAGTTAATAAAATAATGTAGGTTTCAGGTGTACAGTTCTGTAACACACCATCTGTACACTGAATTGTGTGTTCACCAGCCCAAGTCAAGTCTCCTTGCGCCATTATTTATCCCCTTCACCCTCTCCTCCCAACCCCGCCCCCTTTCCCTCTGGCATTCGCCACACTGCAGTCTACGATCCAGTGACTTTCTAAATGACAAATTGTAGCCCTGCTCACTGTTGTGCATCTTGCTTTCACTTAATTACACATTTTTTATCCTCACCCGAGGCCATTTTTTTCACTGCTTTTAGAGAAGAAGGAAGGGGGGGGCGGTGGGAAGAGAGAGAGAAACAGCGACTTATCGCCTCTCCAAGGCTTCCCGACCAGATCTAACCGGCAGCCTTCCTGGGTGGGGGAGGGCGCTCTAATCAACTGAGCCACATTGGCCAGGGCCTCATCGTAGACTTGGAAGTGCTTCCCACCTGGGCACACATTTATCTAACTCCGCATGTGAGAATCCGCTCTGTGTCATTCCACAGAAAGGATGCACAGTGATTTGGCTCACCTTTCCTCTTTGATGCACTTGTGGGCCGTTTCCTAGGTTTGGTGCCGTGTGGCCGCCACTGTCTTACTATAGAACACGATTTTAAATGCATAACCTCTGACGCAGCTGTTCGCTCCCTAAGAACTTATTTTCCTGAGTCCCCAGCCCTGGAATCCATAGGCCAGGTCCCAGGCTTTACCTTGGCAAACGTGCACCCCCTAAGGGACCCAGGGCCTAGTTCCTCACTTCCACAAGGGCGCGCCCGCTACTGGCCCCGCCCCGACCGACTGAGCCCGCCCCCGGACAGGCCCCGCCCCTGGACAGGCCCCGCCCCTCAGATTTCCTTCCCAGCAGGCCTCGCCACCCACTAAGCGCACGGTCCACCGCCAGGCCACGCCCTAAGGCCCCGCCTCGTCCTGCAAGGTCCCGCCCCCAGGCCCTAGCCCCCTCGGCGCGCAGTGCGCGTGCGCGGGCGTCTCAGGTTCTGGGCCCCTGCGGCCGTAGCTCTTTTGTTTCCCTGCCGGGGCCCGAGCCGGAGTCGGAATTCCTGTTGGCATCGAGTCTGAATCCCGGTTGGAACCGGGTCGGAGACCGAGTCAGGACCGGGGCGGGGAGGAGTGGGATCCGGATCTGCGGCCAGGCTGGGAGCGGGCCCGGCCTGCCCGATGGCGCGCGCCCCCAGCCCGCTGCCCCCAGCCCGCGCCGCCGCCTGAGCCCGGCCCGCCCGCTCGCCCGGCCCACCCGGCCTGCGCCATGGAGCCCGGCCGCGGCGGCCTGGAGATCGTGGGCAAGTTCGAGTTCTCGCGCAAGGACCTGATCGGGCACGGCGCCTTCGCAGTGGTCTTCAAGGGGCGCCACCGAGAGGTGAGGGCGGCGGGCACCCCTCACCTGGGCTCCCAGCCCCACGCCCTGGGGACCCCGTCACCCCCACGCCCCGGGGATCCGTACTGCCCGGTCTCGTCCCGTGCTTTCGTGGACTAGGGGCGGCCTTGGAGGGGTTCTCGGCTTCTAAGAAACATCCCCCTGGGTTTTCAGAAGCACGACCTGGAGGTCGCGGTCAAGTGCATTAACAAAAAGAACCTCGCCAAGTCCCAGACGCTGCTGGGGAAGGAAATCAAGATCCTCAAGGTGAGCGGGCACTGGACACAGGAGGGGAGAGGTGGTGGGTGAGCCGCCCGCTCACAGGAAACTTGGGTTTCTGTCCTAGGAATTGAAACATGAAAACATCGTGGCTCTGTACGACTTCCAGGTAAGGCTGCGCTCTGGCTGCGCTGTGGTCACGGTGGGGAGGGAGTGTGTGACGGCCTCAGGCCCGCGGGGCTCGGGTCCCAGGCCAGCCCAGCGCTGGAAACCCTGTTCAGTGATGGATGGTCCTAGACTAACAGCTTGTGTTTGGGCAAGGCGCTGGACCACCCCATCTGGCCCGAGGGGGACCTGGAGACCCTGTCCTCAGCCCCACTTCCTCTGGGCATGCTGGCGGAGTGCCCACCTTCCTAGGTTGCCTGACAGGGAGGAGGAGGGGGGCCACAGACAATGGCCCCAGCGGTGGATCAGGGTCACTGGCCAAGTGAGGCCTGCCTATAGCTTGGCTTGACTTGTTGGCTCTGACCAGAAGTGCTGTCAGCGGCGGCGCAGGCCCAGGGTAACTCTGCTGGCCTGGCCCACCTGTCTGGGCAGGCCTGTTGTTTGTTGACATTACTCCAGGGCCAGGCATTGGCCAGTCTCTCCCTGCGTCAGACTGGGGGAGGGGAGGGGCCACAGGAGATTCCTGCTTGCTGGTGGTGGGGCGGCCACCCCTGGAGGGCGGGCGGGCGGGCGGGCCAGGAGGTAGTTGCCTGTTTGATGAGGCCTCCGCAGGCCTAGGTGGCCCTGAAGGCCACAGCCAGGTTCCCCCATGGCCTCCAGGGCGTGGTGGTGGGGCTCCGCCTCCGTGGGGCCCCAGGACCCTAGATGTCTAGTTTGGGGACTTGGGAACCTGAGGCGGCAGATCTGCCGGCCAAAGTGCTGACTAATGGTTTTGAAACCTGTTTACGGAGCCACGGGACCAGCCCCTGGCTGAGGGGAAGTTCCCGGCCAGGCCGTCTATGTTTTGGTGGCCTCCTGCCTCCTCCCCTGTTCTCTCCTCCCCCTTCAATGCTGGGCTGTGGCCTTGGGGGCTGTGGCGTGACTTGAGGTGACGTGGGTAGGGCTCAGGTCCAGTGGGACAGTGGATACCTGGCAGCCCACCATAGAGACGCTGTGTCCTGGGGCCAGGAAGGTGGCCCCTTCCTTCCACCTCCTCCTTTGTCCCCTCCTCCCCTCCCCTCCCCCTTCCCTGTCCCGCTGGGCCACACACCTGGCCGTGGGCAGTGCCACTTCCTCCAGGATTGGCAACCCTGCGGTGTCCCCCACAGGAAGTGCTTGGTGGCTAGCATGGCCTCTCTCTGCTGTTGGGTGGTTCCCTGAGTCCTAGACCCCTGTCTTGGACCCAGCAAAAAAAAAAAAAAAAAAATCTTTTAAAAATAGGTAATAAGTGATTTGACTTAAAAAACAAATGAAGCAGTGCAAAATGGGACGTGGGAAGCAGTAACTCGTGGACCTGTCCCTGCGGAGCCCTGTCTGCCCCTGGAGGGACCACATCTGCGCCAGCAGTTCCTGGAGCCCTGCAGGGCAGCAGGGCTGGTGCCCCTTCCCCACCACACCTCCACCTGTGCTCTGCCCCTTGAGAGAGTGCCTGTCACACGCCAGGTGATCCTTTCAATCCGTAGGTGATAAGCTACACCCCCTCTTCCCGAGAAAATTGCCCCCGATCGCTTCTGTGAGATTAACACCTGTAAGCCCAGAGGTTCAGAGCCCAGACCCAGCTCCAGTGCTGGCTGTGCCGCTCAGACAGGCTGTGTGTCCTTGGGCAACTGCCCCGGCCTCTCTGTACCTCCATCTCTTCCTCTGAGACAGAGACTATGGAGCTGTTTGGCCGAAACTGGTCACAGGAAACACTGTGTGAGTGTTAACTGTCGTTTCGGTTGTGGCTGCAGCTCTGTGGTCCATTGTCCCTTGTCCCGTAGCTGACCTTGCCAGTCCCTCGCCGATGGGACGCGAGGGGCCCCTGGCACGTCGGCGGTGTGGTCGTGGCCGTCCTTGCATTTGCCGGTGCCACGTGAGCACCCGCAGGGTGGACTCCTGGAAGTAGATTCCCCGGGTGAGCGGGACGTGCTCTTTTAGTTAGGGGCACTTGCCAAGTTGTGGTCCGCAGAGGCCAGACCAGGGACATGCAGCAGTCCCTGCTGTCTTGGTTCTAGACGCTCCTGTCACCCCTCCGAGAAGTGGGTGGCGGCCTCTCTCGGGCTGGTTTTCCTGTGCTGGGGGTGGCGCAGCGTCTCCCATGTCTGGTGGGCGTTAACACTGCCGCCTGCCCTCCACCTCCTTCGCTGCACCTGACGGTGCCGCGGTCGATTGCCCCGGCCCTGCACCCAGCTCCCTACTTATCCGTGTGACCCAGGGCAAGTCGCTCAGCCCCTTGGTGCCTCCGTGTCACCTGTGGAGTGGCAGACACTGAGTAGACACCCACCTTTGGAGCAGCTTTGGCAACCACTTGGGTCACTGGGCTCGGCTCCTGGTCTGCGCCCCGCTGCGTGTGGCCAGTGCGGTGTGGCCGCCGTTGGCTGGGAGGGGCTCTGTGTGTGCTGAGGGAAAGCCCTTCTGGGTTAGGTGGCAGACACTCCCTCCCCTTGTGTTTCGTCTGTTGAGGTGGTTTTGTTCTGTTGGCCTTACGGGATAGGGACATTTGTCAGGCAGATGTGAGCACCTGGTATTGGGCCCCTGGGACTGTGCTCTGTTCTCAGGTCTCTGACCTCGGGGGAGGTAGCTGGAGCCCCAGCCTCCCCCTGAGCAGAGTGCGTGGTCTCAGCCCGTGTGCTGGGCAGTGTCTTCCAGCTCTTGCCCAGGGACAGCGACCACCGCCGGTTATGGGCTGTGTAGCTAGGACCAGCCCTGCGCAGGCTGCCCTGGGAGGAGGGTCAATGGCTGTGGGCCTGGCCCACAGGGACCCCCTCGGCTCCTGAGGCCAGTGCACCATCCGGAGCCTGCTGTGCTTATGAGTGGCAGCTGGTAGAGGCCTCAGTCAAGGGGAGAGTCCTCCTTACTTTGGGGCCTCGGACACAGTGCTGACCCGTGGGCTTCTGCCTCTCTTGGTGATGGGGCATCGTGACACAGGTCAACCTGAGGTGGGGTGCAGGTGGTGCTGAAGGCCCGAGGCGCCAGGGTCCTGGCGGCTCTGGACCCTGCAAGGTTGTGTTACTGTTTTGGTTATTTCTTTTGACCTAACATTTTGAAGTAGAACGCGCAACGGGCGAGGCAGAATGCAGGGTACAAAGTACTCAGTGAAGCGGGTCCCGCATCCCTTTTGCTGAGGTGAGAACTGGCTCTTGGTTAGCCCCAAATGCCTGCCTGCTAGGGATGCCCGCTTGTCTGCCACGCCAGAGCCCTGCGTGCCCACGGCATGTCGCCCTCAGCATCATGGGAAGGCCGTGTCGTGGGTGTCCCTGGGTGGTGCCCGGGACAGAGCTGTGTCGAATCTGCGGCATTGCTGGGGTGCAGCTGGGGGGTCTTGCAGGAACGCGTGGACCGTGTTTTCCGTGGGGCTGCATCATCTCGTGCCTTGCGCTGTGAGAGGGGTGCCTGCTTCTCCCAGGGTATGGCTGCAGGGGACAGGCCGGCCTGCCAGTCCCCGGGAGCTGCTGGCACCCCGGCAGCTGAAGGGGACTCCCTGAGGAAGCCATGGCCCTTCCCCTCAGGGTGGGCCGGTGTCTTTTCTTTGGGGGAGCCAGGAGAGACCAGCTGGGGGCAGGAGCAGCTCTGTCCCTGCTGGCCTGTGGCCTTTGCCACCTTCTGGAGCCAAGGTGGCCAGCTGCAAGGAGTTAACGAGGTCAGCACCTGCCTGCCCAGTGGGCCAGCCCTGGATCACCAGACAGTGGGCTCAGCAGGGGGGAGCGGGGATCCTATTAAGCAAAGCACCTCAGTGCCCCAGCTGGGCAGCCTCCTGTGTGCCCGAGGCCAGGGCCAGCACTGCCCCAGGGCCCCGAGAGGTGTGTGTGTGGGGGGCCCTCTCATGCCTTTAAAGGCTTTGCCTCATTGGCCCTTCCTGGGGGCTGTACAGGGGACCGGTCAGGACTCTAGGGCCAGCCCAGCTCTGTCCGTCCCTTGCTAGCTGTGTGACGAGGCCAGTGTTGCAGGTCCTCTCTCAGCCACTTGCCCCCCTCACAGGCCGCGCAGCAACACTGCCCGTCCTCGGGCCCAGCGTGCGGGGTGCTGACTGCAGCGCCTAGGTGGGGCCGGGGTGTCAGCAGGGTCTGGTGGGCCCACGACCTACTACCTCCGTGTCCCCCTATAATGATGGACGAGAACCGGCCCCCTGAGGAGACCCTCCCAGGAGGCAAGCCCTCTCTGGGCCCCGTCTGTCACTGGGACGAAATTTTGGTCCTTCAAGTGTCTGCACTGAGCCCAGACTGAGTCCCTGGGGACTGGCTGGGTGCCCACTCAGGCCCCATTCAGTCCCCAGGGAGGCTTGTGAAGACCAAATTTAGCACTGGCGGGGGCAGGCGGAGGGGGAACCTGAGGCCTGTCCAGGTTCCGGGTGGGCAGCAGGCCGGGCAGGGCAGGTCAGCTGAGGCCAGCAAGGTCGTGTTAACCTCTCCCTCTGAGCTGGGGGGGACCAGGGAGTGGTGGGGGACACCCAGCCAGGTGGTGCAGTGACCACATGGCCTCAGGAGGAGGGTGCTGGACCCTGGGAGGGGTCCGGGTACGAAGCCTCCTTCCAAAGTGCCCGGCCACCCAGGGACGCTCGCTGCAGGCCTCCCGTTCTCCCGACCCGGGCTTGACATGGGCTTGGGTGGGTTAGGGGGTTGAGGACACACTGTAGTGGGCCTGGGAGTATCCTCGCTTGTTTGCACAGCACCCTAGGCCCCTGGGCTGGTGGAGTCAGCACACTGCCCTCCCAGGGCCCAGGTCACAGGTGGGAGATGGCCCCAGCCGGGAGGGACCTGTCTGGGGCTATGTCCTCTCCCAGGGCGGGGCCTCCCAGGCCTGAATGCTGTGATCTCTTCTCTGAGGCCGCTGACCCTCCACACCCCAGACATCCTGCTGGGCCCATGGTGGGGGCCACCCAAGGTCTCTGCTGAGTGACCCACTGGGGCTCAGGGACAGAGGTCAGAGAGAGGAGGGCAGGCTGGACCCCTACTGCCCACGTGGCTGAGAACCTCGGGTTTCCTGCTCACTGAGGGGCTGTGTGGCACCAGGAAGTCTTGCGGATGGTCCCCTGGGGGTGACAAGTAGTGACCTCTGCAGGGAGGGGTGAGAACCTGGGTTGGGGGACTTTCAGGAGCAGTCAGCCAGCAGACCTGTGGGGCGGACTCTGTGCAGAAGCCCTGTGGCTTTTTGGACACAAAGGTGACTATTGTCACCCTGCTGCAGGGACCTCCTTTCTAGGGGAGGTTGTCCTGGGTTCTGTGGGTCCCCCTGGATCTGGAGGCCATGATGTGTTTCTCCCAGCCGGCAGCCCTCAAGCTCTGAGTGTCCCTTCCAGTCCTGGTGAATGGCTCCTTGTGGCGGTTCACAGGGGTGGGCGCTGTGATTACTACGTTTTGCCTGCTTCTGTCCTTGTCACTTTGCCTGTCCCTGCCCATCCTGGCTTGGTAGGTGAATTTGGGGCTTCCCTGGGGAGCTATCAGGAGGACCTGCAGGAGCTGGGGGCACCTCAGCCTGGTCCCCACTGCGCTATCCCTCTGGCCGTGTGGCCAGGACCCGGGGCTCAGCCTCAGGGGGTCCCCTGGAGCTCACTGCTGAAGCGTGAATTTGGAAGCATGCTCAGCACCTCACTGGAGGTGGCCGTGGTCAAGGTGATGGCAGGCGAGGGAGCAGGTGGCCTGGGTGTCTTGGTCCCCTGGGTTATTTCTGGGTCTCTATCTCTGGCACCTCCCTCTGCCGGATCCTCTGTCTCCCTCTGACCCCGCCTGCACCCTGCTCCTGTAGTCTGGATCCCCTGTGCCGGGGGTGGGGGATACCTGTGCCCATATTATTGCTCCCCCACAGCTGGCCTGGAGGTGGGGACCGGCAGGCGGGGCCAGGAGCTCCCAGCCACTCTCTCTGCTGCCGGGCAGCCAGGCAGGGCTGAGATCTGCCTTTGTGGACGGAGCCCACCCTGCCCTGGCTCTGTGTCCCAGCTGGGACACGGCCCAAGTGAAGGGCCTGGAAACCCAGGTGGGGCATGCTGGGGCAGGCCGGCCTGTCCCAGGGGTGCCCAGCTCAGCTCCACGGGGCTTCGGTGTCAGCCTCACACCCTGAGCACACCCCACATCTCAGCCTGCTCCTGGAGTGTCTCCACCCTGGAGACATAACCCCCTCTGTTGGTGGGGCGCTGAGGGCTTGGGGCGGGGCGTGCGGGCTGACCTTTAACGTCTACACAGTCTCTGGGGGCTCCGTGTCCCGCGCTCGCCCACAGCGTGTGGGTGTGAGGCCGGGCCCTGAGCTCCTGTGGCTCCGGCAGGGTCCTCAGTTCTGCCAAGTGGGGAGCAGGAGCCTCCCTGGGGCCTGAGCTGGGCAGGCCGTGGTGGCCTGCTGCTGGGTGTCTGCTCTCCCCTGAACCCTGCCGAGAAATGTCCCTCCTGTTGTCCCCTCTTCCCTCCCCAGAACCCCACGAGTCCTGGAGGCTTTGAGGGCTTCAGGGCTGCTCACAGGCCCCCTCCTCGTGGGGGCTGGAACCAGCAGCTGGCTGTGGAGCAGACGCCCGTGGTGATGGGCTTGGGCTTCGTGACGTGGACCCAGAACTTCTGGCACTGGCAGGGTTTGGGGCCTCCCTCCGCTGGCAGAGCCCCCTCAGGGAGGGAGACTCCGCCTGGGGAAGAGCTGGGGGCCGTCGGCAGGAGAATGAGTGGTTCCTACCCTGCCTGCCTGTTGGACATGGCCCCTTGGGCCTTGGTTTACTCCCCAAGGCCTGGAGATGGTGGCCTCAAGGAGGAAGTGTCCTGTGGCCAGGGAGGCCCGTGGGTGGCCCAAGGCCTCATGGGGGGTCTGTGCATGGGCCTGGGCGCTGGGCCTCTCTGTCTCCTGGGGTGGCCTGAGCTGATGGTGCTGGTGGCACCCCGCAGCTGGCCTGGCGGTGCCGACCTGTAAGTCTAGTGGCATCTTTGATTCTGGAGGCTGGAGCCCAGCAGTTTCCTCGGCCTGAGGTCAAGGCCTTCACACCCTGGCCATATCCCTTCTCTGTGGGCCTGGGTCTCCCCCTGAGTGGCTCCGCCCAGCCAGGATGCCTCACTCTGAACACCAAGCTGAACCCAACCAAACCTCGGGGCCTGGTCTGACCCTGACCTTGACGGAGACCTGGGCAACTGAGGGCCACCCCTGCAAGGTGGGGTCCTCACCCCATGCTGACACCTCTTGGGATCTTGGCCCCTTCCCCAGACTTGGCAAGTGAATGTTCTGATTGGCTGCTGCTCCTGTCACTCAAGTGAGTGGCCTCAACCCGAACCACCAGAACCCACTTGGCTGTCTGACATCCTGTCTCCCAGCCACTGGCCTCCTGGCTAAGCCCTGGGATGCAGGCCCCGGGGCAGCGGGTGTCCACGCGCCCTGGCTGCTCCTGCCCTCGGCCCAGGTGGCGTGCTCAGGGTGCTGGCTGCCCAGGTCCCACAGGCAAGACAGGCTTTCCAGGGGGCTTCTGGGTGGGGGCACAGTGGGCCCGCCTCAGCTCTCACTGCCACTTCTGTGTCCTGCAGGAGATGGCCAACTCCGTCTACCTGGTCATGGAGGTGAGTCCCTGTAGGCCTGGCCGGAACGACCCTTGTCACCTGGGGTGAGGCAGGCCCACTGCCTGGGCCATGTGCTGGTGGGCTTAGGGCCACGGCCCTGGGCACCCCAACAACCACAGCCAGTGCCTGAGGGGGTGGAGGGTGCCCCTGTCACCTCTTCCAGCATGGGTTGCAGGGGACACCTGCCCCACGGAGGGGAGACAACGGGAGCCAGCACGGGTGAGGGGACCTGGGCAGGCTGGGGTGCCCATCCCTGACCGGGCCTGTTGCTGGTCTCTTGCAGTACTGTAATGGCGGGGACCTGGCTGACTACCTGCACAGTGAGTGGTGCTGCACACCCAGGCCCTGCTGACCCAGCCTGCGAGGTGCACCAGCTGCCTGGGCCAGGTGGTGGCAGCCAGCTCTTCCATCCCTCTGGCACCTGCTGGGAAAGATGGAAGGGGGGCTGGAGTCATCGGGGGGGACCCTCTGAGTGGCCTTTGGGCCTGCAAGGTCCCCAGGTGCCAGGCTGTTCAGAGCACTCTGGGCCCCAATGCAGCCTGCTCGCTGCAGGGGGCAGGTCTCCCCGGGGCTGCACTGCAGGTGGGGATACAGCCCCTTCTGTACCCTTCTGCTGGGGTCAAGTTCATTCAGCCCCTGGATCCTTGAGGTTCAGGCCCTGGGGCTCATTGCAAAGCTGCAGTCTGGGGACTTGCCCTGAGTAGGTACTGAGGAAGGTCATAAGGAGACAGGAGCAGGTGGGCAAGGCAGCAGCAAGGAGCTGGGTGGGTGGTGTGTGGGGATGGCCCAGGGCCGCCTTGGGGTGGATGGGCGTGCATACCTGTGGCGTGAGTGATGCTAGGAGGGAAGCGAGTCCCATCGCGGTTGGTGGGGGCCGTGTAGCAGGGAGGCCCCTGTGGTCCCTGTCCCACTGGGGAGCTGCATCCCCTCAGCCCCGTCTCCTCACAGCCATGCGGACACTGAGCGAGGACACCATCCGGCTGTTCCTGCAGCAGATAGCGGGCGCCATGCGGCTTTTGCACAGCAAGGGCATCATCCACCGTGACCTGAAGCCCCAGAACATCCTGCTGTCCAACCCTGGTGGGCGCCGCGCCAACCCCAACAACATCCGTGTCAAGATTGGTGAGGCTGGGGCTGGTGGGGCCGGCAGGCACGGGGAGGCTGGGGGCCGCAGCTATCCTGTTCACACATCTGTCCTCGCCTGCAGCCGACTTTGGCTTCGCCCGGTACCTGCAGAGCAACATGATGGCCGCCACGCTCTGTGGCTCCCCCATGTACATGGTAGGTGGGTGGCCCCCAGCCCTGCTGCCCTTCCCACCTCTGCAGCTGAGCCCCTCCTATGGCCCTACTGGGGGGGGTTAGCCAGTATGGCTGTCCCGTTGTTTCCCACCTCAGCCCTGGTGATCAGCTGGCACATGGCTGGTGTCTGTCCTGATTGGCTGGCACCTGGCTAGTGTCTGTCCTGATTGGCTGGTACTTGGCTGGTGTCTGTCCTGATTGGCTGATACTTGGCTGGTGTCTTTTCTGATTGGCTGGCACCAGACTGAGTCAGTGCACACTCGATGTTCATCCTTGCCATGGCCCTGACCCATATTTCTAACACCCTGCAGGCCCCTGAGGTCATCATGTCCCAGCACTACGACGGGAAGGCGGATCTGTGGAGCATCGGCACCATTGTGTACCAGTGCCTGACGGGGAAGGCTCCCTTCCAGGTGAGCAAGCCCCGGGTAGGAGATGGGCTAGGGGCCTAACCTCGGCGCCCTCCCTCTCTTGCTCGAGGTGGCCTCCCAGCTGCACCTCTGCAGTCACTTCCAGGCCAAGGCCTGAGTGTCGGCTGGCGGCACACCTGCGTGTCCGTGTACATGCCTGAATCAAGTTCACGGCCTCCCTCCTGCCCATTCTAATGCTAGTGTGATCCACTGAATGGCGTCAGGACCTCAAGCTCGGGCACACCCCACATTTAAAAAGCAGGGGCTTGCCCGGTGGTGGGACTCTGTAGGCCTGTGCATCCTGTAGTGGCCACGTGGACCACCAGGTGCCTCTTGGCTCTGTTGCCAGCTTGCTCAACACATCTCCCGTTTCCTCCGTGGTCCCCGCTGGCACAGCAACCCCGGGAAGGTGGATGCTGGCCTGCTGCACCCTGACCAGTGCCTGGCATCAGCAGTGCTCAGCGAGGGAACAAATGAACAGCACGCACGTGCTGGGTCTTTCCCACGGCGCACTGCCCATGGGGAGGGCCAAGCTTTTCGGGGCGGGGGGAGAGTAACTGCCTCATTTCAAGAAGCAAACAGCCAATTACACCAGAAGCCTGGAGTCACCCAAGCCCAGCCGCGTCTTCAGATACAGTGTGGCTACATGGCTTCCTTCCTTCGGCCCCCACGCTCCTCACCCTGATGGGGGGAGGGCTGGCCAGTGCCTAGAAGTGTGTAAGGGCACACGGCGTTGGCCAGCGCCACCGGGGCCCTCACACCAGTTTCCCCACCAGGCTAGCAGCCCTCAGGACCTCCGCCTCTTCTACGAGAAGAACAAGACCCTGGTGCCCGTGTGAGTCCCCTCCTCCGGCCACGTCCCCGTCCCCCACAGGCCCCCAGCCGGGCTGACCTCTCTGTCCTCTGGCCCCACCAGCATCCCCCGGGAGACCTCGGCCCCGCTGAGGCAGCTGCTGCTGGCTCTGCTGCAGCGCAACCACAAGGACCGGATGGACTTTGGTGAGTGTGGCCCTGCGGCCCCTGCTCCAGGGCAGCCTGCAGCCTGTCCCCGCGACACAGACTGGGAGACCCGGTTTGCAGTGGAAGCTCTGCCAGGAAAACCATGTCTGGGGGGCGGGCAGGCCCAGGCCAGGTGCGCCAGAGCCCAGCTCTGTGTCTGTGCCAGGCATGATGCTGGCCAGGATGGGAGGCAAGGCCTGTTGGGCCTTGGTGAGGGGTGGCCATTCACCCAGAAACTCCGGGGTTGGGGTCCTGAGGCCTGGCTTCCCTTGCCTCCTGCAGATGAGTTTTTCCGTCACCCTTTCCTTGACGCCAGCACCTCCGTGAAGAAGTGTGAGTCCCTGAAGGCCCCGTGGCCTCCATCCCCCATCCGCCATCCCCCTTTCCCTGGGCCGCAGTCCTTGCCCAGGAGGTTGGGCATCCAGATCCTCAGCACCCTTCAGCCTGGGTGTGCTGGTTTGTGGGGTGGGAGCTGCCCTCCTCTTTGGTCCCTGGGTCCCTCTGTGCTGGGGGCAGCTGTCCGCAGCCCAGATGGGTTCCACAGGGCGGGAGAGGTGCTGACTGCCTACCCCCACAGCCCCACCCGTGCCTGTGCCCTCATACCCGAGCTCCGGCTCCGGCAGCAGCTCCAGCAGCAGCTCCACCTCACACCTGGCCTCCCCGCCGGTGAGTGCCCTGGGCAGGGGAGGTGGCAGCTCCCAGGGACTGCGTCTGTGCGGCCTGGGCCCAGCCTGGGTGTGGCGTCTTGACATGAAGGGGGTGTGGCCCTGGGGAGAGGAGCTGGCAGGGCCTTGGCAGCACCCGGCCCCGGGCGGAGTCTCAGCAGCCTCCTCTCTGACCCCAGTCCCTGGGAGAGATGCAGCAGCTACAGAAGACGCTGACCTCCCCAGCCGATGCCGCTGGCTTCCTGCAGGGCTCCCGGGACTCAGGCGGCAGCAGCAAGGACTCATCCTGTGACACTGATGACTTCGTCATGGTCCCTGCGCAGTTTCCAGGTTGGGCCTCTGCGGTGTTGGGGGTGGGGGGGGGGGAGTAGTGTGGCTGACGTGTCAGAGAGGCCCTGTACACGTGGTGGCAGCCTGTTTCCACCCTCGGGCCCTCGGTGGCTCTCAGTGGGCTTCTGGGAGCTAACCCGCCCAGGCAGCTTGGCTGCAGGGTCAAAGCCAACTCCTGCCTATGGTGTGTGGGTGGTCTGAGGACCCAGCCCCACTCTCTCTGCCCAGCCCTGCCTGATTCTCCTCTTAGCACTCACATTGCCTTCTGTCCTTTGGGTATGGAAAGCCTCTCCGGAGCGCCTGCTCAGACCTCTGGGATGGGCCTGGCCCACCACGGCCCTGTCCTGGGGTTCTCAGTTCCTCTCACAGCCCTGCACGCTGGCACTTCCCGGGCTGGGCTGGGTCAGAGTGGGCCTGGGTGTCCCTAGGGGCAGTGATGACCCGGGCTGAGTGTCGGGCTACATAAGGAGGGCAGGGGGGAAGGCAGGTGGCTGTGGTGCCCGGTCTGGACTTGGCCAAAGGCAGGAGGAAGACAGGGGCCCTGGAATCTCTCTCAAGAGTCCTGCTGTCTTGGCAGGCCAAGGGAATTCCCAGTAAGTGTGACAGAAGTGGGGACACAGAGTGGGTCCCAGCATGGTGCCCTGCCCTGCCCAGGAAGAGACCACCCCGCCCTGCCTCGTGCGTGCGTGCATAAGCCCTTGGGGAGCCACGGTGGGGAGGTGGCCTGGGCCCAGCCTTGCCTGTCTCCTGTCCTCAGGTGACCTGGTAGCTGAGGCAGCCGGTGGCAAGCCCGCACCGGACAGCCTGATGTGCAGTGGGTAAGCTCTGCTCAGCCCCTCCCTGGGAGAGGGAGGTATGGGCCCCCGCCAGGGGTCAGGCGGCTGGGGGAGGTCCCGGCTACAGTGCCCAAGCAGGGTGGGCCCTAGGGAGAGGCCGGGGCCTGTGCAGACACTTCACTGCCCACCCGCTCTGCCCTGCCAGGAGCTCGCTAGTGGCCTCAGCTGGCCTGGAGAGCCATGGCCGGACCCCGTCTCCGTCCCCACCCTGCAGCAGCTCCCCCAGCCCCTCAGGGTGAGTAGGTGGGAGCTGGGAGTGGGTCCCCCAGCACTCGTGGGTGGCCCAGTAGAAGGGACTGTAGAAAAAAGGCATAATCCAAGGGATGGGTGGCTGCAGGAACCACCAGGGACCAGCGCCACCAGCACCCTGGGCCTGTGGGCCGGGCAGGCACCAGTCCCCAGTACCCACGGGGCCTGCCGTGCTCGCCTGCCTCCCAGTGTGTCCCATGGCTGGTCCTGACCAGAAGTCCCCGAGCACAGAGTGGTGGGGTGAGCTCCCAGCCACCCCAGCACCCGTCTCCAGTAACCCCCGTCTGTCTGCCCACACAGCCGGGCCGGCCCCTTCTCCAGCAGCAGGTGTGGAGCGTCTGTCCCCATCCCCGTGCCCACGCAGGTGCAGAACTACCAGCGCATCGAGCAGAACCTACAGTCGCCCACCCAGTGCCAGACCCCACGGTGCGTGCAGGGCCCGGGGCTAGGCCAGGCTGCAGTGAGGACCCGCTGCTGCCCCTTGGAGAGGTGCAGGCCACGCGCGGCGTGACGCAGACTGGTGTCCCAGGTCTACGACCGCTGTCTGCTAGATGCCAGTTAAGCAGGGGTGTCCATGGCCCGCGGCCTGCGGGGGCTCAGGGTGGCTATGAATGTGGCCCCACCCGAAATCATAAATGTACTTAAAACGAGACTTTTTTGTGTGGTTACGTGCCGCAGTGCCACGTAAAACAAAAGCTTGTGTGCTCTTGCCATCTGCACGCACATGTGCCTTCGGTGTTACGGTGGTGTGTGGCTTCCGGCGTGTTCTCTTCCCAGCACAGGCAGGAGAACCGACACCACTAGATGTCACACGTGCTCGTGGTGACTCCGCGAGGCCGCGATTATCGGTAATATTGCAACCCACCATGAAATGTTAGGCGTTCAGTGTTATTTAGGAATCGGGTAAGCATTCTTTCCAGGTTGTTGAAGGTGCCTGCACACCGCGGCAGCGCCTGGCACGCTGCCTGCCACGGCTGGCCGTCAGCCGTCTGCCTCGCCTACAGCAGCAGCCGGGAGGGCTGTGGAAGGGCCAAAACTTGCTTTCTGTTTTCCGGTCAATCAATTTTCATAATGAAAGTAAATAGAGTCCCTTATCAATTATTTTTTTAATCCCAACGTGGCTTCTACAACGTCCCGAGAAAAATTACAGATGAGGGAAGCTTGTTCAGTGAAAAGCGGGCAGACGACTGCTCTGTCGGGGCAGCTAGGAAGGCACTCTGCTTCCTCCGTGGGGAATTTGTGCCAGTTCCCAAGGACTACAGTTTGGAAAGGCATGAGCGCAAAAACGTGCTGCCGCGTTCAACGTCTATGAAGGTCTGTGTCACAAGGAGGGACAGCATTGAAAAGAAGTCCGTTTCTCAACAAAAAGTTCTCCCAAAAGTTGCAACTCAGCTGGATTCCGTTGCAGAAACTAGTTGTGTGGAAGCACATTCAATGGCAACAAAGTCAGAAGCACGCACCGGTGGCGAGTTTACTAAGCAGCGCACAGAAAGCGTGGCGGACGTGACTTGCCCTGAAAACCCGGGGACACTCCTCAGATCAGTTTGCCTCGCCAGACTAGCCAGGGGAGTTGCGGAAGCCGGAGCATCTGCCGAAAGACGTTTGGAGAGTGAAGCCGCTGGGCTCCGTTTTGTGCTCCGGCAACAGGTGTTCGCGCCGACGCCACAGACACGGCTCACTTGCCGTTTTCATTAGAGGTGTTGACGGCGGGTAAATGTCACTGGAGAAGTGGCGTCTTTGGTGCCGCCGAGAGAGACAGCCGCACCGAGAGCCGTACGTGAAGCCGTCAGAAATGCGTTGAAGTGGCTCTCTTTGTCCGTGGTCAGCACGTCTGGTGCAGCTACTGCTGCTGGTGCCCCGGCGGTGCAGGTAGGAGAGAAGGGCTGGTAAAACGGATGGAAGACAGTGCCGTTGCTGCCCAGAACCCACGTGTGATGAGGTGTCCTCACGTCGTACGTCGAGGAAATACGCACACAAGCTTTAAAAATGGGTGACGTCACGCAGATCGTCATCAAGACTGAGTGCGTGCGAGCCACGGGACTGAAGCACGGCCGGCTGCAGGAGTCCCTCAAACACTGACACTGACTCCGCGGCGGCGTCTACCCTTCGGCAGTGAGACGGCCGAGTCCAGGCCGGGTCTTGGAAAGACTTCGTGGTTTGCGGCACATTGTCAGGCCTTTCATGGTATCGAACAAGTTTGTGCCTGGACTTGACGGTGAAAACCGGCTTCCAGATTGTGCATTTGTAGCGGATTTAACCGCTCGTTTAAACGAGTCAAGCGTGCGTCTTCAAGGTGAAGACCACGTGAGCAGTTCCGCGTTTCAGACCACGGCAGTGCTGCACGTGGAACCGAGGGTGGACGATTTTGTGCGTGTCGACACGTTGGCTGAACGCGGTCCTGTGCCAGCGGAAAGTACGCGGCCTCGCTTTTCGAGTCGACGCAAGAATTGGGGCACAGATTTCAAGGTTTCTGGAGGAAAAAATACTTTGCTATATTTGTGGCTCCTTTTCAGTTGACATAAATGTGTCACCTGCCGATCTCCAGGTGGACTGCCAAGAGCTGCAGTCTGATGTCCAGCCTGAAGAAAAGTTTGATGAAGTCTCTTCACTGGACTTGTCTGTAGGTCCCGTCTTCCCAGAGACAAACGCCCCGGCTTCACAGTCGCGCCTTGTCCACGCCACCGCCGTTTGGCAGCTCCTGCCTCTGCGGCAACTGTTTTCAAGAATGAAACACCTTCAGAGTAAAGTCGGAACCAAACATCTGAAGGGCACCTGGAGAACTCACTGAGACTCGCAGCCTCTTCCGTCCAGCCAGACACGATGCGCTTGTCTCTCGAGCCCCGTGTCGCACACTCGCCGGTTTGACGTGGGCCTCTTTTACTTTTGTAACAAGTAGAAAAATCGTCAGTGATGTTTTATCACGTAGACGCGTGCACTTCCTACATCAGGATCGCACACTCGGGGCCTGCTTGGTGATTTTGAAAGCTGATCGAAAGGGCCGCTGCGTGATTAGGGTTACTTACTGTGTGAGGGATTTTTTGCTTCTCTGTGGTGGCAGACGTCACGGGGACTATGCACAGGACTTTGTTTTGCTCATGGGTTTTCGTTAGTGTTTGTGAATTTCATGTGTGGCCCAAGACAAGTCTTCTTCAGGGTGGCCCAGAGGCGCCGAAAGGTTGGACCCCTGTTCAGGATTTCTGACAGCTGTCTGCTAGATGTCAGTAAAAGATGTTGGGTTGACAAAACCCATTCTGACAGTGGCAAATTTCAACAGAAGTAACAAGAGGGACAGGGGCCACCTTTTCTGTAACTCACAGGAGGCCCTGTGGGCTAACGCTCATCCTGGCAGACCCCTCGACCCCAGGTCTAATGGTGCCCTGGGGGATACCCTGGGACTCCCCACCTCACAGTTCTCCATCTGGGAGGGTGAGGGGGACAAGCCATCTGGCAGGGCTGCGGCCTCACTTCCTGGCTCCTGTTTGTGTCCCCAGGTCCTCCGCTATCCGCAGGTCAGTCAGCACCAGCCCCCTGGGCTTTGCACGGGCCAGCCCGTCACCCCCATCCCATGCTGAGCACGGAGCCGCCCTGGCCAGAAAGCTCTCCCTAGGTGGTGGCCGGCCCTACACACCATCTCCCCAAGGTGAGTCCTTGTCCCTCTGGTGGATGCAGCCTCCAAACTGGGATGGGACTGGGCATCTGCATGGATGGGCTGGGAGGGGGCCTGTCACCTCCACCAGGCACTGACCATGGCACCCCCTTTTGTCCAAGTTGGAACCATCCCCGAGCGCCTGGGCTGGAGCGGGGTGCCCTCCCCACAAGGAGCCGAGATGCGGGGTAGCAGGTCCCCTCGTCCAGGTAGGTGTGACACCAGCCCCAGGTGTGATCATGGATTTGGGCAGGGGAGAGGAGCCCAGTCCCACGCCTGGGGTAGCTCTCTTTCTGCTCTTGAAGACTTCATTTCTCAGAAGCAGAAGGCGGGTAAGAAGGGAGACAGCTGTGAGACCCCAGGCTCCTGCGCCTCCTGTCCACGCTGTGTGACTTTGGGCAGGTGTCTTGGCTGCTCGGTGCCCGTCGCCTCGGGTGCACAGTGGAGTGCTGCCTGTCAGGTGGCCAAGAGGGTGAAGGGTGAGACAGACAGACTTGAGGGCTCCGCATACGCTCCTGGGTGGCTGTGTGGCGCAGCAGGCCCAGCAGCCCCCCGACCACAGTGACCAGGCCTCCCTGTCTCACCCAGGCTCCTCCGTGCCTGAGCACTCGCCCCGCACCGCTGGGCTGGGCAGCCGCCTGCACAGCGCTCCCAACCTGTCTGACCTGCACATCGTCCGCCCCAAGCTGCCCAAGCCCCCCACGGACCCTCTGGGGGCTGTGTTCGGCCACCCGCCAGCCAGCCCCCCGCAGCCACCCCATGGGCTACAGTCCTGCCGACCCCTGCGTGGCTCACCTAAGCTGCCTGACTTCCTGCAGCGGAACCCCCTGCCCCCCATCCTGGGCTCCCCTACCAAGGTAACGGCTCCTGAGTTCCAAACAGTGGGTGAATGTCCACTTCTTCCCAGCCCCTGTGTCCTGTGAACAAATCCAGAGGCAGTGCCCTTGGTGCTGAGTCTTGGCTGGTGGCTGTGTTCCTGTGACAGAGACAGGTCCCCAAAGCCACAGTGTCCACTCTGTGGCCCTTAGCAGAGCAAGTGTCCCGACCTTGACCCGGTGCCCCACAGCCCCAGGACGCCCAGGCCGCCACCACCAGGGAACTGTTCAGTCTGTCTCCTGGACACAGTGAGACGGGACCAGAACCTGCAGCCGCCCTGTGGTGTCACCATGAGGGTGTAGGCCCCGCGTATGCACATGCGAGTGTGTGTGGCAGGCAGTGCCCTCCGGCACGGGGCGGCATGGCCATGGAGGTGGGAGGAGGGAGTCTGGGCTGGCTTTGTTCTCAATGCCCCCGCCTCCCCCAGGCCGTCCCTGCATTCGACTTCCCTAAGACCCCCAGCTCCCAGAGCCTGCTGACCCTCCTGGCCCGGCAGGGTGTGGTCATGACACCCCCTCGGAACCGAACGCTGCCGGACCTCTCAGAGGCCGGTCCCTGCCAGGGCCCTGGCCTGCGTCCTGCGGAGGAAGCCAAGGGCCCCTTCGGCAGGTGAGTGGGCGTGCCCCCCTCCCATGTTGGCGATCACTCAGTCCTTCTGTGGCCCCTTGGCCTCCATCTGCTTGTCTGTTGCGTGGTGACAGTGACCGCCCCGGGTGGGTATGTGTAGCTCTGTGCCTGGCAGCCGGTGAGCTGGGGGAGCTGGTCACAGGGGCAGGTCCGCCTGCCTCTGGACCCGCAGGGGGGCTCATTGCTGCCCGTCACCTCGCCCTGCAGGTCCCTCAGTACTGGCCGCCTCACTGATCTGCTTCTTAAGGCTGCGTTTGGGACACAGGCCCCGGACTCAGGCAGCTCCGACAGCCTGCACGAGAAGCCCATGGAAATCGGTGCGCGGGCAGTGTGGCCTGTGGGGTGGGGGTAGGGGGGTGAGGGTATGGGAGGAAAGTGGTCAGCAGGGGCTGGGAGAAGGCCCTGAGCACCTCTTCTCACTCCCACAGCCCCCTCTGCTGGCTTTGGAGGGAACCTGCAGCCTTGCACCCGTGCTGGGGGTGCTAGCAGCCCTTCCCCTGTGGTGTTCACTGTGGGCTCGCCCCCCAGTGGGGCCACGCCACCCCAGGTCCCCCGCTCTAGGATCTTCTCAGGTGAGGAACATCACAGTGCCCCTCACAGGAGGGACAGTGCTGGGCGCCCAGGACACCAGCTCTGTACTCACCTGTCCTGGGACGGCCTTCCTTGTGGGGTCAGGAGTCCTGGGAAAGGAGCCTCCCCAGGCTCAGTGCTGGCCACACAGACAGGCCCCTGGAGCCCAGCCTCTGCACTCGGTGCCCCACCCACAGCGGGTGGGGCCGGGGAGGGTGAGCTCCCCACACGGGCTCTGCTGAAGGGGACAGAAGGAGTGTAAGCTGAGGTCCAGCCAGTCCAGAGAGGGTGGGACCAGGGTTTGTGTCATGGAGTCCAGGGGACGGGGTGGCTCACGGGGAGGTGAGAGCATGTCTTGAGTCGGCATCCCTCCCCTGCCACAGTGGGCTCCTGCAGCTCCCTCAGTGCGGCCGGCGCGGCCTCCGCCCGCCACCTGGCATCTGGGGCCTACAGTGAGGCTGCCCCTGATGCCCTGGCCCCTGGCCACTGCTGCAGCTTTGCCGACACGGTGGCCGCCAACCTGGAGGGAGCAGTGACCTTTGAGGCCCCTGACCTCCCCGAGGAAACGCTCATGGAGGTGAGGGGGAGCTGGGGGCACCCCAGGCTGGAGTTTGTGTGCCTCGGGGCAAGATAGGGCCCAGAGCGGCGCGGGCTCTGACTAGGGAGGGAGGGAGTGGAGCAGAGGCTCCTGGGGATCTGGCCCCCCCCCCCAAGCATCCCATGTGACCCTGCAGCAAGAGCACACGGAGACTCTGCACGGCCTGCGCTTCACGCTCATCTTCGTCCAGCACGTCTTGGACATCGCCGCCCTGAAGGGCAGTGCCAGCGAGGCGGCTGGGGACCCCGAGTGCCAGCTGCAGGAGAGCGTCGTGGCCGACCAGATCAGCCTGCTGAGCCGCGAGTGGGGGTGGGTGTGCCTGGCGGGCAGCAGGGAGGCAGCCCGGGCCGTGAGGCCCCCAGCCACCTGACACGCCTGCCTCCCGCCAGCTTCGCGGAGCAGTTGGTGCTTTACCTGAAGGTGGCCGAGCTGCTGTCCTCCGCCCTCCAGACTGCCATCGACCAGATCCGGGCTGGCAAGCTCTGCCTGTCATCCACCGTGAAGCAGGGTGAGTGTGGGCTCCCGAACCCCAGCCCTGGAAGCATGAAAATCAGGGACGAGGCCCAGGAGGGCAGGTGACTGGGGAGAGACAGGGGGAGCAGCCAGCCCGGCGGGGGAGCAGCAGTGTGTCCCGGTGTGCGGCGAGGGGCCAGCCTCAGTGTGGCTGACGTCCCCGTGCAGTGGTGCGGAAGCTGAATGAGCTGTACAAGGCCAGCGTGCTGTCCTGCCAAGGCCTGAGCCTGCGGCTTCAGCGCTTCTTCCTGGACAAACAGCGGCTCCTGGACCGCATCCAGAGTGTCACCGCCGAGAAGCTCATCTTCAGCCACGCGGTGCACACGGTATGGTCGGACCACTCGGTTAGGGGTGGGAGGTGACACTACAGCCGACATGATGGCCCAGGTGCATCCCCGGCCACACCCTCCCTGAGATTCAGTTTCCCCAACTGGTGGGGATACTGCCTCGGAAGGAACTGGTGCTGACCCCGGCCTAGAGGTCCAGCCTGCTTGGGTTGGCCGCTGAGGCTTTCAGGTCCTTCTGCCCAAAGAGAGCAGCTCAGAGGCAGTACCTGTTTCTGAGATCATGGATTTGCGTAGTTAAAATGCACACTAAACAAATGTTCTAGAAGAATCTGCCTTCCCCCCGCTGGGGGTGACCGCTGACTGCCCTGGGGGGTGGGGTAGTTGTTGGTCCAATCTGTAGCCCCTGGCTGCCCACGGCCACACGGGCAGCTGTTTAGACACCCCATGCCACTGGCCGCACAGGTGCAGTCAGCCGCCCTGGACGAGATGTTCCACCGCCGGGAAGACTGTGTCCAGCGCTACCACAAGGCGCTGCTGCTCATGGAGGGGCTGCAGCAGCTGCTCATGGACCAGGCGGACGTGGAGAACATCGCCAAATGTGAGTGCCGGCTGGCCCGTAGGGGCCGGGGCCAGGGCAGGGGCAGTGCTCACCAGCTCTCCTCCCCACAGGCAAGCTGTGCATTGAGCGGAGACTGTCAGCCCTGCTGACCGGACCCTGCTGACCAGCATCTGTGCCTGACCTCTCGGGAGACCACCCACCGAGCCTCAGCAGCCGGACCTTCTCCACAGATCCCGTGGTAGGCTGCTAGGGACAAGCCTGCAGCCCGGGGCCTGCTCCCAGTACTGGGGAAGCACAGCCTCTCTGCCCTGCCTCCAGAGCCAGGTCCCCAGGTGCAGCTGCTTCCTGGGCTCTGGCTGGCACTGGAGGGCCCGCACGAAACCTCAACCCAGGCCAGTCCCCTGGCTGCCTCCAGTGTAGGTGGGGATGTGTGAGCACCCCCACCCCGGCCGTACAAGCAGGGGCCCACTCAAGCCAAAGCCTCCAGACCAGCCCGGGGCCTGCCCAGGAACAGGTGCGGGCTCCTGGCCCCTTTCCTCCCGAGACCACCACCCAGCTTTGTGAATCACCGAGCACTTTATGCAGGCGGACTGGTGCCGGGACTGCGCGCCCAGCCCGGCTGCTGCACTAGAGGCGCGTGTACATACCATATACATATATAAATATATAAATAGCCCGCTGCGCCTGCTCCCTGGCCCTCAGGAGACACAGCGTCTTATTTAAACATTCTTTTAGGGACACACGTGTGACGTGCCGAGCTTTCTAAACCCAGAGCGGACGTGGCGGTCTTTCACGCTTCACTCGTAAAATGTGTCTTATTTCTCTGCAGCTCTTTTTCTGTTTAAAGCAGAAAACTCGTAGGTGTTTAGTTAGGACGTTTGTTTCGGAAGGTGGGGGGACCCATGGCAGGCTGGGACGCCTGTGTGGCTGGCTGCCCTGCTGTCCCTCCCAGTCAGGGCAGTGAGACCCCTGCCGAGAAGACGGTGGGCAGGTGAGGGGGTGCGTTTTGTGCAAAAACCTCATCCAGCTTTCCCAGTAGGTTTGATGTCGGAGGCCCCCTCCCTTCCCCCCACCAGGTCCTGGCCCCCATCAAAGGGGTTAGAGGGGTCAGGGAGGGCCCACTTCCTGGCTCCAGGGGCTTCAGTGGTCTGCTCACCTGTGCTCCGCCCCTTCGAGTGCGCCCCAGGAGTTCGGAGGAAGCCTGGCAAGCCCAGGCACCTGGCCAGGGCTTTCAGGTCTGTGCCACAGACCCAGCTGGACCTGTGCGTGTTTCTCTGCAATACTTGAATATCGCCCTGTGCTGGGACTTAGGAGCGGCCCAGTGACTATTTTCTCATCACCAGTGACGTTATTTTTTACTTGCTGCACGGGACATGTTCCTATTTATTGCTTTGTGGTCAGCTGGACTCCGGGTCTGCCAGGAGGCTGGCTCCACGGAGCGTGGGGCCTCCTCCCCAGTCCCTCCTTTAGTGGCACCAAGTGTGTCCCGTGTGCCGCCCGCCAATCCTGCTCTCTGTGAGAGAGCACTTGACTCTCTATCCCCTTCAAAAGGAATTTCGTGTGGTTCCCTCCTCCCCGCCCCAGGCCAGTTGTGTTAAATTGTGTAATATCCACTCAAGGAAATAAACCGTTGGAATTGTTGAGTTGGTGTTTGTCCCTGTCTCAGACCCATCACCTGCTTTCTCATCCCCGTCCCCCAACCTGACCCCTCCCACCCCCCAGCACCCTGCCCTCCTGCAGCAGCATCTGGGTTGGCCCTGCACACAGGCCTGCTCACCTTGGGGAGCAAACCCCCAGGGCACAGCTGGGGCTCCGTGGCCGGTCCCCTGACAGTGTCCCAGCAGAATCTGCTCACTGGGCCTTGGGGGACACCTGCCTCTCTGGGTTCTCCAGGGGTTCACCTAGGAGGGGAATGCGGGTCGTGAGGTGACTCCTTGTACAACTTCAAGGAACCAGCGCCAGACTTTGCACGGCAGCCACGCCATTCCCATCCCCACCCAGTTTTCCCACACGCTCACCAGCACGGTGAGCCTGTGTCTCTATCCCGCACACCCCTGTGTGGTTTGCATGTCTGGTGATCCGTGACCTCCAGCAACTTTACTTTTCGTGGGCTTCTCGGCCATTTCTAACCCTAAGTTTTCAGAGAAATGTCTGTGCGAGTCCTTCGGCTGTTGTTTTGAATTGGGTGGTCTCTCTCATGTTCAGTGGCAGGGTTTGCATTTTGTTCAACTACATAATGTTTTTGTAAGTTAAAAATAGCCCATTCAATTTCCAAAAAGGCTAACCGCAATGTGAAATGAAAGTTCACAGAGGGGTGGCAGTGAACATTTGTGAGGAAGTGAAGGTGGGGCCTGCTCTGGGAGGGCTTCCTCAAGTGCAGACACTGCCCTCCAGAGCGGAAGCCGAGCTGGGCGAGGCTGAGGCCAAGCTGCCTGTCTGCTCCGCGCATCTCTGAGTGTGTCAGCAACAAATGCGTGAAAGGGATGGGGACAGTCGTGGCATTTGCCTGTTGCTTAATTAACACATCCTTATTGTTACAGAAAAATGTACAGAAAGAACAGTTCCCATGTTGTGCCTCTTCCCCGCCCTTCCAGTCCCCTCTTATGGACACCTTGCTTGGCTGGGGCACATGTGTTACATTTGACGGGCCTATGTTCACAATTGCAGTCACCCAGCATCCGTGCCGCACGTGCTTTGGGTTTCAACAAATGCGTAGTGGGATGTACCTGTCGTGGTGGAGTCACACAGGTAGTTTTACTGCCCTAAAAATCCTCTGTGCTCTGCCTGTTCGTTCTCCCACCCCAGTTCCGGATTTTTCACTGTCTCCACAGTTTTGCCTTTTCAGGCAAATCATACAGTTGAAATCATACAATCCGTTGCCTTGCAGATTGGCTTCTTTCACTGAGTAGTAATATCCACGTCTCTTTGTGGCTTGATCGCTTTTTTTCTTTTACTGCTGGGTGGCATCCCACAGCCTGACCGCTCACTTCTCAAGCACCTGCTGAAGGACATCTTGGTGCTTCCAAGTCTCAGCAATTTTGAATAAAGCTGCCACAACCATCCTCGTACGGGAGCCTGACTGCGGCAAGTGGGCCCAGAAATGCTGGCCTGGGGGTGCAGTGCCCATGCAGGACGACCACAAAGTCCCCTCTGCACATTCCTTGCACGTTCACAGCTGCCCAGGCCCACAAGGGCCTCTCGGCCAGGAGGGCTGGGCTTGGGCACCCACCGTGTCTTTTCAAACCGCAGTCCCCTGGGTGCTTGTCCCAACTTCAGGCCTCAGTCTATCCTCTGGAGAACAGAGATGCAAGATCACCCATTGTAGCTGGTGGGGTTGAAGAGGGAGCAGGTGTGGTGGTGCTCTGTGTGTGTGTGTGGGGGGGGGGGGGGGGGGGGGGGGGGGGGGGGGGGGGGGGGGGGGGGGGGGGGGGGGGGGGGGGGGGTTGGGGGAGCGGGTGCTCTGCTCTGTGTGAAGGTGGCTGGATGCTTCCTAATGCTGCTCAGCCGCCTGAGCCCACCAGGTCACAGGAGACCTTGACTTTCCTCACCTCTGGAACCAGAAAGGCAGCTTTCTTCCTTTCTGCAGAGAGAAGGTCTATCCTGGGGGTGGGAGGGGTGGTCCTTTAGCACGGGAGCTCTTTCCACTAGGCCTCACTTGTGAGCTAGAGGAGCCGTATCAGCCTCCGATTTGCCTGTTCTAAACATTTCACACACCACGTGGCCCTTGCGTCTAACCTCCTTCACCGAGCATCAGGTTTTCAAGTTTGCTCACGTTGTAGGGGGCGTTAGGGCTTCTGATTCGCCTTTCACGTGGCATTTGTTTCTTTACAACACAGTATCATGTGACTGATCCGTGTTGTCATTATCCGTCTCCCTAGAGATGTACGCGTTAACACGTGTAACCTGGACAGAGCCCTGGAAGTGTTACCTTTAGGACGACTGTTCGCTCCAAGGAGTCGTGCGGAACCGCCTGCAATCAGTTTGGAGTCGGCGGCTGCCAAGCCCCGCCCCGCCCCGCCCCGCCTCCAAGCCCCGCCCCGCCCCGCCTCCAAGCCCCGCCCCGAAGGATCTTTGTCCGTCCCGGCCGCCGTCCGGCCTCACGCTGCACTTCCGCCTTCTCTCACGTGGTCCAGCTGGGGTTCAGTCTGCGGCGCCGTGAGTGGGGCCGGGTGGGGGCGCGCCTCCCTTGTCCCCGCGGGGCCGGTGGCCGGGTTTTCCCGATTTCCAGAGGGAAGCCGTCGGGCGGGGCTGGAGGACGAGAGGCGGTGGGGGGGGGAAACTGGGGAGGTCAGAGGTCAGCCTGGGGTCAGGGGGCGTCGCGAGATCCCCGCGGGCGGGGCGGGGCCTCGGGGGCCCCGGGAGGTCTGGAGTAGCGCGCTGGTCCCCCACCCGGGCTGTGCATGGGGCTCGCCAGCCTGCGGGCGGCGGCCGGGGCCCTGCAGAGAGCCTGCGGAGCGTGGACGCCGCGCCTGGGACGGCGCCTCCCCGGGTAATGTCCGCCCCTGTCCCATCCTGTGTCAGGGACGCCGAGGCCGGCGCGGGCGGTCTCCGGCCGTGCGGCGTCCGCCGGTCTTGCTGACAGCGCCTCTGTCTTTCCAGCTGGGCCCCCATGGCCGAGAAGGCGGAGGCCCCGGCGCCCGTGGGGACCAGGCAGGAGCAGGACAAGAAGGCCCGGAGCAGCTGGCAGGGCGGGGGCAGAGCCTGGGAGGACACCGAGCAGCCGGCGAAAAAGCTCAGGACCGGCGCGGACGGGGAGCCGCCCAGGAAGCTGCCCAAGCGCAAGATCGTGATGCTCCTGGCCTATTCGGGGAAGGGCTACCACGGCATGCAGGTGAGCGGTCCGGGCCCGCTCCGGCTCCCCGTGACCGCGCCATGGTTCTGGGTAGGGCCTCGAGGGCGGCCGCCTCCGGGAAGGGCAGAAAAGCCGCTCTTCCGCCCCGGGTCCCAACAAGCAAGGCCGAGGTTCCAATCCGAGCGCTTTGACCTTGCGCCATGCACGGGAGATGCTGTGCTGGGGCTTTCATGCGTCTCCCCCGGCGGCTAAAGGCCCAGCCCTGCCGCTGACCTGGCGCCAGGCCTTGGATTCCTCATCTTTGAAATGGGGTGATCACAGCACCAGAGCAGGAGGGTGCATTGGGCTTCCTGATGCTGTGCGCTGAGCCCTGGCGCAGCGGGGGAAAGATCAGGGGAGGCAGCTGTCGGTGCCCTTCATACCCGTTGAAGTGACAGGCTGTGGACAAGCGGGCCCTTTTTAGAATTCTCTGCAGCCCGCCAGCGTGACCCCTTTCCAGAAGGCAGAAGTGCCGCCCAAATGCTGTGGACTTCTTCCTTCTTGTGCTCACTTCTGTTTGGGCCAAGTCTCTAAGCCTGACTCACAGTGGGAAATTCACTGCTGGGACAGAGTATCTAAGTGAGGGGAAGTTTAGAAAAAGGTGTTAGACTTTTACTAAGAACAGTAGTAACAATAAGTTACTTTGTGTCCTATTTTATTTTTTAAAAAGCGGCGCCTGTACTCCTGAAACCAAGTTCATGACCACTGGTAGACTGTGACCTTGGTTCAGTGTAACAACTCCAAGCTTCTGTAGGAGTAGGCCGACCCACGGGAATGCCTTTTCCAGGGTGGTTTTGGTTATGTAGACTTTTGCCTTAGGTACTGTCTTGGGAACTTGGAGAGAGGGCCCGTCATCTTCCATTTGCCTCAGTTTCCCCATTAGGGAAATGGGTGGAGAGTGACAACTCAGGGCAGACAGAAGGACAGATTGAGAGACTGGGGTAGGGGTTGTTGCCCCTGTTTGTTAATATCTGTTCCTATCACATGAGCATTTATGACTTCATGCTGAGTGGGGGATTGGACCTATGCTGTGAGGTAGACTTTGGGAAGGACTTGCCCCGGTGCTGAGGTCCTGTGTTCCCTGAGTGGGAAAGGCTTTCTTCAAGAGCAGGGAGGGTCCTGCAGGCCCGGGATCAGGGTTGGGACAGCTGACAGGGACAGTGTCAGAGACGGCTCTGGAAACAGGACCTGTCTTCCCCTGCTTGTGTTAGTCCTGGGAGGTTGTATGGGCTGTGCAGGAACTGAAGGGTTTACGGAAGCCAGGGACACCAGACCAGCCTCTGCTGGCCGTGCCTGGGCGTACTTTCCGAGCAAGGGGCCTGCCTTCCTGCAGTCATACGGGGAGGGGGTCCCTCTATGGCGGGTGCTGCAGACAGACGAGCCCCGCAGTGGGACAGTGCTGACGGGGTGGAGGAAATGACAGCGCTGGCTCCTGGCCATTCGCCTGCTGCCAGGGGCGGGGATTAGTCAGGACTGCGGGTGCCCTGAGGTGGCTTCCTCCTTCCCCTGGGGGTACGAGATGCAGGGTCTCCCCATGGCCACAGGTGTGGTCCCCAGACTGGGGGTGCGGGCGCACCGCGCTGGCCCCTGCCAGGAGCAGCCCAGGTCTTCCCTTGGGGGTGGCGACCTCGCGAAAGACCGTGTGTTCCTCTTTTCCGCAGAGGAACGTGGGTTCCTCGCAGTTCAAGACCATTGAAGACGACCTGGTGTCCGCCCTGGTCCGGTCAGGCTGCATTCCAGAGAGCCACGGCGAGGACATGAGGAAGATGTCGTTCCAGCGGTGCGCTCGCACCGACAAGGTAGGCGGCGCCGCCCTGCCCAGGCTCAACTCAGCACCTCTGTTGGTCAGCGCCCTCGGCTCCGAGTGACAGCTGCCTGAGTGAGCCTCATCTTGGGGGGGGGGGGCGGGGGGGCAGACGTGGCTGCCGGCAGAGCAGAGATGAGCAAGAGCAGGCCATGCGGCGACAGCTGGGTCTGGGTGCCCACTGCTGGCAGTGCTGTGTCTGCTCCGTCCTCTGCTGCCGCTGTGGCATCTCCTGCCATCGACCCTCCGGCTCAGGCGCAGTGACACACACAGCACCATGAACTTCTACTTGCTGCAGTTGACCGGGAGAAGGCAACCGGTGTTAATGATAATGTCAGTTAAAAGATTACTGGGCTATGTTTTCCATCCTGTCAGTGTGAGTGCTAACTCCAGTGCGATGTCTGTCCCATAATCAGCCCATCACCATGGTAGCTGCGTCTCGTGGACTCAGGAGCCCCCGTGGCTTTGGCTCAGCACTGTCCACCTGGAGTCACAAGATCGAGTCCCACTGTCTGGTTGGCTCACACATCTGTCCTGGGCCCAGTCACTGGCCAGCGTGGCAGCCATTGTGTTCCCGGACATGGGCCTGGCTCAGGCAGGAGAAGGGAGGGGTTGCCAGGGCCGTGCTCGCACCCGCTCTTCTGGGGCACTGGCTGACCGCACGTCCAGCCCTGGTCGGCGGGCGACAGGTCTCCTGGGCGGGGCTCTGTGCAGGTGGGGCCTGGGGCCTGCGCATCATCTGGTGGCAAAGGTCCACAGACGCCCTGCTCTGCCTCAGTTCTGCATCTGAGTTGCTAAAGTCACATCTGAGGTGGGACTTTATTTCCCTCCCATCTGCGTGATCACGTTTGTTCCCTAGTGTTTTGCTGGCCTGAACGTAAAGTTCTATGTTCTGCCGCACTCGTCCCTGGGGTACAGGAGCGTTGTCCTTGTGCCTGGTTATTCCCTCCAGGTGCCTTTCGAAAGCAGAGCTCCTCTGGGAACAGACGTAGCCTTTGTGTGGTCCCTCTGTCCAGGAGACCCCATGACACTCCAAGAGCAGGCCTCAGCGGCCCCTCGCACCCTGTGCTTCCTCCGCAGGGCGTCTCCGCAGCTGGGCAGGTCGTGTCCCTGAAGGTGTGGCTGATTGACGACATTTTAGAAAAGATCAACAGCCACCTTCCGTCCCACATTCGGATACTGGGTAAGACTCGCAGCATGGGGGCTGCAGGCGGACTCACGTTCCTCCTTTCGCTAAGTGTCTCTGGTGTGGGGTTGAGATGGCAGACTGGCGACACTGCAGATGGGGGCTGGGAGTCCGTCCCTCGATGGCAGCACCTTGACGCTGCACGCACCCGGTTTCAACCAAACCCCGGGGGTGAAAGTGCAGATTCGGTGAAGTTAAAACACGGACAGTTGTTGCCTCTTCCAGCAGGCCTGGTAAATAAGACTTTCTTTGTCTCATTAAAGCTGACTCCCTTTTAAATGGCATGTGTGTGACATTCAGGTTTAGTGTGGTGTTGAGATGGCTGCTGTAGGCCTTGCCATCTGTTTCTCTTTGTCCCATCTGTCCTTTGTCCCCCTTTTTCTGCTTTCTTTCAGATTAATTGGTATTTTTTATAGTTCCGTTTATTAGTGACCTGGCTGCCTTGTCAGCTGTGACTTGCCTGTGGATTTGCAGTGACTACTTGGGGATGGAAAGCAAGGGCTGGCAAACTGTGGAGGGCCAGGGAGTGGAGTATTTTGGGCTTTGTGGCCACGTAGATCACAGTGCAGGTTGCATGTTGCTCCTTTTTTAACCCACCCTTTCAATATCACCTCTCGGACTGGGCAGAAACGGCCATGGCTGGGCTGTTGTTTGCCAGTCCCTGGTTCTAGGGCCTGCCTCTAACGTCCTGCCGTCTTCACACGAAGTCACACCACTCGGCGCCGAGTCTAAAACTGTGACCGCTCGGCCGCCCCTCCCCCTGGCTCGCGCTGCTGTGGACACACTTCGTGATCACCGACGTCGCGGACTCCACACTGCGTCGTTACTGTTTCCTCTTTAAGCAGCCACTTAAGATTTTTAGACACTCTTTAAAATTGAAGTGGAATTCACGTGTAGTAAACCACTTATGAAGTATACAATTAAGAAGCTTTGGTACACGTGTGCTCCTGTACAGCCTCCCAGCTGAGATGACGAACCCCACTGTCCCCCCTTCTCAGCGGCAGCCACTCTCCGTGTTCTGCTGTGAGGCAGTCCGTGTTTCTGCAATTTCACTTGAACGGAGTCATCGGGTGGGTGCTCCTTTTGTCCAGCTCCTTCTTTCGTGTTGCATAGCCGGTCTCTTCCTTTTTATCGCTGTGTGGTGTCCTGTCCTATGGGTGTCCACAAATTGCTTATCCATGTACCTGCGGGGGTCGCTTGGGGTTTTTCACTTTGGGGCTATTCCAGAGAAAGCTGCTGTGAACATTTGGGTGCAGGTTGTAAGGAGGATTCTTAGCGCAAGGTCAGTAACCCGAGTTCTTGGTCCCTTGGCTCACTGCGTATTTCTGGTGCGGTATTTTCCCCTGTGGTCTGTCTGCCTCACGGGGCTCTTCTCCGATAGTCCGTCCTGCTAAGTCCTGTTGGATGCCTCTCACCATTAATTTCCGCGGCAGACACTTTGGTGTCTTCCACAGATTACTCTCCAGTTTGGCTAAAGCCATGCCCCGCTCCGCACATACGTGTCTCAGGACTCAGCACTACTTCTGTGAGGGCACAGCCAGCCACCCCCTCGCGAGTGGCCGGGCGACGCCGTCTGCTGGAGGGCATGTGCACACAGCACACTCGTGATGCTCAGAGATGACGGAATGTGACTTCTAACACAAGACAGAAGTGACACTGAACTTGCCCTGAGTCACACACAGCACCAGAGACTTTAGAACAAGGAGCACAGCACAGCCGCTGCTGAGGACGCACTGCCTTGCGGCTGGGGCTGGAGTGGCCCCCGCAGATGGGCCGCTGCAGAGGGGCATGGCATCACTACCCACTAGCGCGCATGGAACCAAGTCGGGTCAGCGCCTCACTCCTGGGAGGTGAACCCTCATAACCCGGGGACCTCCGGTCCAGGCTGCTGACTGCAGGTGCCTGCGCGGGAAGCCCGTGTGACAGAGCGTCCAGGGGCGGTGCTTCCTCGTCCCCACTAACCGTTCTGGCTGTTCTCCCAGAATGTTTCTGTACGGTTACCGCCATGTACTTGTGTTTCTGTTTCTCTTACAGATGGAATCCTCCTCCGTAGACTTATTCATTTTCCCTTCTTTTTGTTTTCCACTCAGTAGTCAAACACGTATTGAGCACCTGCTGGGTCCTGTTGCACTGAAAGCACTGGGTGTCTCGGAGGGGGCCACACCTCAGACTTGCGTCCTGACCTTCAAGGGCTGCCTCTTGTGTCATCCTGTGAATATTCTAGAACGTACCTGATCATTTTCCATGTCTTTGCTCTTGGCCCCCCAGGACTGAAGCGCGTTACGGGCGGCTTCAACTCCAAGAACAGGTGCGACGCCAGGACCTACGTCTACATGCTGCCCACGTTCGCCTTCGCGCACAAGGACCGCGACGTGCAGGACGAGACGTACCGGCTGAGTGCAGAGACGCTGCAGCAGGTGAACCGGCTGCTGGCCTGCTACAAGGGCACCCACAACTTCCACAACTTCACCTCACAGAAGGGGCCCCGGGAGCCCAGCGCCCAGCGCTACGTCCTGGACATGTTCTGCGAGGAGCCCTTCGAGCGGGACGGCATGGAGTTCGCAGTCATCAAGGTGAAGGGGCAGAGCTTCATGACGCACCAGATCCGGAAGATGGTGGGCCTGGTGGTGGCCATCGTCAAGGGCTATGCCCCGGAGGACGTGCTGGAGCGCAGCTGGGGCGAGGCCAAGGTGGACGTGCCCAAGGCGCCAGGACTCGGCCTCGTCCTGGAGCGCGTGCACTTCGAGACGTACAACCGGCGCTTCGGCTGCGACGGGCTGCACGAGCCGCTGGACTGGGTGCGGGAAGAGGTGGAGGCCATGGCCTTCAAGGAGCAGCACATCTACCCCACGATCGTCAGCACGGAGCGCCACGAGAGGTCCATGGCCCAGTGGTTGAGCACCCTGCCCACGCATGACTTCGGCGCCACTGCCCACGCGGCAGCCAGCCCTGGTGCCAAGGTGGGGCTGGGGGCAGGGGCCATGGGAGCCACAGGGCTGGCGGGACCCTTTCCAGGAGCTTGGCTAATTCTTATCCCTGTCTGTCATGTCATCTGTGGCTAAGCTAGCCAGCTCTGTGCTGGTGCCATTGTGCCCATTGTACACATGAGCAAGCTAAGGCACAGAGAGATACATCACTCCCCCAAGGTCACACAGCAGCAGGAATAGGGCCAGGGTGTTGGACTGGGTGCCTGGTGACCCTGACGCACTGCCCCGCACTCACCCCACACTTAGTGACTTGGGTCAAGGGATATGTTCAGCAGCATTTCCATTTGAGACATGGAGGCGGCTATAGGGTGTTCCTGGGCTGACTTTCTCGGTCAGCTAGCACACACTCACTCTTGCTGGTGCAGTGGGTGCTCAGAGGGTGATATCCCCACCCGGCACTCAGGGGGAGTCTTCCCATGACCTAGGTACCTGGAGAAACCTTGCCGCCTTCCGCACCTGGAGTCGTAAACTCGTATCCACGCAGGCAGGTGTCAGGGCAGCAGGCCAGGCAATGAACGGCTGCCAGGGCCAGGGCGGCGATAGGGACCAGTGGGGACCGGGGCAAACAGGAGCTCTTGTCCGTCTCCAGGGGGGACTGCCAGTGGTGGCCACGTTGGAGCACTTCCACTTTTCTAACAGAAACTGGCATTCCAGAATTTCATGTGAACCTCTCCTTAAACACTGATGGTTATTCGTTTCCCTGAGTGCCGTGAGGCCGGGTGGAGCCTGTGTGCAGCTTTGACTTGGGAAAGCCCGCGGCCCGAGTCCCACTGGCAGGCTGCTGGCGCTTGCTGCCTTCACACTGCCGAGGGGCCTGCTCTGGCCAGTTTGTAGAGCCCAGTTGTAGGTTTGCTGAGGTCACTGCATTCTCTGGGGATTTGGAAGAGCCCTTTGGAGACCCCCACGTCTTTGTCCCCAGCCCCTGGCTCTCAGGTGCTTGAGTCAGTTAAGACAAAGAGAGGGAGTCGGCAGAGCACCAATGCCGGCGTCGCTCCTGGAGGGGCAGGTTGGAGGGGCTCGGGGGTGCTGCAGACAGCCCCCTACACAGGGAGGATGCACCCACGCCTGGGCTGCTTGCTCCCCCACAGCTGGTTGTCTGCTCTGGCTCTGCAGGTTCCCAGCCCCCAGGAAGGCAGTGAAGGGGACGGAGACAGCGACTGAGGCAGGGGGCCACCCGTGGAGACATGTGTGCCAGGAGCTGCCGCCGCTGCTGTCAGCCACATCCCTCGCTGAGATGGGAGCCGAGATGTGGCCTCGTAACCTCAGGACCTTGAGATCCACATTGTGCCGCAAATGTTTCAGCTCAGCATGAACTCTATCCACCTCAGTGTGTTAAGACTATTTTTCTAAAGAAATGATTTTCTTATTAAATGAATACAAACTTTGCTTAGTCACTCTGCTTATCTTTTCTTGGTAGTTCTGTTTATTCCACCAAGAGCTGACAGGAGCACTGTGTGGGGGGTTGGGACAGGTGACCTAGTGAGTGTGTGGAGGGAACTCACTGCCAGTGGCTCCAGGGGTTGAGGCCAAGCAGGTGGTGCAGCCAGGGGCTCTCCCCAGGACTTGGCTTTAAGCCTTTGGGATGGGGCTTGGCTGTGCTTAGTGGAAGCTTGCCAGGTGGCACAGACAAGAACAGGTGGCAGCTGGACCCAGCACAGTGGTCTCCAGGCTGGAGGAGAGCCTCTCCTCTGTCCAGCTGGCTCTCTAGCACCTGGCCTTCATCCTGGTCACATCCACCCACCACTGTCCATGGTCCAGGCAGGAGGAGGGGGCATATTGTTGAATATGTCCCTTAGTGAGCTCTCCCAGGAGACCCACCGGCAGCTTCCTTTCCTCATTGGCCAGAGGCATTGTCATATCTAGCTGCAAGAGAGGCTGAAAAATGCTTTTTATGAAGTGGCGCCTGGCGCCGACTCAGAACAAAGTGACCTGTTAGCAAAGGGGATTGGTGTGGGTGGGGGGGGTCATTGGCAAGTCTGCTGAAGAAGCTACAAGAGGATTTCAGGTGGGGAGGTGGTGTGTGTATGCACAGGTATATGTGTGCATGTATGCATATGATACACATGCACAACCATGTGTATATACGTGAGTGCATGGCTAACATGCATGTGGTGGTATGTGCATGATGCAGTGTATACATATCATGTGTACACACACATGCACAGTGGAGTTGGGGAGATACCCCGAAGGACTTCCCCAGCTTGTGTGTTCTCACCATTTCAAATCCCTTCATCTCCCGGTGATGCTTGTCTATCGCAGCAGGTGGGCTGTGACTCCCCTTTATGAGTGAACAGAAGCCATGGCTTGGAACGCCCCAGCCTCCTGAATCTGCTCCAAGCCTGCTCTCACTCCTCTCCTGCTACCTGATGTGGCCACCCTCCTGTCTGACACGAATTCCTTCAGGTGCCCTCAGTTCCCCCCCACATCACTTCCCACCTCCCCTTTCAGCTCCCCTTTGACATCTTCACTGCAGCATCAGCACTCACAAACGTAAAATCATTCCCTTCTATTACCCAACTAATTGAACCCCCTTCCAACTGCCCCTCTCTTGTCTCCCTCCTATAGCAAGTTTTCTTCTGAAATTTTTCAGTGTGTTTAATATCAGGGAGGGCATTTGCACCTGCATTTTGCTGAGGAATTGATTGCCTTAGCCTGCATTTCTTTTTTTAAATAAACTTTTAATTGGAATAGAAAACTCATCCTTTCAAAGTGCACAATTCAGTAGTTTTTAGTAAACTCACAATGTTGGGCAAATGTCAGCACTACCTAATTTCACAGCATTTTCATCAGCCCCAAAAGGGGACCCCACATCCCGAGGTAGACCCCATCCTCTCCCCCCAATCCTTGGAAACCATTAATCTTTCCAACTCCATGGATTTGCCCATTCTGTACATTAGAATCATTCAATATATAGCCTTTCTGGCGGCTTTCACAGAGCATGTTTTCAAAGTTTGTCTATGTTCTAGAATGTCAACATTTTACCCTGCCCCCCTTTTTTTGGCTGAATATTTTATTATTCATTCATTCATTCATCAGTTGATGGATATCTGTGTTATTTCCATTTCTCTTCTGCTATGAATAATGCTGAGAATGTTTATTGTGGATATGTTTTTGTGTGGATATATTTTTAATTCTCTTGGGCATATACTTAGGTGTGGAATTCCTGTTAACTCACATGTTGAGGAACTGCCAAAGTGCATCATTTGCCACTCCCCCGCCTTCTCCACATCCTTGTCCACACTTGTTATTGTCTGTTTTCTTGATTCTAGCCAACCTAGGGGATGATGTGGAATTTCATTGTGGTTTTCTGTTTGCATTTCCCTGGCCCCTGAAGGTGTTGAACATCTCTCATGTCTTTATCAGACATTTTTTTGAGGCATGTCTGCAAGTTCTTTGACCGTTAAAAATAATTGGTCTATTGAGTTGTAAATTCTTTATTCTGGATACAAGTGCCTTATCCGGTATAGGATTTGCAAACACTTTCATTCTGTGGGTTGTCGTTTCTCAATGGCGTCAAATGCAGCACAAAAGTTTTTAATTTTGATGGTGTTCAATGTATCCATTTCTTGTTACACGCTCTTGGTGTAACTTCTGAGGAACCGAGGTGGTGAGGCTTGACACCTAAGTTTCTTAGTTTCAGCACAAGCACGTGGGCCTGCGATCCGGTCGCGATCACTCGTGCCAGCAGAGCGAGGTCGGGGTCCCACGTCCCTCTTTCACAGGTGGGAGCCCCCTTTCCCCGCACCATTTGTCGCGAAGCTCAGAGGCTTTGAGAGGGAACTCCCTTTGCTCCGCTCCGCTCCCCTCTCGCTCCCGCCTCGGGGCTCTCACCCCACCGACCGCACGCCCTCGGCGGAGCGCGCTAGCCCCCTCCAATACCGACTAGACCGCTGGGCTCCGCCCCATCCGCGCGCCCGCGCGCGCGCGCCCGCGCCCGCGCCCGCGCCGGGACTCTCTAGGGCGCCCGGCCGTCTCGGCTCCTCCCACCCGCTGACGTCACGCCGCCCTCCACCGCGCAGCTGCGGCGCGGACGCGCGTCCCTTCCGGCTCGCCGTAGCAGGCGCGCCGCCGCTTTTTCCGTCCGCGGCCCCAGGCGCGTCGAGCCCCGCGGAGCGGCGCCTCCTCCGCCTCAGCCGCTGGCTCCCGGCTCCCGACCTCGGCCCGACGTGGTGGGAGCGCGGCCCAGGCCCCGGGTAGGTGGCGGCGCGGGGCACGGGGCGCGGGCGGGGGGTCTTCCGGAGGGCCGGCCCTCAGGGGCCAGTGCCGAGGGGCCCGCCGCGGTCGCCTACCCCGGGCGCCGCGCCGAGAGCAGGCCGCGGCCGCCGAGTCTGTGGGCGGGCCTGTGAGCTGGCCGGGCTCCGGGTTGGGGGGACGGGGCGTGCGGCCCGCGGTCTCCGTGGAGCCTCTCGGGGCGTGTGTCGTGGTGACGGGTGGGCTCGGCGCGGCGGCGCGGCCGCCGAGACTGGAGCGCGGGCCGGGCCGTGCGGTTCGCGGGGCGCTTCGCGGCGTCTTCACGCGGCGAGACTGAAGTCCGCTGCCGGCCTGGCGCTTTGTTTTGACTCGGGTCTCGGGTCTCGGCGCCCGAGCTCTGCAGCGGGGCGGTGGGGGTCCCCCCGCACGGGCTCTCCGCGCGAGGCGTCCCCGCCTCCTCAGGTGCGGGAACAGGTGGGGAGAGATTTGACACCTGTCAACGGGGGACACCTGCGGCGATGTCGCCGCGCGCCGGCCGAGTGGCGGGCGTCGGAACGCAGGGCCGCGGCCTCGCTCCCCTCCAGCGGCTGGGTCTTCTCACCCCGGCGCGGGTGCCCCGCTCGGCCGCAGAGAAAGCAGCGGACCGCTCACCGCGCTTGTCCCTGGGCTTGCAGCGGAGCTGCGTTCTCTTGGTCGGTGCTTTCTGATGAAGTGTGTAGGCGGGCAGATGAAGTGATGTTTGTAACTTTTTTAGGGGAACCGATAAAAATGGTCTCTGAGTGGTTGGGGAATATTGAAAAATGTATTTCAAAACTCCAGTTAAAGAAAAATGAAACATAAAAGACATGGCCCTGGCCAGTGGCTCAGTCGGTTGGAGCGTCGGCGCGATCTGCCACGGTTTCGGCCCGGCCCGCAGTCAGGCCGTGAAAAATCAAGTAGATAACATGACTTAAAAACACCCCGAAATCACTCTGCCTCCCAGGGATAAGCACAATGAACAATTTCCTTATAGCCTCCTTTGTCCATGCAATTTTTTGGTAATAATTGCAATTGTGTAAAGTAACTCTACGTGCTTTTGAAAAGCTGTCGCTGGCATGGTCGTGTGCCATCGAATCCTGTACAACAGCGGTTCCCGACGTTTGTGGCACCAGGGACTGGTTTTGTGGAAGACGGTGGGCGGTGGGGGGACACGACAAGAGGCGGAGTGGATGAGCGGGGCTCAGGTCGGGGACCCTTGCCATCCAGTAACTGCTGTCAGTAACTGTGACCGTTGCTCCACCTCCCGTATTGGACCTGCCCTTCCGTGCCTTCTCCAGGCCTTCAGGTCATTTTCTCTCCAGAGACTCATCATCAAGGGGACACTCCAGCTTCCCATCTGGGTCATGGCTTCCTTTCACTCCAGAACTGGAAAGACTTATGTACCCCCTGTCCCCAGGTCCCCTCCTTCCCACTCCTCTGGAACCAACATCAGTTGAGCTTTTGGTCCCACCTCGCCTCTGGAGCAGCTCCCCTGCAGGCTCCTGGCACCTCGGTGCTGCCAAGCGCCCCTGTCAGCAGCCTCCAACCTGGCTTCCTAGAGGCACCACTGTCTCTCAGGGGCACCGAACCACCACCGTGTTGTTCTTCTTTGACCTTGCTGGCTGCTACTCCCCAGTGTCCTTGCTGGTCCCTTCTCATCTCCTTCCCTGTAGGTGTTGTAGTGCGTCAGGGTGGTCCTCAGACTCCTCTCTGATCTGTGCAGCCAGGTGATGTCATCCTCTCTCACGGCTGTAGGTCACCTGCCAGTGTGTCCTGGGTGTGTATCCCCTGCTTCTCATACAACTCAGCATCTCGGTCCGAGGCAGCTCCGTCTTCCCAGCTGCTCTAGTCAGACTCCCTGGTGAACTCTGCCTTTCTTCCACACCCTAAGTCTCAGCTGTCAGCACCTTCAAACTGGGTCTCACACCCAGCCGCTGCTCACTGCTGTCGATCAAGCCCCGGTCATCTCACCCTTGGGTGACTCTCACGACCTGCTCTCTGCTCCCCTGAGCTGCTCTGCAGTCAACGCCACACAGCACCCTGGTTGCTTTTTAAAAAAAGATTTTATTTACTTATTTATTGATAGAAAGAGAGGAAGAGGGAGAAAGAGAGGGAGAGAAACATCAGTGTGTGGTTGCCTCTCACTTGCCCCCAACTGGGGACCTGGCCTGCAACCCAGGCCTGTGCCTCAACCAGGAACCAACCAGCGACCTTCGGTCGGCAGTCTGGTGCTCCGCTGAGCCACACCAGCCAGGGCCTGGTTGGCATTTGAAACAGATCAGGTCACACACGTCTCAAGGCCCTTTGTGGTTCCTCACCTCTCTCAGGAGAAAAGCAAAGTCCTTGAGACGGTTCATGGAGTCCCTTGTGAACAGATGCCTGCTGCCCCTGTGACCCCATGTCCCTGTACCCTACTCTTGTGCCCTGGTTCCAGCCACACACACTGGCTCTGCCTGGAACGCCAGGTCCCTACACGCCGCGGGCCTGACTCTCACTGAACTCTCTTCAGAAGCCGCTTCCCCAGAGACACAGCCTGTGTCCCCCAGCTCCCTGCCCACCTCCCTGACCCGCTTTTCCCTCGTCCTGCCAAAGTCCCCACTGCACTCACCGTCTGGCACGTGCTGCTTTGCTGACTGCCCGGCTGCGTGCCCTTCTCGGGACAAAACTGTGCTTCCGGCAGTGCTGATGGAGTGAGCACTCAGGATGCTGGCTGGGGACGTCACCTATGCACAGAGTCCTGCTAAAGCAGGTGGATCTGGTAGGGACCTAGGCACAAGGGTGACTGTCATTCTAGGGGACTGAGGAGTAGCCTTCATAGGCTGAGAATTAGAGGAGGGTGTTGGCTCTTCAGTGGACAGACTCAGGCAGGAGGAGGGGCTTGAGTAGACCTCAAGGTGGATTTCAGGTGGGCATTGGGGAGAAGTGACAGGCGGGAGCCATGGTGCGGGTGGCAGTGCTTGAGGCCCTTCAAGGGAGGACGCAGCTCTGCGACTCTGGGCATCTCTTCATAGGGGCTGTCCACAGGGTCTGTCCACCTCTGGCTCCTGTTGGCACTCAGCACCCCCACCCCCTGTCCCCAGCTTTCTTATGTCACAGGGCTTGTCTGGCATGGGAACTAACCTTTCCACTTGGCTCAAGCCTCAGGGTCTGTGCCTGGACCAGGCTGTGCCTTCCCCAGAGTCCACAGTTCTGGCGCAGAGGCCGTGGTGCCCTTTGGGTCCCAGTGCAGAGGCTGCGGGTGGCCGTGCTCCCTCTGTGGAGGGCAGGCAGCTGACTTCTGCGGAGCCTGCGGCATTTGAGAGGAGCCAGTGTCCATGCCTTCGGAGTTCAGACCCTGGCCTTCCCTGTTTTCTTCGGGACTGAGTGTCCTCTGAGTTGGATGTCTCAGCCACGTCCTCTCCATGGTTTCTGCTTTACTTCTAGTCAGCTGAGAGTTTTATCTCGTAGGAATAAATTTGAAAATCGCTGTGTTCCAAGTAGAAGGAAAGGTCTTTGCACATCCTCACTTTGCTATTTTACTTAGCTACGATGGAACTTATGTAGCCCTGGCTGGTGAGTGCCAGTCTGCGAACGGAAGGGTCTCGGTGCAATTCCCCGACAGGGCACACACCCACAGTGCCGGCTGGGTCCCCAGTAGGGGGCGCGCGAGAGGCAGCCCTTGGATGTTTCCCTCTCTCCTTCTCTCTCTAAAAGTAAATGAATAAAATTAAAAAATAATAATAAAACAAAAAACCTTATACTTAGCAGTAGTCACTCTTTTTGTGTGTAGAATTCTGAGAATTTTGACAAGTGTGTGATTTCTGTGACAGGATTCAGAACAGCTCTCACACCTGCTGCTTCTCCAGAGTCGGCCCCTCCCCCCAGCCCTTGGCACCTGCTGACCTCTGTGCCCTCTGGGATGCCTGGAAAAGGAACGTGGTGTGGATGGAGCCTTTGAGTCTGGCTTCTTCCCCTGCACACAGTCCCTTTGAGACTCACCCAGGCTCCTGCGTGTACCAAGGGTTGGTTCCTTTACGTTGCCTGGTAGTGTCCCAGGGTGTGGATGGGCCACAGTCTGTCCATGCACCTACTGACAGGCATTGGGATTGTTGCAGGCTTTTATGTAAGTAACAAATGAGAAACTCTGGTGGCTCAGTGTTCAAGTAGCAGGGAGCACGCAGAGGACGGCAGAGTTCTTCTCCGCTCTTCCTCCCCCTCCTGGACCCGCTCCCAGCACTGACCGGTGTCTGCTTTTGCTTCTTCTGTTCTCGGGAGCCTGCCTTCTTCTCCACCAGTACCGCCCACAAGGGCGTGAAACTGTCTCAGGACAGTGGTCTGCGGCCTCCCAAAGGGCCCCAGTGCATGAACAGACACAGAGCACTGCTGTGGTGTTAAAGTTCCCTGGGGATGGTCAGGAGAGAAATGCCTGCGTGCACTCCCGGCGGGGCTGGGGGCAAACACGCTGAGAAACAGCAGGACGGTGAGTGGGGGCTGCAGCTCCGTCACGTGCCGTTTGAGGAAGCACTTCCTCAGTTGTCTGCCATGGGCTCGGCATTGTGGGCTGTTAAATCAGGGGGCCCTGGTGACATCGAGTCGGGGCTCACCTTTTGCACTACAGCACCCGCCAGGCCAGTTCCCTGCAGTGACAACAGTGAGTCTTACACAGCTATAAAGCTCGGTTAACCCAGCTTTTATGTTTTTGAATTTATGTATTTTAGGAGCCAGTTTAGGACCTTCACGCCAAGGTGGGAGCAGCCTGGACACCTTGTGAGCATGTGGGACTTGGGTTTCAGCCCTTTTATTTATTGAGCTTCTGGTGTTACCACATAACACAGGGAATGTTTTTTCCTGTGATGTTTTACTGTGAAAATTCCAAAGATACACAGAGGTTGAAAGAAAAAAAAATTTTAGAGGGAGGGAGAGAAACATCAGTGGGAGAGAGAAACATCGATTGGTTGCCTCTTACACACTCCCCGACTGGCGACTGAGCCTGCAACCCAGGCATGTGCCCTGACTGGGAATCGAACTGGTGGCCTTTCACTGTGCAGGAGGCTGTCCAACTGAGCCACGCTGGCCAGCATGAGGCTGAAAGAATTTTACCCACCACCTAATTCCTGTGACTGGCATTTTACTGTGCCTGCTTTATCACACACCCGTCTGTCTGTCTGTCTGTCTGCCCGCCCGCTCCCTTGCTTACGTGAAGGCAGTGTCGGAGTGCAGAGTATTGCACTGTGCCCACCTGACTCACAGTGCATGTCCCGCAGAGGGCTCCTCATCCTTTCACAGGGCTGCACCGTGCTCCCGCCGAGTGTGTGAGCCACAGTGCAGTCGGCCACGCCAAAACAGGGACTGTGGGTTACTTCCAGCATTTCCCACGTGCAACTGACACCGTAGTGAGTGAACTTTGTGCTCACGTGTTTCGTGTTGCAGGGGCTCTCCAGGGTGCAGTTTGCACGGTGGGGCCTGGGCCTCACCAGCAGTGTGCTGTCCAGCTTTTGAATTTTTGTCAGTCTGGTAGATGAGAAATGCTATTTCAGCTAAGCTTTCTTTTTTATTTTTTTATCCTGACCCAAGGACATTGTTTTTCATTGCTTTTCATTTTAGAGAGAGAGGAAGGTGGGGGGCATGGGGAGAGAGAAAGAGAAACTTCGATGGGAGAGGAACATCGGCTTGTTGCCTTCTCGCACGCACCCTGACCGGGATTCGAACCTGCAACCTGGATATGTGCCCTGATGGAAATCGAACCTGTGATCTTTTGGTCTGTGGGACAATGCTCTAACCAACTGAGCCACACTGGCCAGGGCTCAACTAAGTTTTAATTGGCATTTCTTTTACAAGGAGTGATGAATTTACAAGTTAATGTGTTTCAAAAATTCAGTTTCAAGTCTTGTGTTGGAGTTCCTGGTTTTACTGCCCTTTGTTGCGGGAAATCCCATCTCATAAATACAGGCTGGGAGTGGGTGGGATCAGTTGTTGAGTTTGTTCCTTGTGAGCAGCCTTGCAGAGGATGCTCAGTGGGATGGGGTAGGTTGCCCCTGAGTCACAAAGGGCAGCTTGGTTCTGGTTTGTGCAGCCAGACGTCTCTGTGAGGCTCTCCCGTGTCCATAGTGGGTGATGTCTATAGTGTGGCCTGCTAGGGGCTCTCTGACCCAGATGCTGTGCGTGCTTTGGACAGGGAACTTCCTCCTTCCCGAAATGTTTTTTTGCTGTGGCTCAGCACCGCTCCCAAGGGACAAGCAGCACGTGGCCCTTGGCTGTGGCCTGGGGTGGCACTGTGACTGGTGGTGACCGCAGTGGGTGGGGCAGTCTGGAGCTTCTGTGCAGCTCCCGCTGCTTGTTGCCGGGTGGGAGGTGGCCAGACTTGGATTTTTCTGATGAATAAAGCTGACAACTTGAGATTTTATGTGACGTTGCCTGATTCAAAGATGCTGACTGAAATAAATCCAGATGACACGCTGTGCCTTAGGTCTGAAGGTAGCAGGGCACCCATGCCGGCCAGCCTCTCCCTTTAGGGCAACGTGGGGACGGTCCAGCCCACACAGCGTCGTTGACCTCTGAGCCCTGCACTCCCTGTGTCTTCAGCCTGGGCTCTGACACACTCGTCCTCTCGACCTCCCTCGCTGACTTCGCACACTCACTGAGTGTGTCCCACGGGCCAGGCGCCGTGCTGGCGTCCCTCTGTGAGCACTGGCGGCCTTCCCATGACAGCTCACAGCCGTGGTCAGCAAGGATGTCCCTTTTAGTGCTTGTAGAGACACAGGGATAGACTATGTCTGCATGTTTGTAGTTGTCCAGGACATGTGAACATGTATGCATACGTGCTGTACACATGTTCAGCTTCACTCAAGACGTGTGCTTCCAGTACATACAGAGTTCCTCATTCTTTTCGGTGGCCGCCTCCAAGGGGTGGCTGCACCAGGGTTTGTTACATTCCCTGTAGGAGAGCGTTTGCAGTGCTCGCGGTTTCTTCCGTGACGGATGTTGGAATGTCTGTCCTTGGACATCTGCACGTTTTCTTGAATAGGTTGCTGGAGTGGAGGTCCTCGATCAGTGCACGTTAGAACTGTGACAGGTGATGCCAGGCCGCACCCCAGAAAGCTGTGCTGGGCTTTACTTCCCTTCTGTGTGTGGGTGACCCCTCGCAGACAGCCTCACTGAGCCCGCGTGGTGTCCATCTTTGGGACCTCCGCTAGCCTGCTAAACAAGTGATTGTCTCGCTTTATTTCATATTTCCTTCTTGGCAAGGCTGCGCATTTCTGGTGTTTTCCACTGTGTTTCTTGCAGAATTGCCCGTTTATATCCTCTTTTCTCGTGTGGTCTGACTCTTGATTTGTGAGAATTCTTGTCATATTAAGGATGGGTAGGTAACCTTTTGTCTTTATGTGCTTCAAATGATTTTTGTCAGTCTCTGACTTTTTTAATATAATACTCTTTTTTTTTTTTTAAACAGGTTTTATTTATTTTTAGAGAGGGGAAGGGAGGGAGGAGAGGGGAAAGAAACATCAATGTGTGGTTGCCTCTCGCGCGCTACTTATTGGAGACCTGGCCTGCAACTCAAGCCTGTGCCCTGACTGGGAATCGAACCGGTGATCCTTCAGTTTGCAGGACAGTGCTCAATCCACTGAGCCACACCAGACAGGGCTATTATAATATTCTTCTCAAAACATTTTAGTAAATTCTGTCAATTATTTTTTTAAATTAATATTGTTTCTAGATTTCATGCCATGTTTAGGAAATTCTTCATCCCAAGATTATAAGGATATTCTTATAGATTGCAAAATATTTTTATGGTTTCATCTCTCCAGTCCCCTCGAATTACTTTTTTGTGAATAGGGTGGGCAAGGTTCAGGGGGTGGATCTGACTTTTATTTTTCTAAGTGGATCGAGCCAAGAAAATTTGGATTTTAATTCTCTAGCATCACAGAAAACTATTATGAATTTAGTAATGCTTGTAAATGACTTTATCTTAAAAATCTCAACAGCAGATAAAACCTCAAAAATAAGTGTGTGGGAGGCGTTTTTCTCTCTGACCTGCTAGTCTCACTGAGACTGATTTGTGGACCCCACCAACCGCTTCCAAGGCTGTCTGGGTAGAGAGCTGTAGGGGTAGCAGGGAGGCCAGGACAGAGGTGTGAGCAGGGCTCTTGTTTCTTAGGGGCCAGAACTGTGGGGTTTGTGGGATGGGCTTGGTGAAGGGTGTGGAGTCCCTTCTGTGACGTATCACTTTCTTTATATGCTGAGCAGCCAGGTTTGCCTCAGTTATTAACAGGTCCACCCCAGATGCCATGTCAGTGGCCTCCAACAAGAGGGTGTCGTGTCCACCGTGAGTTCCCTGCAGTTGGCTCGCTGTTGTGCTCACTTGGGCCTTGTGTCTGTGCCCGCTGTGCAGCAGGTCCTCCGAATGCCGTGCTTTCCTTGAAGTGCCGGTGAGACCCTGTAGGAACTTCACTCTCATGAGCATCAGTCAGCCTGCGGTAAAACTGGTTTCATCACGTGTCACTTTGGTTCAGGTCACAGAAGCGATCGATAGACTTCACTGAGAGCTCACTGTGTTACCAAAGCAGGAGGGAGTCAGTGTGGCACCTTGTTGCCAAGGCAGGTCTTGCGCACGCGCCTGCTGCAGGGCAGGGAAGTGCACACCTGTGTGGCTTCCGGCAGGAGAGCCAGGAGTCGTTGGTGGCCAGCACTGCGCTGTGGCACTCGCCAATTAAGGACAAAGTTGGAAAGCGTAGAAAGGTAGCAGAAAAGTCAGATTATGCCCAGTCACATGTTCAGTATTACCTTTTTTTGCATGGATACATCAAAGCATTGATGTTCATTGTGGGACACACCACCTTTCTTGTGCCATAGTTCAGAGTCAGGTTGCTGGTCAGAAGATGTGAACGTGCTGTAAGACTGACATACCTCCTGCCAGATTGCTTCCTGGGGTTTCCGCTTGAAGATACACCTGCACACTCTTTGTAGCCCTCCATCCCCATCCATTCCCGTCATGACCCTGTGCCCCGCTGCCCTGAATTTGTGTGCACTTTGTCCAAGCCCTTGTTCCCTCCCCTTCATCTCTCACTTTCCATCCAGCCCGGTGGTCTTTACCTGCAGAACTAACTACCCAAAGCACCTAAGACCTGCCAGAGGCTGGATCTGTGGGGGGAAATGTAGGGGCAGAGAGGGAAGGGGGAGCTGGTTTGGGATAGAGCTGAGCTCCCTGCTTGTTGAAGGGGAAGAAGAGGAGCAGCTGCAAGTCTCTGGTGCCTTCCACCCCACTCATGGTCCTGACCTGGGACCCTGGCTCTGCACTGAGAATAGGGCCCAGGGGTTATTTCTTAGAGTGGTTTTCCTAGCACCCAGAGGTGGGTGCCCTTTGCTGATGTTGCTCTCAGAGCAGCTGTAGGTGCAGGTGCTGAGCTGGGTTCGTGCCATGTGGGGCACTGGTGACTGTCACCCAATGCCCCTGCCCTCAGCCTCCTCCTGGGCAGTGCCGTCCTCGACATTACGAGTCCCGCGGCCCTGGTCTGGGGCTTTTTGACAGATCCAGAGGTTAGGACGGCGGTTAGAATCAGCAGGCAATGCTGCCATCGTGGGGGAGGCCCCCTTGTGAGGGAAACACTGCTCAGAGGAGCAGCGGTTTGTCTCTCTAACGTGACTGCAGCTCATTGAAGTCAGAACTGCTTCTTTAAAGAGGGGAAGTGGTGTTGACATAGAGCGGAGTTCACGCTTTTGTGTTCGGTTCTGGTAATTTGGATGACCACGCTCTGGTAACCAGCCTCACGCATCAAATCTAGAAACGGTTCCTTGCCCCCAGATTCCCTCCTGCCTCTCTCAGGTCAGCCGCCCCTGACCTTCTGCCCACAGGCTCTGTCTGATCTCCACCCTGTGGTTGTGCCTGTTCCAGAACGTCATGTCAGTGACTGCAGTGTGCTGTGCTGGAGTCAGGCTCTGCGCTGTGGTGTCCTGCGTGCCTCCTGGTGTGGGCGTGTCAGTAGCGTGCCCCATGTGTGGCTGTCCCCGGCCATGGTTTCAATTTCCGTTTTAGCAGAGTAGTGGCTGTGCTTTTTGCACTTACTAATCCATCTGAAATGTCTCTGATCTTCGTTACATGGTTTCCATCTAGAGCCTGACCTTTGGGGGGTTCTGGTTACATTTGTTACTTTTACTGTATTATTCTTCAGTGAATATTTCTATGCACAGTTAAAAAAAATAGGTAGGTGAGTGTCCTTAGGAGAGATTTCCAGAGGTAGGATTACTGGGCCGAAGGGGAGGGGCTGCCCTGGTGGGCATGTGGCAGGCTCTGAGCCCTAGTTGTCTCGGCTCTGCCCCCTAGTTGTCTCGGCTCTGCCTCCCGTGTGCCTCCCACGCTGGCTGGTGGGCTCGGCCGGCGTCAGTGGAGCGGCGTCTCAGCCTGGCCCAGTGGGTCTGGGAGAGTTCCTCCAGTCTGCACGGCTGTTGCACACAGTGAGGCCGGACGGTTCCGTCTAAGCTGGCGAAGTAGGTATTTCTATCTTTTGTCCTTAATTCATTTTTCTACCAACTTCTTTGTGTGCTTTTCATATTCCTGGTGAGAGTTTTTTGTTGCAGTCACTTCAAGTATTCTTCCCAACATATTTGGGTTTTGATTTTGATCACTTCTGAGTTTTAAACATTTTTAAATTACGTGTCTTCAAATCCATCTTTTCAGATACACTTTACTGTTTAAGTTTGTAGACAAGTTTGGACTCATGCAGGGTGGTCTGGCCGTCGACCTATTGAAGTTTAGGGAGTGGAGTTCTCTTCGGAGATTTAGTAAGTATTTATTTTTGTGTTCTTTATGTTTTTCTGCTTTGATGTCTTTTCATTTAGTATAAAACTTGAAATGTTGGCTTGAACAAATGCATTTATTTTGGTGAATGGTTTGTGGGAAGAATTCAGAAGTTTCTTAATGTGTAGATCAGTTGTCACATAGGATGTTTCCCCAGAATTCCAACCCCGCCCCCTGGTTTTATGAATCCCTGTCTCTGGGAGTTTCTTCCTGCTCTTGACACCTGGGGATGGCCCGTGCAAGGGCTGGCCTTCAGGGTCGGGGACACGCTGGGTCTTGATGGTCTGCTGTGCTCCATTCCCACACTGATCCCCCATCGCGCTCGCAGAAAAGATTGAGATCGAGAACGTTGTCAAATGCTGCTGCGTACCTGAGAGTCCCCACACGCCGTGCCCACCCCAGTGCCACCATGTGGGTGGGCTCTCAGCTTGGAGGGCAGTGGTGGCAGTGGGGCCTGATGGTAGCAAGCTTGTTCCCTGCTGTGGTCCTGTCTTCCTCCTCAGACACATTTGCTGCTGCTTGCCCGCGGTCTTGAGACTGTCTTCAGAGACAGCTGTCAGAGCAGAACTGCTTTTCTGAGGGTTCCCGTGCATGCCAACTCTTACTCAGCCTTTCCTGGTGCAGCTGGCACCCGTAGCTTTTGATGCCATGTAAATGTGAGTTGAACCGGGGCCCAGGACTGCGGGGTCAGTCACACACATGCGTATGTTGCCCTTGTAGGTTCTGTGAGTCCTGGGTAGGTTTTCCCTCTTGCTCATTGTCTCTGATAAGCTGCAGTGCCTCGAACAGGAGATGGCGCTTCTGTTGGTCTTGGGGAGGTGATGAAGCAACACCATAAGTAGGAAGCTAGTGTGTCTGTTAATACTGAGGATTTTAGACAGTGAGAGGACATTTTTGAGCCTGTGACGCAGCACAGTGGGGACAGATGGCCTAAAGGGCTGTGGTTGTCCTATTTTCTAGTGGACACATAGGCTCTAGCCACATCTGACTTGGGAACATGGTCCCTACTTGGCTCAGAGTGGGCCTCTTGCTGCTCTGTCCTCTGATGGCTCCTGTCCTAAAGGCTAAGCTTTCTTGGCAATCCCTTCCACCCTCCACCCTCTCTCTAGCCCTTTGCAGTGAGGAGGTTGGGGCTGTGAGGCCCTTGGAAGCTGTTGCACCAGTTCCCAGAGTTCCAGGACATGATGGTCTCTCTGGCCATTCCCTTACCCCCTGGGAGATTTTCCTTGTTGGCAGTCCCCTCCCCGTGTGCCTGTGACAGGCTGGGCCTTTCCTGAGGAGCACAGGGTGTGACATCCTGGGGCCTCCTGTGTTCACAGTGGAGCTGTGAAGTAGCTCAGGCATTCATGAGAACCGCTGTCTGGTGAGGGAGTTGGCTGCAGTTCTGATGATGAGGGGTTGGGCGTGCAGCCCATTGTCCCTCATGGGGAGAGACAGGTGCATAGTCTCCTGCCTGTGGAAACACAGAAAGACCTCTGCGCTGGGAGAAGTGTCCCGGAAGATATACACTGGTCACGAGTTCCAGGCTGAGGTCACATCCTGCTTGGCCTTGAGCGGTGATGCTTGTTACCTTCCCAGGTAGCTGGTTAGCTTCCCCTACCTCCTGCCAGGCCATGCTCTGGCCCTGGGCACAGCAGCGCCCAGAAGGACCCGTCTCTCACGTGTACTGAAGGAGACCATCCGCAGTGTCATCGCGCACACAGCTCAATGTGGATTAATGAGGCTGTCCTTTGCACCAGCTGCCAGTGGGACAGATCGTCACGTATCTCTTCCAGTGCTGCTGAGCGGTGCTCGTAAGAAGGGGTGATCAGATTGTTGTGTTTGCCTTTAAGTAACTTGATTTTAACTTTGATTTTTCAGGAGAACATTAAGTTGGATAAAAAAGGGGGGCGATAATGCACCACGGCAGTGGCCCTCCGAATGTCCAGCACCAGCTGCAGAGGTCCCGGGCCTTCGCCGGCAGCGAAGAAGAGCAGCAGGCCCACCCAAACCCACCCCCGTCCCCTGCTGCGCCCTTCGCGCCCTCGGCCAGCCCGTCTGCACCTCAGTCACCCGGGTACCAGGTTCAGCAGCTCATGAGCAGGAGCCCTGCGGCCGGGCCGAACGTGAACCTCACCCTGCAGAATGTGGGGCCAGTGGTGGCAGGGAACCCCCCACTCACACTGGCCCCGCTGCCACTCCCCAGCCCCACCTCTCCGGGCTTCCAGTTTAGTGCCCAACCGAGGCGCTTTGAGCACGGATCGCCATCCTACATCCAGGTCACCTCGCCACTGTCCCAGCAGGTGCAGACCCAGAGCCCCACCCAGCCCAGCCCTGGGCCGGGGCCAGGCCTGCAAAGCGTTCGGGCGGGCACTCCCGGGCCCGGTCTGGGCCTCTGCAGCAGCAGCCCTACTGGTGGCTTCGTGGACGCCAGCGTCCTGGTGAGGCAGATCAGCCTGAGCCCCTCCGCGGGCGGGCACTTCGTGTTCCAGGAGGGCTCGGGCCTAGCCCCGGTGGCCCAGGGAGCACCCGTCTCGCTGCAGCACACAGGGGCTCCCATCGCAGCGCGAGAACGGAGACTGTCCCAGCCCCATGCACAACCTGGGGGCACTGTGCATCACTTGGGACCCCAGAGCCCTGCAGCCTCAGGTGGGGCTGGCTTGCCACCCCTGGCCAGCCCTAGCCATATCACTACAGCCAGCCTGCCACCCCAGATCAGCAGCATCATCCAGGGGCAGCTGGTCCAGCAGCAGCAGCAGGGGCTGCAGGGGCCACCGCTGACCCGACCTCTGCTGCCTGGGGTCGGGGTCGGGGGGGCGGCAGCATTTGGGATGACGTCCCCGCCACCCCCCAGCAGCCCTTCCAGGACTGTGGTGCCCCCTGGCCTCTCCAGCCTGCCCCTCTCATGCACGGGGAGCAGGAAGGTGCCCAAGAAGCTGGAGGAGATCCCCCCGGCCTCCCCGGAGCTGGCCCAGATGCGGAAGCAGTGCCTGGACTCTCACCACCGGGAGATGGAGATGCTGCGGGAGGCCTTCAAGGAGTACCTGATTGAGCTCTTCTTCCTTCAACACCTGCAAGGGAACATGATGGATTTCCTGGCTTTCAAGAAGAAGCAGTACGCCCCTTTGCAAGCGTATCTTAGGCAGAATGATCTGGACCTGGAGGAGGAAGAGGAGGAGGAGGAGGAAGAGGAAGAGAAGTCTGAGGTTATCAATGACGAGGTGAGGAATAGCAGTTTCATAATTAGAGGCTGTGCTGCTCAGGGGAGGCTAGGCAGCTGCGAGCAGACGGGTCTGTGTGCCCCGGTGCTCCTCACACTCAGGAAGGAGGTTTTGCTGCTTCCTTCCTTCCTGGGAGGAGCTGCTGTAGCATTTGGGGGCAGGTGCCGACGCAGGTGCCCTCACTGAGAGCAGGGGCTCCGCCCCGCCCCGGTGGAGAGGCAGCCTGCGGGCTGCAGCCTGCCCGGGTCTGCCAGGGCCGCCCTGGCAGTGCCGAAGCCCCAGGCTCACGCCTTTGGCCTGGTTCTCCAGTTTGCACATTTCACATGTAGGTCCACTGATTGCAGCTCCACGACGTGGTTTTTAAGCAAGGGACTTAAATATAAGTCAGTGTAAATATTGATGCAGTGTCTTCAGGATCAAAATACAGTTACGGCAGAAAACTGAGAAGTTTTAGATGCAGTCTTAGATTTGAGATCATATTTTAAACTCACACTTTGACAAATACCTATGAGTGATATTTAAGATGAAATCTTTTTTAAATAGTGAAATTTGGGGGTGCCTGGAATGGGTGCTTAATAAATGCCTGAATTGAGATTTCTCAATGCCATTGTGACTCCAGCCCATTTCTGTGCACTTCCTGAGGAGAAGCTGATCCCAGCAGAGCGAGAGGGACGTGGGCTGTCGTGCCCTGTACGTGCGCCTCTGTGTCGTGTAGTGTGCACTCTGTTGGTGCGACTGATTTTGTTTAGGAGATGGCTGAAATGATTGACATCTCTGTCACTCTTTTCCTGCAAAGAAATCAGCCTTTGGTGAACACAAACTGGTCTCTTTGCTCAGCCGTCCTCATTGATATTTGTGGACGTATCTGTGTGGCTGTGCCATTTTGTGTTTTTTTTAACACCCTTTCCAGGATGGACCATTTTTTATTTTCTCAAAGGTTACATGATTATTTTGAGGATTTCACCTCTGAAATATTTGTAATTGAGTTCCTTTCATGTTTGTGCACTGGTGGTGTCTGTAGGCTCAGGTCGACCCTTATCTGTGCTCATGAAGAACAGTAAGCCCCTTGTTACAACTTCCTGTTGAAGTAGAACTTCTCCACGCCGACTTCCACCTGGAGGTGAGGCAGTGGCTGCTGTGCAGACTGCCTGGAAGGTGGTCCAGCCGGTGTTCCTGAGACTGCCTGCCGTCCCCACTTCTACAGTGTGAGGTTGTGCAATCTTAGGGTATTGCACCTGTGCCTGAAATTGGAGTTCCTGCAAGATTTGCAGTTGAGTTAGGTTGTTATATTTTAAATCTGCCATAAAGTAGTCCATTGTCCCTTCGTAGGGTTTGATGCAAAAACATTCCATTTTTAAACACCAAACATCAGTGAGGTGTCAGCAGTAAAATTCTAACAAAATTTTGAGCAGTCTTAAAAATCATGTTGCCTTTTTTTCTCAAAATATTTCCTCTCAGGTAAAGGTTGTGACAGGAAAGGATGGGCAGACTGGTACTCCCGTTGCTATAGCAACCCAGCTTCCGCCAAATGTTTCTGCTGCTTTTTCATCCCAGCAGCAACCATTTCAGGTACTTGTCGATGGTTCTCAAATGTAGCCTCATCCCAAGCTTTCCCTTCATCCAGGTATTTTATCCTTCAATTACTATTTGCTCTTAGCATTTTTTTCCAGAGCCCATTCCTTATTTTTAAAAAACAAAGAAGTCGTCCTGCCTGTAGAACTATACAGTTAAGTTGCATGAGTGAACAACAGCCCAGGGCTGATGCATTACCTTTGTGTTGACCTGTGCTGCCGTTGTAGCGTTAGTGTGCATGTCATCCAGTCCTCACGGTCCTGTCCACTGTGTTCCAGCACGCCTCGTGTGCTGTGTTCATGTGGGTTCTTCTGTGTCTCCTCTCTGTGCTCTGAGAACAGTGCAAAACAGAAGCAGGAAGAGAGGGAGTAAAGCAGAGGAAAACTTGGTGTTTTCTGTAGCTGGAAGAAACACCGTTGTGAAACCTCTGAAATCGTCAGGGCCTCAGGCTCCTGCGTGGGTGTTAGTGAGCACAGACTGATTATTGTCCTGTTTGGAAATTAAGTCACCCAGTGTTCCCTTCATAGTTCCCAGGGCCTAAAAGTGTAGGTCTGATTCTAGTAGTTTTGGAGTAGATTGTGCTGGGTTCTGAACAGTTTCATCTTGTGAAAAGTTTTTGAGAATTTTATATTTTTAATTTTTTAAAAATAAATTTTTAATTTTTCAACTATAGTTGACACATTAGTTTCAGGTGCATAACATAGCAATTAGACATTTATGTAACTTACCAAGTGACTAACTTGATAAGTCCAGCACTCACCTTGCACACCACACGTAGTTATTACAATGTTATTTTGATACAGTTTCACACCTATGTAAACACTGCAGTAATTGTACAAAGAGCTCCCCTTACCTCCCTTACCCAAGTGTCCCTGTTGCTGACTTTCTGCCCCGTTTGCATCACCTTCATCTTCTCTGTCGTACACGCGCACACACCCCCTCCCCTGCCCCCGAGCTGTTGGAGGGGAAGTGGCAGATGCCCCATCATGCACTTTTATCCCTAGATACTCTGCACATCCTGGGTGCGCATTTCTCTGGCCTGGCCGTGGCTCAGCGTCTGGGTCGGGAGAGTTCGCAGGGAGGCAGTTGGGTGACTCAGCCACAACTCAGGCACTGTTGCCTGTCCGGATGTGTCCTCTGTGGTTTCTCCCGCAGGTGGGGGTCCCTCGTCTTCCTTCATCAGGGCCGGCCCCCCCAGTCTCTCAGGGCCTTCCCGTTTCCGAGGGGTCCAGGCTAGTCACTTCCAGTGCGTGCTGTGACGTGGGCTTGTCTGATGTTGCCTGGTGTCTCATGTGGGCTGTGCCTTTTTGACAGAGAGATTCCGCAGGAGGGACGCTGGGTCCGGCTCAGGGCTGTGTGAGGCCATAATGCCAGCCTGTCCTGTCACTGGGCCACGTGGCTCTTCCAGTGGAAGGTCACTCTTTTTCTTTGGGTAAATAAGTAATTTCGGGAAGATACTTTGAGATCACATGTAAATATCTAGTATCTGTTAAACTTTCGACCATTAATTCTAGCACCTATTGATGGGTCTTGCTGGAATCAGCTGTCACCTTAGAGATTGGACAATGGGTCTTCTGCCTGCCATGCCTTTCCCGTGTGTTAGTGGGCGTTCTCCTGTAACGACGAGCTTTCTTTTCAGCTCACGTGCTTGTGCGTGGGTTCTTGTTTTCATTAGTGGGTCGTAACACGTCGCCAACAGTGTTCACTCATCTGTTCGGTCACACTCACTTAATTGGCAGCATCTGCTCGTTCTGGTCTGCAGTCCCAGGTGTCTGGGACAGACACAGAGCGGTAGCTGAGGTTGAACAGAGGAGCTCTGTCACCCACCGGAGCGCCCCCTCCTGAGCCTCCGTGTGGTCAGGTCTCGCCCTTCCCTAACCTCTGCCTGCACCTCTGTGATTCTGCCTTTTCCAGGACGAGGGGGAATGGAGCCACTCCATCGTTGCCTCTCATCCTGGCTGCTCGCAGTCGGCACAGCGCACCAGAGAGGCTCCGTGTGCCTGCGCACGCCAGCAGTCTGTTTCTGTCTCGCCCAGTGCTGCTCGTGTGTCCTGTCACCTTGGAAGCACAGTTCGGTTGCCTCCAGCTTTGGCCACTTAGGGATAAAGTTGCAGTGAATGTCCATGTACAGTTTTTCATGTGAACGTAGTAGGCCTTCATGTCATCTGGGTAGATTCCTGGAGGACAGAGTGCTGGGTTGTTCAGCTAAATGTATGTTCAGCTCCTCAAGAACCCACCCACCTTTTCCACAGTGGCTGTGCCGGTCCTCACTCTCCCCAGTGCCCGTGACGGTCAGCTCGGTTCTCTGTCCTCATCCTGACACTAATGTAGGAGTTTTAAATTGGATGGCTGTAGAGACCAGTGGTGATGAATGTGTCTTCACGTGTTCATTTGACGTTTGTGTGTCTTCTCGGGGAAGTATCTGTTCCTTTCTTTCGCCCATCTTTTTCTTTTTTAAAAGATTTTATTTATTTATTTTTGAGGAGAGAGAGGAAGGAGAGAGGCAGAGAAACATCAGTGTGTGGTTGCCTCTTTCGCACCCCCTACTGGGGACCTGGCCCGCCACCCAGACCTGTGCCCCGACTGGGAATGGAACTGGCGAATTTTTGTCTCACAGGCAGGCACTCAGCGCACTGAGCCCCACCAGCCAGGGCTTTCACCCCTTGTTCATTGTATCATTTGTTTTATGGTGGCACGATAATCTGGATGTGTTTTTTGTCAGATATCAATTTGCGATTTTTTTTTCTGTGCTTTATCTTTTACACCATTTGGACAGAGCAAAAGTTCACTTTTGATATCTGTTTTTTCAGTTTTTTTTTTCTTTTACAGATTATGCTTTTGAGATCATATTGAACCACTTTGTCTAACCCAAGGTCACAGAAATTTCCTCCTGTATTTTCCTCTAGAAGTGGTGTAGTCTCACGTTTCACATTTTGGTCAGCGATGCGTTGTGAGTGAAGTTTTCTGTGACGTGGTGAGCATGAGTTCATTTCTTCGCATGTCCATATCCAGTTGACCCAGCACCGTCTCTTAAAAAGACTATGCTAGACATGTGGAGTCGACTGTGTGTGTGTCAGGGATCCGTCACTTCTGTCTGTATGGGCCTGTTTCTAGACCCTTCCCTTCTGTTCAGCTGCGCCTGCGCTGGCTCCACACTGCCCTGACTGCTGGGGCTACGCGGGAGAGTCTTGGGGTTGGAGCGCGTGAGCTCTTCGGCTGTGTCCTTTTGAAGTTGTCTTGGTGACTCTAGTTCCTTTCCCTTTTTGTCGTCCACACACCCTCCTGCCAGGGTTTTGACTGGGACGGCACTGAGTCTGCTGACCAGCGTGGGGAGCAGTGCCTTGACAGCGTGGTGTCTTCCTGTTCTGGAATGCGGGGCGTCTATCCATTTGTTGTGGGCCTCTCTGTTTTCCTCTTCCCTGCGGTGCGGTTTTTAGCGTCCCGAACCTGTGTGTGTTTAGATTTATACTCAGATACTCCAGCTTTTCTGTGGCATGGTGCTTGGCATGTAAACTTAAAACTTCCATTGTTGGTGCAAGTGTGTGGGAATGCAGTTGGTTATTTGTACTTGTATTCTGTAGCCTTGCTAGACGCAATTATTAGTTTCAGGAGCTTTTTTTGGGTTTCATGGGCTTTTCTACAAAGAGAATCATGTCTGCAAAGAAAGCAAGATTTATTATTTTTTTCCCATCTGTGTGTTTCTTTATCTTGCTGTATTTCACTGGCAAAGACCAGAGTGGGAGTGGTGAGGACAGACCTTCTTACCTTCTTCCCAGTCTGCACCAGGAAAGCATTTAGTTTTTCCCATTGGGACTGATATCAGCTGTAGATATTGTAGATGTCCTTTACAGGGTTAAGGAGATTCCTTGAATTCTGTTACTTACCACGAATGGGTGTTGAGTTTTGTCAGATGCTGTTTCTGTATCTGTTCTCGTGGCCTCGTGATGTTTTCTTCTTTGGTCTGTGAACGTGGTGAATCGTACGGGTTGAGGTGTGTTTGTGAGCAGGGAACGCGTGCATCTTGAGTGTGACAAGTGCCCATGGAACCCACATGCCAGCCAGGCTGTCCGCTTCCATCGCATCCTCTTGTGCCCCCTGTGAGTCATCTGCTGCTCAGCCTCCCTGCCCCACACTGTTCTTGATGCTCAAATGATCTGTACTTTGGCCAGTTGGAAGCCCTCCAAAGTGGCTCTGGCACGCTTCCGACTCCCCTTCCCCTAGACGTGCTCCAAGCACTGTCCCTGGGAGCTCTCCCTCCCTCTGGGCACAGGGGTTCAGGCCCATTGTGCACAAGGAACAAGCAGCCTGCCTCCTGCTGGTGGGAAAAACGAATCCGAACCCAGGGCCCAGGGCCTTCTTGTTGTGAATTTGACACAATGGAAGACGAGAGCTGCTAACTCAGAGACTGTCAGAGTGTTCTCTTGGGCACCTCCCCTGGGAGTGGGCAGAGAAGTGCACTGCAGGGGTGGGTGTGTGGGCCACACTGGTAGGGATTGGCACCGGAACTCTGGGGTGGTGAACACAAGGAGGGCCTGCAGGCTGGTGAAGGTGTGCGGTCTCCACGGTGACTCCCTGTCACACTCACCAGAGGGCTGGGAACTATACTGGATAGAATCTGATGTGACCAGTGGGATTCTTACCACTGCCCCTGGGGGTGAGCGTGGAGGCGTGGTGTGGAGGAGGTGAGTGTGGGCAGACCCTCTGACCAGCAGATGCTCTCAGGGCACTCCTGGGTTTGTGCGCCAGAAACCGCGTACAGTGATGTTCCTGGCAGATTGTCTGTGGACGCCCCAGACTGGAAAGAACCGAAATGTCCGCTGGCAGCCATGCAAACCCACAGTTGTGCACCCTCCACAGGGGAATGCCAACAGGAGTTGCCAGTCACAGCTCAGGGCCCTGTGTGAGAGCTGGTCTCCACAGTACCCTGTGCCACCCCTGGGCTTCCAGGAGAAGACAGGTGCAGGATTCGTCAGGGACAGTTCACCGGGAAGCAGACCAACAGACGCCGTGTGGAGCTCGCGCGCAGGTGAGGGCGCTGCGGGAAGTGCTCCCAGGCCGGCTGCCGGCCAGCGCGGGTCCACAAGGCACAACAGCAACTTGTTTGCTGAGCCTAGGGACGACTCCATGGGCGATCCCTGCGTGGTTACTGTCTTCAGCTGTGCAGATGAAGCTTCCCATGTACCCTCAGCATTTTACCGAGAAAAACTTCAGAGAGAAAAGCTGGAGTGTTCAGTGAACACCCATGTGCCACTGAATCCAGATTAACTTTTATGGTGCTTGTAAAATTGCATACCTGTGTTATCTCTGCCCACAGTATCTTTTGTGTGCAGGACACATTTCGTAGTAGAAAGTCTTCAGGAGACTAAAAGGAAAGCTGAGAAGTCTCCCTGTGAGCTGTAGGTTTCTGGAGCGAACACGAGTGGATGTCTAAGGAAACGGGCAGTGGGGAGTCTTTCTATAACGGGCTGGGAGGAGAAACATCCTGTTTCCTTTTGGAAAAACCTCAGCGTGAGCCTTCTTGCTTACAGCCACTTGTAGGCTCTCATACCGCCCAGTTCACATTGACTTGCGCAGCCCCAGAAGTAGGTCCGGGGTGCTCTGCGTGGGACGCACAGGGTCCCTGTCTGCTTCCTCAGGCCCCGGGTGCCTGCTGAGGGCAGAGGTGCTGTGTGTGACGGGACGGGTGCACCCACACATTTGTCTAGGGAGAGGACCACCCAAGGCTTCCGTCAGAGAAGAGGACCAGCGGCCCGCGTTTCACCGTCCTGACAACGTCCTAACAGCCTTCCGTGTCACCGCACACAGGTGCCGGTCGGCGCCGTGCGCTCACTCCTTGTCCCATTTAGCTCGCCGTCTTCATGTTTCGTTCACTTCAGTTCCACTGTGACCGCTCCCGCACTGCCCTCGCTTTGAGGACGGGAGTCATTCGCACCCCTTTCCTGGTTTTAGGGTCTGTCTGTCCTCCCTCACTGAAAACTCCAGAGCAGCGTCAGCGAGCAGGGAGGGCTGCGCCCGGTGTGCACTGTAGGTCGTCACTTAGTGCCTGGCTAGTGGTGTCGCTAGAGACACGCAAGTGCTTCCGTGTTGCTAGGGCCTTGCCGCACTGTCAGGCCTTCTCCAGAGAGTTGAAGACACAGTCTCAGGGCGGATTTTGTTACTCGCAGCCGATTAGAGGACTTTTGTTGTAAGCTAGCCTGTTGCTAGCTAAGCTCTGGACATGGACCGAGAGGATTGCTCTCTTTCTGCCTCCCAGGGTCGAGGGGTGTTCTGGAGTGTGTTACTATATGTACAGTGACACTGTTGATTACAGTTATTAGATCTGAAAAACTGTCCTCATTGGAGATTATTTATGAACAACTCTGGTGTTAGGGAAAATGAGCACCTATAGTTCTGTGACGCTGCCCCAACCACTGTCTCATTCTGACCCGCGTGCTCGTATGTGTGTGTAGGTGAAAGTTTGCAGGTGTGAGGTGGCGGCACGCCTTGTTTCATGGACACACATTCAGGAAGAAAGCACTTTCTTCTCTTACCCGGGACCACCTGGGGTCATCTAGTCTCGAGTCCTGTCCGTGGGCTGTCAGTCCTGGTGAGGGGCTCAGGAAGGTCACCATCTCACTGTCTCAGTGTGCGCTTTGTCTGCTTGTTCAAATCAGGCAGAAATTCACCCCCAGTCACTGCCAGCTGCAGCCTCCGGGCTTAACTTCTCCCCGCAGCTTGCGGGAGCCTGTGTCTTGTTCTGGGGGCAGGCGTGCTCAGTGTCTCTCCTGGTCCTTTCGTGCTGTCTAGACCCCCTGGCAGTCGTACCGTCCTCAGTGGGTAGAGTCTGTTCTGATGTTCCCGCTCTTTACGTGGGCAGCAGCCAGAGAGTTCAGTTGCCCTCCAAGGGTTTCCCTTTTCTCTGTGAAACTTTCTTTCTTCTTACTTCGGTTCTGACACGTGACTGGTACTTAAAGTCAAGTTGATACTTTAAAGCCCGCAGTCTGTTTCCTGATAAAATAGTCGTGAACATGGTGTGAAGTAAGCTGAAAACCAGGAGTCAGGGGCAGTGCAGAAGTCAGGAGCAGGGAGGTCGGCCTTTCCCCTCAGTGTGTCTGACGAGAAGTTTTTACTCCAACAAAGTGCAGCTTGTCAGTCTCTTCACAGGGACCTCCAGTCTTCTAGCACCATGTTGTTGGGAAGCTTCTCCTTCCTCTGGGGGCTCCCAGCCTGCAGGAAGTAGCATGATGGTGGCGGTCACTGTGGCCCCCCCCCACCCGGCTCCCTGCGCCAGTCGGTTCGTCTCTGTTTGCCGGAGAGCAGCACGGGCTGTCCTGGTGACCTCAGCCCTAGCCTGCCCTAGGCCCAGGCTCTGCTCCAGCTCCCTGACCTGCACCCCATGCTGCTGCTCAGCCTTCCAGTGCATTTCTTATTTCTGATGTTTTAGTTCTCAGTTCTGGGATCGCCATTGGATTTCCTGTTTGAACAGTTCTTTAGTTCTGTCCTCATGATTACATGTTTCCCTTCTGTCCCAGGCCTACTCCTTAGAGCCACTGGCAGTCCTCACCACGGTTCCTGGCTGTGGGCAGTCGGCTTGTATCCCTCAGTGGTTTTCAGAGTGTGGCTCATGTCTTCTTGTGGTTGTGTTTCGGAGTGATTTTGACCTGGGTTTCCAGTGTGGTGACTGGTGGTTGCAGGGAGTCTGAGAAGTGTGGATTGCTTCTCTCTCATGGTTAGCCGCCGTGATTGGATGGGAAGCGAGCACACGCTGCTGTGCTCTGGTCTCTGTGTCTGCGAGGTTCAGGAGGCGGTGCGCTGATGGAGAGAGCGTGGGCCTCCTGTGTCCAGCCTGGTTTTGTGGAGCGTCCCCTTCCTCACTGCTGGCCTCCTGCCCAGTCCCAGTGCTCGCAGACGGGAGGCTGGGGATCTGGGCTGAGCTGGTCCACGGGGCACAGATGGGCCCTCACGTTTGTGCTGCGAAACCAGAGCTGCTCCTCGCCCGTGCCTGTGCTGCAGGCATTGCGTCTGCCCACTGTGGCGGGGTTTCTGTTTTGCCTGCAGTTGGTGTTTATCTGGAGTATGTTCGTCCAGTAGGACGTACGTGACCGTTACTGGGTGCAGAGCCCTTCATCATTTTCTTTACTCAAAAAGTCTTATTCTGATTGTATAAGTAATACATGTTCATTGTGAAGTGTCTGGGAAACTTAGAAAAGTGCACATACACTCAGATGATAAGTTCCTTGTAATTCTGTCCTGAGAGGTAACCACTGTTCACATACCATCTGTTTTTCAACTCATTCTTATCCTCCGCCCCTTCCTCCCTCCTTCCTCCCCTCCCTCCCTCCTTCCCTCCCTGTCCCCTGTCTTCCTTAAACGTAACTGGGTGCGTACTCTCCCCTTCAGGCACTCTGAGCCCGTCCCCATGGGAGACGGTGGCCCGCAGCCTGGCTGCAACTGGCTGTATCGTCTCCTCCTCAGGCTGCAGGGTCAGCAGCCCCCACATGGAACAGTGATTTTGTTTAGGCAGCTGTGACTTTTGCATTTAAAATGCCTCACTAAATAAAGTGGTCATCGCTGAATAAAAAAACGAGCCACGCACAGCCGTAGGACATCACCCTTGGCGTTTAAAGTGCCACTGCAGGGGTGGTGCAGATGCGGGAGGGGCAGGCACCCCAACGTGGTCCCGCCTTGGCCAGCAGCTTCTCATTCAGTCAGTCAGAGTCAGTGACTCAGTGACCTGGTTTCATGCACCGCATGTGCCGGGCAGGGCGCCGCCTGTCCAGGCACCATTTTGAAGATTCAAGTGAGTCAGACTTGTTAATTGGGGTTTTAGTGTCATTTTCCTGTAGGAAAACAGTTCCAGCCTTTCTTTTCATTGTTCAGCTTTTGTTTTGGGGGTAAGCGATGACAGGTGGGGAGACTGACCAGGGAGGCTGAGCAGGAGTCTGTCTTGGACTCCTGTCCCTCGGCGCCCGCCTGTGTGCCATGCACAGGCTGGCTCCCGTCAGGAGGGCTGTGGGCTCGCACTGAGCGACAGTTCCTTTTAAAACCAGAATGATTGATTGACCTTTTACAAGTCCTTTCTTGCTTCCAGAGGTAAGTTAGAACTTTGAGTTGTTTATTATGTAGAAATATGCATTGAGTATGTATATTTAAGTACATTGGTAGATAATTCTTATTAAAAAGGAAGGAGGTCAGTGGTTGGGGCAGTTGTGGTAGTTTCAACTATTGTTGCAATGTGCTTAAATGACCCGAGCCTGATTCTTTCATTGTTTTTCAGCAGCAAGCCCTCGCAGGGACCCTGGTGGCAGGGGCTGGAAGTGCAGCAGAAACGGACCCCTTTAAGAGGCAGACAGCGGGCCCCCCCGCAGGTAGGTCTCGGGCCCAGGAGCCAGTTTTCTCCTCGCTCCTCAGTGGAGCCCACTGCTCAGTGGCCACAGGTTTCTAGAGCGTGGGCTCTAAGGAGCTGAGTCTGATCCGTTTCCGCTTTGAAAGTTAGTTGTCCTTGTGGGGAGCATGTCTGTGAATGTTCACGGTGCCAGAGGCACCAGCTTGCCAGTCAAATGGGCATCTTGTGCACTGCTGTCCTCGGTGCGCCTCTGGGCTCCTTTGGTCCTTGTGGTGTGATCAGATGTCAGACCATCTGCTCTTCCAAGTTGCCATTCATTCTCTCAGACTGAATGTCTTCAAATTACAGACTTAATACATTTTATGTAAAATTTTTAAACAGTTCAGAAGGTATCACTTAACCTACCTCTGGTTTGGTATTTCCTGCCCACATCCTAGCCACAGAGGTAGCTGCTGGGAATGTTTGTGCGTTTCCACATTCCATCCACACAAGCTCCGTGACACGTGTTGTTCTCAAAGCCTTCAGCTGTGATCACATAGGCACTGTTGTCTTTTTTCTCTTTTTTAAGATTTTATTTTATTTCTAGAGAGAGGGGAGGGAGGGAGAAAGAGAGGGAGAGAATCATCAACTGGTTGCCTCTTGCACACCCCCAACTGGGGACCTGACCTGCAACCTAGGCATGTGCCCTGACCAGGAATTGAACCAGCGACCTTTTGGTTCACAGTCCAGCGCTCAGTGCCCTGAGCCACACCTGAAGCCCTGAGCCACAGGGCTTCGCTGACACTGCTGTGACACTGACTTACTGGGCCATCTTTCCCTTCCACGGCCCTTGTACTTTGTGATGGCTGCATAGTATTCCACTGCACAGGTGGTTCCTTCTTTATTCTTCAGACCCTGGTCGGTGTTCACTGGGTAGTGCCATCTGCTCTCTGTTGTAATCGACATGGGGTCGAACACTAGCCTTACATTTTTTCCAACGTGTTTGTCGGTGTGTGTTAAGGAAGAACTCCGGAAATGAAACTGCTGCATCAGCAGCTGTGCATTTCACTGTGGCAGTGTTCAGTGGCCCTCCAGAGGGCTGGGCCACTGTCCGCTCCCGACAACAACTCCTGGTTCTCACACATTTTGGCCGTTTTATTACGATCAAGCTTTTAATCTTTCTGGATCTGATGGGTGAATGTTAAATCTCTTGTTTTGATATGGAGTTAATTTTGATAAGGTTGCTCAGACCCTTTTCCTGTGAATTAACCTTTCATGGGTCTGTCCTTCTGCAAGCCGGTTTTTCTTTGCCCGTTTTGTCTGTCTGGTTTCCATGCTTTGCCTGTCACTGTGGGAGCTTTCTGAACGTTGGGTAAACCAGCCACATGCCCGTCATTTGTGTTGCAAATATTGTCTCTCGTGTTGTCACTTGTCCTTTGCCTTTTTTAAATGCTTTTTCTTATATTTGCCGATTTCTAATGAAAAGAAATATTTATCAATCTTATCTTTTATGGCTTTTGGATTTCAGTTCATGCATAGAAAGGCCCCCTGTTCAAATACTGTAACAACACACGTGTTTTTCTACTACTTCTGTGGTTTCATTTTACATCAAACTGCACCTTTTCTGAAAATTATTCTAGAGCAGTCTAAGCGACCTCGACTTGAAGTGGGTCACCAAGGGGTAGTTTTCCAGCACCCAGGGGTGAATGCAGGAGTTCCTCTCCAGCAGTTAATGCCGACAGTTCAAGGTAAGACCCAGCACCAGAACCAGCTCCTGTAGCTCAGAAGGAGAGAGAGTGCAGAGAGATCTAGAACCTGCGGCAGACTAAAGCGCGTGCAGTCGAGCTGGCATGGTTGAAGTGGCTCCTGAAATTGGGGTGTTCTTGAGCCTCGGTTAGCGCAGTATGAAGACCCCCGTCCCGGAGACCAGTTCTTGCCCCTTTAACGAGCCACCCATGTCCTTGTCCTTGGGCTTCTCTTCAGTTTCCACTCCTGTGTTTTCGTAGTCGCTGCCACGGTAGGGACCCCTGTGGGTTATTCGATGCTGTCCTGCTTGGTGCTAACTTGCAAAGGTCCAGCTCCTTCTGTCCTTTTTTGTGTGCTCATTTATAACATTAGATCTGATACAACTCAGATTCCCCACCAGTGAAATGTCCCACTTGCATGTGTGATGGTTTTGAGGGACGGGTCTGTGACAAACCCTGGGAGGTAATGTCTGACTCACTGTCGACGCTTCTGAGCTCCGGAGTCAGTGCCGGTGGGGCCTTTGCTATCTTGCAGGAGGGATGCCTCCCGCCCCCCAGGCTGCCCAGCTGGCTGGACAGAAGCAAAGCCAGCAGCAGTACGACCCGTCCACGGGGCCTCCAGTGCAGAACGCTGCCAGCCTGCATACACCACCGCCGCCACTACCTGGCAGGCTGCCCCCGGCCGGCCTCCCAGCTGTGCCCCTGCCACCCGCGCTGCAGTTCCCGCCGCAGCCACCCATGGGGGAGCCACCGACACAGCTGCACGTCCCCGCGAAGGCCCAGCAGCCCAGCGCCCCCCTCCCCACATCCCCCGCCGGCCAGCTACCTGTGCTTCCGCAGCCTACACAGCCGACCCTGCTCAGCCCAGGGCCCGGGAAAGTGCAGATGCAGGCCCCTCTGCCGCCGTCCCAGCCACAGGTACTCTGGGCCTCGGGCTCTGTAGGAGGGATGGAGGGGCGGGAGGCAGGTGTGATGGGAGGGTGCATGTGCTGCTCTCTGCTTTCTCCGTGTGTCAGGTGACTCGGCCAGCAGTTGAGAGGTGACTTATTTGTAAACTAAGTTAGATCTGTAATTGTAGTTGTCATTCCTGACTCATCAGAAAAACTGCACTCGGAGCAGGGAGCCATGCAAAGGGCCTCGTGGTCACTGTCCCACTTGATGTGCCGAGTGTGGCAGAGGTTAGGGGTGAGAGCCTGTGTGATTGGGGTGGAGACGAGGCTGGGGGTGGCGGGGCTGCTCCAAACCCGTCTTCCAGACTCATTCCCCGCCCCTCCCCGCTAAGCTCCGCACTCTACAGACACATGTCCAGGGGTTGTGTCAGTGAGTGTGCTGAAGCTGCTTCAGAGAGCCCCTTCCCCCTCACTGACAAGAGCTTTCCTGGGCTTTCAGTTCAGCTTCTTTTTGGTTTCTTGAGACTCATGGCAGAGCTTGATCTTCTAGAACAGTCAGAGCCACCGTTTTCCTTGCCACTGACTAGGGGTCAGGTAGTGTGTTGAGCACATCCTCAGCATTCTTAAATTTCTTCTACCTGGTGGCCATGTGCGGTAGCGTCTTTATGGTCTCCACTTCACCTGTGAAAAAGCCTATGGTCGGAGAGGCCGTGCGTCTCAGCTGGTGACTGGAGGTGCTGTGATTTGCTGCCCCGTTCATGCAGGTGCATGTTGAAGCTCTGTCTACCTGCTGCAGAGGGAGGGTGCCTGCAGGCAGAAAGGCAGCCTTTCCAGGCATCCCTGGCTAAGTCTCTGTGGCCATGAGTCTTACGAACATGTGCTGACTTCCAGCAGCACTGAGGCCACTCTCGGATCTGCTTACCTGCCTTGTTGGAGGGCCAGTTGTGGAACGTGATTGTCAGGAAGATTCTCACAAAATCGGCAGAAGCCTGCCCCTCCTCAACACGGGGTTGGCAGGCCGTCTCTAGGGCAGAGAGAGGGAGCATCACGGGCTGCAGCCTTTGCAGCCCTGCAGTTCCTGTGGCTCCGCTGCCGACCCCCGGCAAGAGGAAATTGCTTCGAGTGCAGAGAGAAGCCACATGCTGGGAAATGCGTGGCCTGGGTTACGAACCTGCTGTATTTTGCATCTACCGGCCTTGGCCTCCAAGGCTGTGGCAGCGCCCGGCCTGCCCTACTGCCTGCTGCCCCACTTCCTTCCTGACGGCCTAACCTTTATCTTCAGTGGGGGCGGGGGTCCCATCGCTGGACTTGGTCTGTGCCACACAGACAGGACTCTCACCTGCAGCCTGCCAGCCCTGGGGGGGCTGCGCGGTGCGGCTCACCCTCCACAAGGAAGGGGCGTGATGAGCGTCTGGTAGTTCTCGATTAGGGATAGCTGACATGATGAAAATGCTAAAAAAAAAATCATTAAAAACCAGGAGAAATGCTGGAAAAGTCTGAGATGAGACGACAGGAGCAAGCGCGCGTCTGCGGTGGAGTCTGCGTGGCCGTGTGTGTGGCAGGGCAGAGCTTGGTTGGGTGGCTTAGTGTGTGCTGGTTCGCGCTGCTCTGGGGAGGGGCCATTGCTGTCCTCACCTGTTGCCTGTTTTCTACCTGCCAGACGGTGATGTCCGTGAGACCACCCACAGACCCCACACAGTCCTGCACACGGCCCCTGCCCACCTCGTCCACCTTGTCCACTGCTCCCGGCAGTGGTTCGGGCCCAGGACCCTCACCTGCACGGGCTTCCCCGGTGAACAGACCCTCCTCAGCAGCCAGCAAGTCGCTGTCTCCAGTCACCTCCCGGTCCCCAGGGGCAGCTGTGTCAGCCCCCTCAAAACCACAGAGCCCAGCCCAGAATGCGGCCGCGCCCCAGGATGGCTCTCAGGACAAGCTGGCAGAGCAGATGGCGCTGGTGAGGGGCTGGCACCTTCCACCCTGTAACACGCAGCTTCTTTCCTCTCGGGACGCAGCAACTGGCAGCCGCTCGCCCAGCCGCGAGCACAGGCGGTGTGCTTTGTGGTCGGGGCGTACAGTTGGCACCAGTCATGTGACCTGTGCTGGGGGAGGGAGAGTCCTGTGGAATCTTCCCTGTGCCCAAGCCAGCGGGCTGCACTGCTGTCGTCACAGGCTGTGGGTGAGGTACCGGGATGTGGCATGTGTCATAGTCTAGGGGACAGTGCTCAGGGCCCCCATTTTGGTGAGGGTCATGGCCCAGCTGATGGCTCCTGCTATTCGTTGTGGGCCTAGGCAGTTATTCTGTTCAACTTCATTAGAGGAATTAAAAGAAACAGCAAAACTGGTGGGCTCTGATAAACCCAGCACTCCCTGTCCCCGCTGTAACCAGGCATGTGGGGCCAGCCTTATTTGGTCTCTCCGCCTTCCTGGTGGGGTCGAAGCAGATTCCAGGCCTGAGCTTTTTCCCTTGTAAGTGTGAGCATGGGCCTTGGCCATGGCTTGGGATGGCAGGCCTGTTGCTTCAGCTTCAAAGGCTCTGAACAGTCATCCGCCCGTTCCTTCCGACCTCGTGTCTTGAGTCTTAACCTTTGCCACTGAGATTGCCAGACGGCAGGCCTCACACGCATGGGGTGTGAGTTGGGGGCGCGGTGAAAGAACTACATGCCACCCCGCTCTTTCCCACAGGAAAACAAGGTCCATCAGCGGATAGCCGAGCTGAGGAAGGAAGGCTTGTGGTCTCTGAGGCGGCTGCCGAAGCTGCAGGAGGCCCCGCGCCCCCGCGCACAGTGGGACTATCTTTTGGAGGAGATGCAGTGGATGGCCACCGATTTTGCCCAGGAGCGGCGGTGGAAGGTGGCTGCCGCCAAAAAGGTGGGTAAAACAGGACACGCGGCTGTCGGTTCACTTGAAGGTGCTGGGAACTCTGTGTTGTGAGCTGCGCATCTCTCTGCCCAGCCTCTGACGGCCTTCAGGGACATGGGGCTGCGTCTCACTGAGATGGGGTCATCCAGGGCTGAGAATGTGTTTAAGAAACTTTGGTACCTTTCTTAGAGCGCTTTGTGACACAGACTGACACGGCGAGTTCTCAAACTTTTGTTTTCCAGCTCGTCAGGACAGTGGCACGCCATCACGAAGAAAAGAAGCTTCGTGAAGAAAGGGGGAAGAGGGAGGAACAGAACCGATTGAGACGGATCGCTGCCTCCACTGCTAGGGAAATAGAGTATTTCTGGTCAAATATTGAACAGGTAAATACGACATTTTACCAGGGTCCTGAGACCTAGGCTGTTGGGGCTGGTGATGAGGCAGAGCCCGCGGTGTCCTCAAAAAGGCTGTGCAAGGATGGGTTCCCTCGCCGTGGCCCTTGCAGTGAGGCTGCTTAGAAGGGGGCGTTCTTGCTCTGCTTCTGGCTGCGTGTGGACACGTGCGGCTGCTGCCTGTGTTGTGTGGCTGCCGCTCCCCGAGAGACCCTCCCACAGCTCCTGGGGTGGGAGTCAGGTCACTAAGGGAGCCTCTCTCCAGAGTGGTGGTTCCCACTCCCTTTTCCCAAAATTCAGACCTTGGCACCTGATGGGGCCAGGCAGGTGTAGTGAGGTAGTGAGTCACTGGGACCCCCGCCCGTGTGAGCGGGTTCCCATCACAGCGCACCCAAGAGCTGCCTCAGCTTACTTCTCAGTCATGTGCTTCTGTGTTTAACTCCCGTGTTTAGGTCGTGGAAATAAAACTGCAAGTTGAATTAGAAGAGAAAAGGAAGAAGGCTTTACATTTACAGAAAGCTTCCAGGAAAGGTATGATACGTACAAAAAGCCTCACCTTTTTCAGACTGGACTTTGTTCCAGTTCTGTGCTTACCGGGCCTGGTGACAGTGGGGCTTCCCTGGGAGGCTGTTTGCCCAGCAGCTTCACGTGACCCTGTGGTGCCTGATGGTCACAGTGCCCTCGGTGCCACTGCCCTAGCGTGTATTTTTGTTCTTTTGAGATTTGCTGGTTGAGTCAACTTTGGGCTTGACCAGCTCTGGCTCTCAGAATTGAGGCCTGAGCCTGTCCTCTTGGCCAGTCCTGGACAAGGAGGTGGACTCCCTGAGGCATGTGCCCCAAGGAGCCCCTGTGACTGGCCAGTGCACTTCCTCGCCATACCACGCAGCAGTTGCCAGTGGCGGGGCACAGGTGGAAGGGGGCATGATGACTCCCATTTTATTGGTGAGGAAACGGAGGTGGAGAGTTGGTTACTGCTGAAGTCACAGAGCTGTGAGACCAGACGGGTCGTAAGCATGGAGCTTTGCTGTTCCCCTCTGTTCCTCTCTAGACGGGGAGGCATCTCAGCGCCAAGGGCTGTGAGCTGCCTGTGCACTTGCCGGGTGGCAGTGCAGATGGCCCTGTGTGGACGCCCTGGGTCACCAGCCAAGGGGGTGGGACTCGCTGTCTTCTCAGCGGAGATGTCAGACACCCTTGATGTGCGTGAGGGGTGTTTCCCCACAGCTGTAGTGAAGTGGACCGTGCTTCTTGTTTCTCTAGGAAAGGAGTTGAGACCCAAGGGACCTGACGCGTTGTCGGAAAGCGTTCTGGTAAGGGCAGGGCTGTCCCTGCCGGGTATGAGGGGGGGCGGTGTGAGTCTGTCTGTATGTGGAGTCCCTGTTTTTACTGGAGACCCTGGAGATGACGGGTATTACTCCCTTTCACGGTAACATCTGCCTGCTTGGGGGAGAAGTGCTTCTCTGCACCGCTAGGCTCCCGGGGCGTTTCCTCCACGGGCCGGGTCTTTCCTGGCACCAGAGGCCTGATGGCGGCATGCTTGTTACAGGCTCCCAGCGTCCTCTGAGGTGCACATCAGACAGGCATTTTGGCTTGGGTGTTCACCTGTGCTTGCAGATCATGTATGTGCAGGGTTCATTCTGTTTCAGGGTTCGGGAGTACCTGGAAGAAAACGGAAAGCCAGCACGTCCCTCACTGATGACGAAGGTCTGTCCCCGTGTGCTTTTCTGTCCCCTTTGCAGGGCCCTGAATTCACGAGCAGGGTGCCCACTTATGGCGACCACAACCAGGAGTCACGGGGGCCGTTGCTGGCTGGGCGCCTCAGGGTGGTGGGCTTTGTGGGGAAGACACAGAGCGCTGGCCTGTGGAGCAGGGGGAACCTGGGACTGAGGGTGCGCTCTGTTCCAGGGAGAGGAGCTGCAGGGAGTGCTGATGGGAGGGGCCGGCAGGGGCTGAGGCTGGCGGGGGTAGGAGGTGTGACCTACCGGGCAAGGCCTCAGGCAGCGAGGGCTTGTGCCCATGGGGCGGATGGCTATAGATGGTTGCATTCTGCTGGGGGTGCTGGTGGACTCTTCTGCACCGAGGGCCGGTCTCTGTTGGGAGCAGGGTACAGGGCCGAGACTCCTTCCAGATGGGGGCTGGGGCCTTGTGTTCATGGGTGATGGCAAATCCACAGTGACCCCAGATAGCACAGTACACTTGTGCGTTCCTCTGCAGTGGGCTCAGCGGGCAAACGAGTTCCCGTACCCTGTGTTCTGGTCTCCGTGGATTCGTTGTCTGCTTAACCTGGGAAATTAGAGGGCGTAGGGCTGATGCTGCTCTGAAGCCTGGTAGTGTGTGACGCGGAGCTGGCTGTCTGTCTCATGACGTTGGGTTGGTTCCCATTGCAGTGGAGGACGAGGAGGAGACCATCGAAGAGGAGGAGGCGAATGGAGGGGCTGTGGACCACCAGACAGAGCTGTCCACTCTAGCCAAGGAAGGTAGGCCTTGGGCGTCTTGCCAGAATGCTCTGTGACATGTCGAGTCAGCCCAGGGCACAGGTGTGTGTGAGGTAGAACACCAGAGCCTCGGGCTCCACGCGACCGGCTGCTGCGCATGGGAAGAGCGCCAGGTGCCCGTCTTGCCTTCGCCCTCACTGCGCTGTGACTGTGGCCTTGACCTTGCATTGGTCACTTCTGCGGCGCCTTCCCCAGCACCTCTGCCTGTCCCTGAACATGCAGCTCTGTTTGTGTGTGTCAGAGCCTTACACACACATCTGCCATAGGTCCACCCGCTCGCCATTTCGCTCAGCACGTCTCTGGAGTTGCGTTCATATTGCTGTGTGCTGTGTGAACACGCTGATGCTCCCGCTGGGCGGTGCTCCATGTGCTTGCCCGTTGCAGGTGGTCTGCGGGGCTGTTGGCAACCCCTGGGTGCCGCATGCGGCGGTAGAGGATCTGGGCTGCAGGGCATGTGCGTGCCTGGCCTGCTTGATGAGGCTGTGCCACACTCTTGTGTCAGGTTTTGGGTGGAGCGGTCACAGCAAGCTCCGCGTCTCAGGAGCCTTGGCATGCACCGATGGCCTATCTGCCTGTCTCGGGGTTTCCTTCTGCCGTTGCCCATTCAGGTTTTGGGTTTTCTTTCTGCTCTTGACTTGTAGGTGATCCTCGTATGTCCTGGACATGGATTCTTTGTCAGTTGTGTGTGTGGCAGTGACCTTTCCTCATTTTCATTTCCTTTGTGGTCCCTTCTGATAAGCAGATGTTCTTAATTTTAGTGTCATTGGATTGGTTGACCTTGTTTATTTAAAAATACCTTTTTATCTTGACGTCAGGGGTGTCAAACTCATTTTCACCGGGGGCCACACATCAGCCTCGTGGTTGCCTTCAGAGGGCCGAATGTAACTTTGGGACTGTGTAAATGTAACTATTCCTTAACTAGAGGCAAGGAGCTCTACATTTGGCCCTTTGAAAGCAACCACAAAGCTGATGTGGCCCCTGGTGAAAATGAGTTTGACATCCCTTCTCTCCATCATAAGGATGTCTTCCTGTATTGGCTAAAACTTTTTGTTTTTGTTCTCAGGTGCATGTCTAACCCACTGAGAATTGTTTTTGTCTGTAGTGTGATATAAGAGTGTAATTTTTTTTTCTACACAAATAGATAACCCACTGTCCCAGGGCAGGTGACATGCCTGTGTTTTCCCCTGACATGCAGTGCCGGCCACTCAGCAGCTTCCCGAAGGGCTGGGCTCGGGGTCACAGAAAACCCACTGGGAGGTCCATCTCCCCGTGGTTGAACTCATGGTGTCTGGCGGGAGGGAGTTGGCGGCGCTGTCAGGGTGCTTTACCAGACCCACGCGCTGGTTTCTGTTAGATTTGTTTTTAGGTGCATTGTGCGAGGTAGGGCAAAAGTAGGTCTACAGTTGTTTGTATGGAAATAATACAGAAGTTAAATAACAGAAGAATAAATCTCTGTTTCATGTACTCACAACTGTAAACCTACTTTTGCCCCACTCTACAGTTTTGAAGTTGGAGGAAAAGATGTCTTCTCAGGAGTATTGTTTTTAATTGGCTGCTGGTACGCACAGTGGAAATGCAGTTGATTTGTTTTTGCTGGTCTTCCATCCGGCACCCTACTGAACTCTGTATTATCAGCTCTGCGTCTCCAGAAAGAGACAGTTTTCCCTTTGTAGCCCTGCGCCTGACGTCACTGCCAGTAGTGACATGTGGACCACAGGTGTGGAGACGCTGGGGCTGGTTTTCGATTGGAAAGGGACGCTGTCAGCAGAAAGGCACACCACATAGAGGGAGTCGCGTTTGCTGTGCACACCCAGTGCTGCATGTCGTCCCCCAGCCATGGAGTCGCACTGTTTGTGTCCTTGTGGAACTTCCTCACCACAGTGAGCCTTGCCGTGGTAACTGCTCCAACACGGCCCCCCTGGTCTGTCAGGGATCTGGAGCAGCCTGGCCTAGGGCTTTGGGTCCGTCTCCTCAGCCTCTGCCCATGTGGCTGCCCCCCAGCTGCCAGGCCTGCGGGCTGTGGGGGTTGAGCCCTAGCTCCCGTGGGATGTCCCATGGGCCACATGAGTACCCTCGTATCGTGGGGGCGTGGTGGCTGGTCCCCCCAGAGCAAGCCACTCCCTCTCATTTTACACCTCTTGGCCGTCACCCAGGCCAGCCCTGGCTTGTGTGGGAGGGGACCACATGGGCTGTGACCAGGGTGGGGAATGGCCTTGGGACGGCTGCCACGACCTGTGTGTTGCCCGCTCAGGGGTCCTCATGCCCCTCAGGTACCTCGGAGCACTTTCTTCAGGCAGATGTTGTGCATTTTTAAAAAGTTTGACTCAAGTCTTTGACGTTCTCTCTGATCGGAGTATCTTTTCCCTTTACGCCTCTGAACTAGCTTCTGTGGGGGGAGGGCAGTCTCTGCGTCAGCCTGTCGCCAGACCCTGACCCAGCTACCTCACTGCGTCACCACTTTCACGTGGTTCCTGTGGGTCCTCCTTAGCGACCCATGAGGCCTGTGCATGTTTCCCAGCATTTTGTCCCAAAACGATCAGACACTCTACCAGGTGGGAACGGCCTTGTGGTGACCCCACGTGTGCCCACCTCTGCGTCCACTTACCACTGCGTCCGCAGCTTCTCAGCCCAGGCTGGTGGCTGTTTGGAGTCGTGAGCAGATGAAACCCCTGGGTTTTGATTGGTGTTGGGTAAACGGTGGATGCCTTTACTGACGCCCTTTTGGGGCGCGAACCTGTGGTGTGTGGTGTTTGGACCACAGACTTCACTGACACATAGCACACAGGTGTGCGTGGGGCTGCATGTGCAGCACATGGACACGAGTCTGGGTCCAGCTTCTGGCTACCCCTGGACAGACTCACGGGGCTGGGAGGCAGGAGGTCGGGACCCCTTCAGCAGCCATAGTGGCTCCCAGATAGTGACGCCACTGCCCCTCAGCCCTGTGTGTGGAGAGGCTGCTGCGATCCCCCTACTCCCCTGACACTGTGGTGGGCAGGGGGCTGCTCATGTGGTTGGGACAAATTTGGACCACCTGACTCCCAGAGGTGCTCCAGCCAGCTGGTGCCATTGCTGTGAAGTAACCACCTTTCTTCCTGCGATCCTTTCCAGCTGAGTTGCCACTCATTGATTTGATGAAGTTGTATGAAGGTGCCTTTCTGCCGAATTTCCAGTGGCCCCAACCTCAACTTGACGTTGAGGAGACGAGTGAGGAAGAAGGTCTGTTCTAGCGTCTTCAGAGGATTCAGCTTTCTTTTTTCTTATTGATTGATTGATTGATTGATTGATTGATTTTAGAGAGAGCAGGAGAGAGAAACACTGACTTGTGGTTCCACTTCTCTGTGCATTCATTGGTTGGCTCTTGCATGTGCCCTGCGACCTGGGCGTGTCAGGACAGCACTCCAACCATCTGAGCTACCCGACCAGGCCCAGTGGCTCAGCTTTAGAATCAAAGTCCTCCCAGAGGAGGGCCTTGAACAGACTGTGAGCACCACCGTTCTTCTCTTTCCGTCTGAAGAAAGGGAAAGCTGGGGACGTATGTAATGCATAATTTCACATGGAACAGCACTTTATTAAATGCCGTGCTTCCTGTGTCCGTTCATAAACTTGGCACAGTCACCGGAGCACTTGACCATGTTGTGCACAATTGATCTTTCTCCAGACTTAGAAACGCCATTACTTTATGGACCTGGGTTTGTATCCAACTCCCTCAGGCTGTGCTGTTTGTTGGACACCCCAGTTGTAAGGGGTTTTACTCTATTAGACATTCCCAACACACAGGCTGCACTCAGACTCTGCTCTCCTCGGTGCTGTTCTGCCTGTTCTAACTATTAGATGTGACGCCTGTGAGTGGGGCGCTGGGGGGCTGTCAGGACTCCTGTTGCTTACTTGCCTGGACTTGGGGATACTTCTAGTTTGTCCTTTCTTGGTGGTGGAGGGGTGGTCACGAAACCCTTAGGTGCCCATAAATCTGTTGGTAACACCAGCTCCTAATTGGTACAGAGATTTTCCAGGTTTACCTGAGGACTTTTCAGAGTGGTCCTAGGGTTGATGGTTTCATAAGAATTTGTACCCGTTTATCCAGAGAGCGTTGTTAGGTACATGAAGTAGATCAGATAAAAGAAATTGATGTTGAATTTTATATTTGATGTATTTCGGTTCTATTGTGTTTTTTCCTTTTTAAAAAAATGTTAAGTATGCTCATAAAACTATGAAAGCAGCAGCATGCCCCGTTTTTCCACTGTTCACAGATGTGGAAGACAACCCAGCTGACCAGGAGGGCCGGAAGGACGTGGTGCTCATCGACTCGCTATTCATCATGGACCAGTTCAAAGCCGCAGAGAGAATGAGTGTCGGGAAACCTCACACGAAGGACATCGCAGAAGTGACCGCAGCGGCCGAGGCCATCCTGCCCAAGGGCAGCGCGCGGATCAGCACCACGGTGAGATGCTGTGCTGCAGGGGGTGGAGTGGGGGGGCTTCCTGCCTCCACGCAGCTGCCCAGGCTGCCAGAACAGCAACCTTGGACCTTGCTTTCCTGTTATCTAGAGCCCTTTTTTGTGGCTTTCCAGTAGGCTTATTGTGTGGACGATTGGACCTCACTTTGCAGAAAATGCTCAGTGGTCATTTTGAGACACGCTCATTGGCCTGTCTGTCACTGCAGGTGAAGGCAGGTGTGCCATCCCTGCTGTATGGCACACTCAGGGACTACCAGAAGATCGGCCTGGACTGGCTGGCCAAGCTCTACCGGAAGAGTCTCAACGGCATCCTGGCGGACGAGGCCGGGCTGGGGAAGACAGTGCAGGTCATCGCTTTTTTCGCCCACCTCGCTTGCAATGAAGGTGAGCGCTTATGGGAGCGGCAACGTGTTGCTGAGACTGAAACACAGGCCAGGTGTCCCGCCGAGTGAGGGTGGGGCGTGGCCTCTCTTCTCTGTCCCTTTGACCTGGCTGTACCGCAGGACCCGAGGATGCAGGTTGCACGAATGAGCAAGAGATTCTTTCTCAGTCAGCACTAGATGGGAGCCCCACTTGACTGTGACTGAGGCTTTGTGACTTCCCGAGCCCTGCTGCTCATCAGTGTGCGGATGGCAGAGCAGGCGGGCATGAGCCAGTGCCACCGGGTGCCGCCAAGGGCTGGTAGGAGAGTGTCCCTCAGTGTGACTGGGAGCACACTGCCCTAGCCTCTGCTGCCCTGTGCTGCCCCTTCAGCCTCTACACCCACAGCTTCTCTCCCGACGCCCCTGCCCCAGGGCTGTGGCTTTCCCAGGCTGGCTCGCTTTGCTTGTCGGTGGGTCCTTTTAGTGTGGGTGGTGACACTGTGCACTGAGCAGTGAGGGCCTTTGAGATGTGGGCTGCAGACATTATTTCCAAGCCGGTCATCTCCATCTTTTTACTTGTTTTACGCTTCCTTTCCAGCATAGAAGTGGACCTTTGTTACGTGCGTGCTACTCCCGGGTTGGCCAACAAGTTGGTTGGGCTTGTCCCGTTAGCTGGTTGTAAGAGCACTTAGTTGTTAGCCCATTTGAGACAGTTTGTTAGACGGTGTTGTGGCAGCTGTCGTGTCAGCGTTTAAACTTACCGCAGCCATTTTAATATTGAAGGTGGGAGGAAATAAGCAACATTTTCGGCATAGTAAGCTTTGTTACTTCAAGAAAGGTAAAAATGCTGCAAGTGCAGAAACAAAGATCCGTGCAGTGTGGAGAAGGTGCTGTGACTGAGCAAACGTGCCAGAAGAGGTTTGCGAAGCTTCATGCTGGAGATCTCTCGCTGGACAGTGCTCCGTGGTTGTGCGGAACAGTTGAAGTTGATAGCGATCAAGTCTAGACAACATTGAGAACAAGCAGCATTATACCATGCAGGAGAGAGCCGACATACTCAAAATGTCCAAATCAACCAAGTTACTGGCGAAAATGAAAAATGTGTCTCTTATTTTATGGGAAAAACTAAATGGGCTTTTTGGCCACCCCAATAATTTAAAAACCCTAATTTTTTAGAAGAATGAATGGAAACCACACATTCTGGGGTGGTTTGGGTGTGTTGGCGAGAGGTTGGGAGCCCATGGGAGAGTCAGTGTGAGGCTGCAGGGTGTGCCTGCAGGGGACAGAGCGAGCCTTGGGCTCCGAGGGCTGTGAGCTGCTTCCTTCTGAGCATTATTCTTTGTAGACGGGGATTCCTCCCCATGCTCACAGGGGTTTGCCATGTTTCTGAGCAAATCTTTCTGTTATTCAGCAAGTACTCATCCAGCCACTCTTTGCTGAGTGCCTCCAGACTTGCCTCCTGCGGCAGCTGGACGTGGGAACAGGAAGGGGCCATCCGAGACCAGGGGGCATGGTGGGCCGGATGCCTGTGCGCCCCACTGGACGGCCCCCTTGGTCCTGCGTGGGGATGCCCGCCTATGACAGTGCGCCGGTGCCTGAACTCAACAGATGGTGCAGCTGGAGAGCAGATGCTGTATCTTCCTTCATCCACAGGTAATTGGGGCCCTCACCTGGTCGTCGTGAGAAGCTGTAACGTCCTCAAGTGGGAGCTCGAGCTGAAGCGCTGGTGTCCTGGGCTCAAAACCCTCTTATATGTGGGCAGCCACAGAGAACTCAGAGCGAAGAGACAGGTATTTTAGTTCAAACGTGAAACAAAACTGGGCAGGAAACCATTTTCATTTCTGTAGGAGACAAATTTCAAAATGTTAAGACATGCTCATCAGTGTAATTATTGTGACATACCAGGGCCTCAGAGGTCCGACTTCTAGCCACTCGCCAGGCAGCCCCTCACACCTGCCAGGAGAGCCTCAGGGGCACACGCCTTGTGTCACTTCCCAGAGAATGAGGGTGTTTCCTTCAGAGCTAAAGCAGACTCTGGAGTGCTGTGGCCCTTTTTCCCTGGAGGCCCATTGGCTCTTGGGCATAAATGAGAAACCGGGTGCTTCCTGAGTGCCAGCGTGCCCCCGTAGTGTGTGTGTGAGGAGCATTTGCAATGGGGAGTAAACTTCCGGAAGCCTTTGGATTCTCCTTTTCTCTGCCCACTAGTTTCTGCCATGAGATTCTCAGTAAAAGGACATTACAGATCCCAGTCCTTCATTGAAGATGAGTCCTGGCTCACCCGTAGGCTGCTGTGTTGAGCAGTGTTTCCTGAAGAAGTGGTACCCCAAGATGCACTTTTTTTGCTCTCTCTGGTCGCCTGTTCCTTGTTGAAAGGCTGTGCCGCAGTCAGTGCAGCACAGACCTCCACACCTCTGGACCCTCTGCACTGTGCCCCACCCCGCCCCGCCCGGTCGAGTCCCAGGCAGCCAGCCCCTGCAGGGCGCTCTGACAGTCATTTTCCGTAGACCACTGCTGGTGCCCAAGCTGCCGCTGAGCTTGCCTACACAAGTGCTCTAGGCTCCTCGAGGAAAGGGTCAGAAAAATGCACTCGGCCCTTTTCTGTGCAGAAATTGCAAGTAATCAAGAAGAGCAAGAGAGGTGCCTCTGGGTGGGACAGGTGAACGCAGAAAGTGGGTCCTAGTCACTGCCCGAAAGGGAGGGGCAGAGAGACAGGCGAGGCCTTGCTTCGTGTTCCCCAGGGATGGACGGAGCCCAACAGCTTCCACATCTGCATCACGTCCTACAAGCAGCTCTTCCGGGGCTACGCAGCCTTCACGCGGCTGAGGTGGAGGTGCCTGGTCGTCGATGAGATGCAGCGCATGAAGGGCCTGCGTGAACGACACTGGGAAGCCGTGTTCACCCTGCAGAGGTCTGACTTCTAGCCACTCGCCAGGCTCTGGGTTGTTGATGGCAGGTTCATTTGCAGGCATACACAGCATCACCCGTGTCCCTCGTCACAGCGCGTCCAGCCGAGGACTCCCAGAGTGTTCACTTAGTTCAGCCCTTGTATTTAAGGCCCCTGGATGCAGAGTTGCCCATAATATTGCCTTGCCCCTTAAACACCTCCAGTCCAGCTTTCCATGCTGGGGCTTTCAGACATGGTCTCTGGTTTGTGTGCAGCCAGCAGCGCCTGCTCCTGATCGACGCGCCCCTGCACAATACCTTCCTGGAGCTGTGGACCGTGGTGCACTTTCTCATCCCAGGCCTCTCCAGGCCCTACCTGCACCTCCCTCTGAAAGCCCCGAACGAGGAGAACCAGGACTACTACCACAAAGTGGTCATACGCTTGCATAGGGTACGTGTGGCTCTGGGGCTGGGGCTGCGCAGGGCACGGGACCCCCAGTGGGTGATGAGGTCATCCCCACCCCAGAGGTGCAGGGGCTCACGGGGATATGTGATGATGTCATTCCTGGAGAGAAAACAATGGGTCGAGTCCTCTCTCCAGGTGACGCAGCCGTTTATCCTGAGGAGGACCAAGAGAGATGTGGAGAAGCAGCTGACAAAGAAGTACGAGCACGTTCTGAAGTGCCGCCTCTCCAGCCGACAGAAAGCCTTGTACGAGGATGTCATCCTGCAGCCCGGGTGAGCACTCTGCCCTGCACTTGGCCCCCTCCCTGCACCCACACCTCCTTGGTGGCTCTGCCTGCCTGGCAAACCCAGGTGTGGCAGGTGCTCCACTCCCGCTTCCATTACCCACGGCATCACCTGGCAGTGTTTCAGTTCAGACTCACACAGGAGACCGACAGACGTAGGACCGACAGACATAGGACTGACAGACGTAGGACTTCAGGCTTCAGGCCAGCTGTGACCTCAGAATGGCTGGCTACACGAGACCCCCTTCCCCAAAGAGGGTCTGTTCAGGTCCCCCAGGGGGTGCCCGAAAACAGCGCCGGACTCTGCATCTACTGGTCTGTGCGCAGCGTGCCTTTTCACGGTTCCACGAACAGGAGTTTGTTCTGAGTGGATCTTAGGGACCTCGGTGTACTGTTTTTTCCTTTCCTTATTGAATCAAGAACTTTTACCTTTCCACTTACAGGAAGCACTTTCAGCTTCTCTTTGGCTTGTCCACATGGCTGCCATCACTGCCCTTGCTCTTTGGGGCCATTAGTTAACATAAGGGTCACTTGAACACAAGCACTGCGATGCCAAGGCAGTCCCTGGAACTTACAAGTGGCTAGCAGGCAGGGAGCATCCACAGTGTGGAGGCCCAAGACAGAGGGATGGTTGACACCCCCCACCAGGAGAGAGTGCCTCCTGCTGTCCAGAAGAGCACCCAGTTGAACACCTATAAACTGGTTATTTCTGGAACTTTCCATATGGTGTTTTTGGATTGCAAGTAGCTGAAACTGCAGCCACATGAAGCCACGGGTGAGGGAGTGCTGTGTGTGGCATGCAGGCAGCAGTCCGTGTCGTGGGGGGTTGCTGCGTGCCGCCTGTTCCTGTGCGTGGGCCTGGGAGTGTGGGTCCCCTGCGCCTCTCTCTGACCTTCTCCCAGGGTCATTGGGCTCTTTCTGTCACACTCTTTATTTTCCTGAGTTTGAATTAAAAAAACCAAAGCATGGAGTGACAGCCTTGCAGGTGTTGTCAGTACATTTGCACTCGGTAACACCAGCCACTCTGCTTCGGGGGCAGCTGCGGAAAGTCAGTGCGGGCCCACCAGTTCCAGCGTGCACTCGGCCTCTGTGGCCTTCTGGAACAGACTCCCGTGTTTCTGCCAGGTGGCCCCCGGCTGCTCACCTGTCTCACGTGTGTGCTACTTGTGGGAGGAAAGGGTAACCTAGTGTGCTGCCCTGAGATGGCAGGTGCAAGTCACCGTGGGGCACAGATGGTGGGGGACCTGAGCTCTGGAGGGAGATGCAATGGAGGGTGACCCCTCTACCGCCAGCTCGCAGGTAAGACGAGGGGGATGTGGGACTGTGGGCGTGTCATGTGGGAAAGCGTCGGAATGGTGTCTGCATGGAGAACACCATCATAAATGGATCCGCTGTTAATTCACACTGCTTTATAGGGGTTACTTTTGGAAATTTTAAGGTACAGTGTAAGCATGTGTTGGCATTGGTATGGATTCTTAGACAGCAGCTCAGAGTTCTCCTGACAGCATCTCCCAGTAATAGGCGTCCCTCCTGAGCCTCGTGGACGTTCCTGGTGTGTGAGCAGAAAAAGTGCAGGACTGTTAAAGTTGGATGTTGGTCCCATGTTTCAGTGGGTCCTAGCGTCACTTGGTGAGGAGGTGTCTCAGTGGTGAGAACAGTAGCTCACACAGCAGTTAGGACCAGAACCATAGTGTGAGGGTCCCGTGGAGCCCGGGGTTGTTCCCCAGCACCAGGGTGCCCGGGCCCTCACTCGCCGGGGGTGTGCCGGGGCACAGGGCTGCTGTGCACTTGGGGTGATGTTGCCACCCGCTCGTTGGCTCTGGGACTCCCTGTGTGCCTGCAGGAGAGGCCCCTGAGTCTGGGACCCTGCTTCTGCCCTGGCTCTCCTGCCACCAGCCCGGCCCCTCTGTCCGGAACCTGCCTCTCCTCTGTCACCGCTTTGCGCTGCTCCTCTCTGCCCCCACTGTGCTGCCTCTGCTCCTGAGTCTGCAGACCAGCCACCCCACCATTCTCCGGAGCTCCTCTTGCCTGCCCTGTAGGCACTTCCCCTCAGGGCAGCCCCTCCCCCTTCCACAGGTCTGTGTGGGGGGTGCCTTGTCCCACCCTGAGTGGGGACAAAGGGACGCTCGGTGGGGTGCACTCACACTTGCCCTTGCAGTGCTCTTCCTGCCCCGGGCCAGGGGCCTCATCCTGAGCTTTCAGGTGTCGCCACAGCATTACAGCTTTTGTCACAGCTGGGCTGGCATTCATCATTGCTCTGTTTGGAATGTCCCCTTTGCCCTGGTCAGGTGGCTCAGTTGGTTGGTGCATCGTCCTGGACACCAAAAGGTTGTGGGTTTGATCAGAGCACATACTCAGGTGGCCAGGACACATATGGAAGGCAGCTGATCGATGTTTCTTTCTCTCTCTGCCTCTCTAATATATCTTCGAACATATCCTTGGGTGAGGATTTAAAAAAAAAAAAGTCCCCTTCTAATCTGCATGGGGGCCTAGAGAGCTGTGCCTACATCTGACCCTCACCCCTGGCTTTCTGGCTTCCTGTCCTGTCTCATAGGGACAGTGAAGAAGCCCAAGGATCCCGAGCTGCCGGGAGGGAGTTGCGGCTCGGGCACTGTGACGTACCTGAGCACATCTGGGGTGACGCACATGTGGCGGTGCTTGGGGAGTGCGTGGAGCAGACGCTGACTGCTTGTGTCTCCCGAGGCAGGACCCAGGAGGCGCTGAAGGGCGGGCACTTTGTGGACGTGCTGAGCATCCTGTTGAGGCTGCAGCGTATCTGCAACCACCCCGGGCTGGTGGAGCCCCGGCTCCCGCAGTCCTCCTTCTCGGCTGGGCCGCTGCAGCTCTGCTTGGCCTCCCTTGTCCTGAAGGCACTCGACAGGGACACCTGGAAGGTAAGGAGGGATCTAGGAGGGCAGCTTTGTGTGAGGTCGGTTCCAGGCACACTGTCCCCACTGTTGTGGGGGTCCTGACGCCGGGCAGCGCTGAGCGGCCCTTGTGCCGTGCTTCCCTTCGACACAGCACCTGCGTCTGGCACTGACCGCGGGGCAGGCTTCCTCGCACGGCATGCACTGTTGGACTCTGCGGAACGGTGCGGTGTGTGCGTGACAGAGAACCGGGTTACAGCTGTGCTGATACCTGCTTGGCACTCGGGCAGTGCTTTGGGCACAAGCTCCGAGGACTGGGACCTCGGAACCTGCCTGGTGTCCGGAGTGAGCTGCTGTAGGCTCAGGTTGGGGACAGGCCAGGGACTTTGCGGCTTCGGCACCCCTGTCCCCTGCACAGGGGACTTTGAGGTGTGATCCGTGAGTGTGTAGTGGTCTGAGGGCCCTGGAGCAGCAGGTACACTGTGAGTAGGCCAGCCTGCTGCTGCCACCGCTGCGGTCACTGCTCAGGCAGGGACGTGGTCCTCCAGGGGTTGTAGGACAGCGCAGCCGTGGACAGCACAGGCACATCCGACTGCTGCCCTCAGCATGGCAGAGGAGGCTTGGCTCCTCCCAGCTGCTTTGCATGTTGCGCTGCGTCCTAGGTCAACTCTCACCCTGGACGCAGCCTCTTGCAGTGTGCAGCGTGCTGGCCTCCATGCATTCCCCGGGCTGTGCGGACGTCCCCCGCGCCCTAGAGCGTGGGGACACCCGGAGAACAGGCACACATGCCGGCTGTCGCCCCAGTGTCCCCGGCAGCTTCTCACCTGCAGCCCTCTCTGTGGACTCGCCTGCTCCGTGCAGGTCGCATGTCTTGTGCAGGTATGGTTGTGTGGCACGTGCAGTTGGCACTCAGCGTGAGCATCCCAAGGTCTGTCACGTTATGGTCGGCTTCCTCTCTCTGAACACTGAGTGGTTCCCCCGTGGGCACACCCCCACTTGGTTGTCCGTTCACCAATTGGACACTTGGGTGGCTTCCACGTGTTGGCCATTGTCACGCTGCTATGGGCACACGCACACTAGTTTCTCGTGGACATGGGTGAGTTTTCCTCAGGTGTGTGTTGAGGCCTGGAAGTGTGAGCCGTGTGCTGACTGATGAACTGCCAGCTGCGCCTGCTCCCTTCTGCCAGTGTGTGCAGGTGGGAGGTGGCATGTTCCCCACGTCCCTGCCCACCTCCACTGTCCTCCGTCCTTAACTCTTGCCACCCTGTGGGGGTGAGGTTGTGCTTTTGTTGTTAAAGCTGAGAGGAGCCCCGGTGGGGTGGTTCTCAGGGGTCCCCAGCTGGGGGCACAAGTAGTATGTGCTCCCCAAGGAATGAGCGTCCCCAGGGCTCTGCTGTTGGATGAGCAACGTGCCACACATCTGTGCCAGTTCTTGGGTCTTCCCCAGGGTCCCCCCAGCCCCTTCCTCTGGATGAGGCTTGGCATCCCTGTGCCATCCAGACCTCTCCCTCTCTCCCCGGCTGGGTCCCGTCGGTCTCCGGGTGCTGCCTCCTCCATTTCCACAGCCACTCGGGGTGACCAAGTGCCGTCATTTGTGTCTCAGAGCTGGGGAAACTGAGGCACGCTGAGCCCCAGAGCAGGATATAGGTGAGGGCTTCAAGAGCAGTTCTGAGCAGACGGCCTGGTCTTCCTGTTTGTGAACCTCCTTGGTTTTAGTCAGAGGCTTTTTTCTACTGCCTTGTGTAGCTCTTCGTTTTCTTTCTCTGCTTAGGAAACCGATCTTTCAATATTTGACCTCATTGGCTTAGAAAACAAAACGACTCGCCAGGAGGCTGAATGGCTGTGCAAGAAAAAGGTGACTCGGAAACTCATTGAGGAGCTCTTCACTGCGCCGCCCCCACCGGGCAGGCCGCCAGCCGTCAGGCTGAAGCCCAGCAGGTGAGCACTGTGGAGCGTCGCTGGCAGCTCCCTGTCTGGCGCTGGCTGGGCCCTGGCCGAGTGGGCCCCTGGGCGGTGGGCTCTCTGGGACATGGGGGAGGCCTGGGGCCAGATTTATGTTTCCCTCGAGACACTGGTCTCTGGGCTGTGGGAAGAAAGGCTTGTCGCTACTGGGGGAGCTGTTTCTCCTGCAGCTGCCCAGGCATCCTGCATGAACAGAAGTGTGGGCCCTTTGCACTCGCCCACCTGGAGCATGGCCTTCACTGTCTTTGAGAAGCATTGGAGTTGGGAGGCTCGGTGTGGGGAGGTGCTGGGGACAGACGGTCAGGCAGCTGTCACGGCCAGCTGCCTGTGGGGTGAGGGCAGAGCGGTCGCCATGGGGCAGTGCCAGGCCTGAGGTGGGCAGAGGGCTGCACCCTGACTCAGCGGAAGGAACACCTGTGATGATGTGAGGCTGTGACAGGGCAGATGACGTCCCGTGATGAAGGTGAAACCTGAGTGGCTAAGGAGAGGCAAATCCAGTTGGCCGGAGACAGGCAAAGGCCTAACTGGGGGAAGAATGAGGGAGAGGAAGGAGAAGAAGTGATTCAGGGACAAAGGGCCCTTTCTGCTGACGGCAGCCCTTCTTGTTGCCTCCTCTGCACACGGTGTCCTTGGGGACTTGGGCCCTGCCCCACGTTGGCAGGGCCCACAGCACCCGGTACACACGCAGCTGGGACAGCTGTGCCCTCAGCCAGCTGCTCCTGGCTGTCCCTGCCTGCAGGGCTGTGCAGGGCTCCGGGGGCGCAGACGTCCTGCGCCGCGGTTTCCCCATGAGCGCTGGCTGCACAGACAGAGCCTGATTGCTTAGGGCAGCTGCAGCGGGGCGCTCTCATGTGGGGTGACTCTCTGTGGTGGGAGAGGCGCTATTACCGTGTCTGCCCTTTCTGTCACCTGTGCTGCCTTGCCACCTGATAGTGCTGTTGACCTTTCATCCCCCTTACTCTTGCTCGTGGATGCTGTGTCAGATGCCATTTCCTAGTCCACACCGATGGAGACTCAGCTGAGTTAAAGTCACGCCCCCCACCTTGCAGGCACAGGGCACGGTTTTTAGGGACTGTGTCTTCAGCACCACCCCAGCGGCCCTGCCCACCTTAATCAGGACTGGGAGGGGGAGCCCCTGCACCCCAGGCCTGCTCCACAGTGATGCTGTGTCTGTGTGCCCACGCATGCCTAGGTTGTTTCAGCCTGTGCAGTATGGCCAGAAGCCAGAGGGACGCACGGTGGCCTTCCCCAGCACACACCCACCCCGGACAGCCACCTCCGCTGCAGCCACAGCCACTCCACAGGGCCACGTTCGAGGACGGCCACCAGTTGCCACGTTCTCTGCAAACCCGGACTCCAAAGGTACGTCTTGCAGGGGGCTGTGCTCATACCTCGGAGGGGCTCCCCGCTCTTCTGACCTGGGGCCTCGCTCTGGCTCCACCCAGGAGACACATGCGGCCCTCAGACAAGTTTGAGGCTTTTAAAAATTTCTTTAAACTGGATTTCCACACAAGACGTTGCACTCTGAGGGGCGTCGTGCTTGGAGTGACAGTGAGGGTGCTTCTGGGGGAGGCGCACTCACGTGTGGAGCTCGGTTCTGGAGCTCCCAAGGAAGCTGCTGTCGTGTACCGTGCCCCCGCTTTTCCGTTACTGTGGAAGCGGAGGGCGGAGCAAGGTGGTGAGGGGCTGCTGCAGCCCCAGGCAGCACATCCTCGGGGCCACGTGCCGGGCAGCATGTGGCTCTTCAGAGCCTCTTGGTGCAAGTGCTCCTGGTGCAGCCAGGTGCAGCCCTGTGTGTGCCTTGGTGTGTGGTCAGGGCCGGCTCTGGTGGACACCGGGGTTTGCACAGCTGACATCTAATACCCATTGGCCGCAGGAATGTGCCTCAGTCTGCGGATTCGCTCCACATGAAAATAGGTAACCGGCGATAAAAAGTGGTGCCCGTCTCATGCTGGAGACTCCACTGGTCTCCATCCCCTTGGTAAAGCTTCTCGTTTGAGAGACGGAGTGAAATGTTTGTTTTATTTCTTTAAAATTCGGGTTTAAAACACTGCGTTGACTCAGAACCTCTAACAGCTCTGCACAAACCGCCCTTGTCGATTGCAGCGGCAGCAGCCCCGTTGCAGACCTCTCAGGCTCCCACCGGCGCTCCGAGACCCCAGGCCGCCTCGACCTGCAGTGCAGCTCCTAGCCCAGCCCATCCTGCGAAACTGCGGGCTCAGACCGCTGCCCAGGCCTCCGCCCTGGGCCCGCCCCAGCCCCAGCCCCAGGCCCCCTCGCACCCGGCCGGGCAGAGCACGCTGCCTCAGGGGCTGCTGCTCACCTCGCAGGCCCAGGCGCGCCTGCCTAGTAAGTGGCCTCGCCTCTCCTGGTGGTTCTGCCCCTTCTTCCCCCAGGAAGCTGTGCTCAGACCAGTGGTGTCAAGAGCCTTGCTGTCCACTTCTGTCCCCCCATGCCGGGTGCTGTCTTTGCCCTGCTGTCCTTTCTGGCCCTCATTCTCCAGGGCTCGTGCCCAGGGCCCATCCTTTCTCTGTCCTTTCTCCTGACCCTGTGCGTCAGCTCCGCTTCCTCCGCGCTCACGCTCCGCGCTGTGTGCTTGTGACTGCAACTCCCTCTCTGTTAGCCGGGCTTTGGGCCAGCAGCGCTGCAGTCAGCTCGGGGAGCAGGCAGGGGTACAGTGAGGGCAGGTCACTTCTTTGCCAGCCGTGGGAATGAACATTGTTTCTAAAAACCGTGACTTCCTTTGTGTCTCCCACTGTTACCAAATTTAAACCTGGGATGAATTATTGCTCAGTGTAGACATTTTGTAGTAATTCAACGACTAAAACGTCACAAGCTCATTAATTGTTTTAATAGAACTTTTTGTTGTGACCAGCGTGATTAGCATATTTCCAAATCTCACTTGGACCCTTTCGGTTCTGCTGTGGAAAGTGCCCCAGCTGATGGCATGGGCTGTACCATGTCTCAGATGCCACCTCACACACACGTTTGTGGTGTGATGGGCCATGTGGAGGCCTTGGTAGAGGGTGAGAGGCGTGGGGTCCTGAGGGCTTGCCACGCTTGCGCTGGCCATGTTTGGGTTCTTGTCCATTGCCCGCGAGCAGTCCCTGCTGGGCCACGGCCTGTGGGACGCGCCACCTGGCGTGGGACAGGCCTCCACGGCTGTGCCCCAGGAGCTGTGCCAGCAGCGCGGCCAGCCGGGGTGCTGTCAGCCTGGTGGCCTCACCACGTGGATCACGAGGGCTGGCAGGGGGCACTCTCTGTGTGCAGACCTTGCGTCTCCTTTTTCCTTTTCCTGCCCTTGTTCACAGTTTCTGTGCGCAAGAGACCTGGATGTTTTTCTTGTCTTTTGCTTACTGTTTTCTGTATCTTATCACTAATAATTCTTGCATGGATTTTCTTGGGAGGAATGTTTAGACTCACATATCAACCATGGAGTAAAATGTCTTTAATCCTTTGTGAATACAGCCTTTTTGAGTGAGATACATGTGACTCCATCTGAGTTCGGTTCTCAAAAACAGGCTCTGAGCAACGTGAAGTTTCTCACTTCTTGACAGTGAGCATGCAGACAGGATCCTGCAATCTGGTTTGAACAGTGTGAGTCTTTACGTCTCAAAGCCACGTTCGCGTGCAGTATTTACGGACTTGAGCGTTGAGGAGGCTGTGGGTGCGATGCCGCTCGTGTCCACCCTCGACCTCTGGCCTGGCAGATCCAGCTCACCCTGTGAGCCAGCCTGGACATGTACTGGACACTTTCTGGGCGTTCTCTGGAGCAGAGGTTGATGCAAGGGTTTTCAGGCGCGTGTCAGATAGACTCCTGCTGTACCCGATGTCTGCTACTCATTACTGGTTGGAGAGGAAAGGGGAGCGTCCCTTCATAGTTTGGTTCTTGCGTTACTATCCGATGTCTAAAATCTCTGCCAGTTATCATTACAGGAGTTAACCACTAAAATCTGATGTTAACTTTCTCTTTTCTATTTATAATAGTTATTTTCTGAAAGCGTCAGCAGTATGTAATCCATGTTCTTCCGACCGCTTGGGTGCCACGGTCGTTCTGTGTGACAGACAGCTGTCAGCGACACAGTCACACTTTCCATAAGAGCACTACCCACTTCCTTCTGTGTCCTCGCAGGCGGGGAGGTGGTCAAAATAGCACAGCTGGCTTCACTCGCAGGACCGCCGAGTCGAGTCGCCCAGCCAGAGACCCCAGTGACGCTGCAGTTCCAGGGGAACAAGTTCACTTTGTCCCACAGCCAGCTGCGGCAGCTCACGGCCGGCCAGCCCCTGCAGCTGCAAGGTGAGAGGCCACTCGCTCCTCGTCCCGGTGAGAACCGCACCATGGGCTCTTTGCCGCTGGAGATGGCGGGCAGCTGCTGGCTGCCCCTTGCTGCAGTGACTTTCAGCTCAGGTGCCTCCCCGTAAATGCCACAGTGAACTTGACCTCAGAGGGTATGACCTCAGAGGGTGCTGGGAGGACCAGGGGGGTAGTGTGCGTGTCACCTGGCAGCCCCTCCTCAACATGCGTTCAGTAGGTGGTAGTCATGTCTAAAACCCTGCCCTTTGACAGAAGTCCTCTGTTCTCAAACAGAAACATTTGCTACTTTCTGACTTTTCTGTGAGGTGACTTGTCCTAAAGTCCAACAGCCTGGCAGTTCATGTGGGAGGAACTGTGGCCTTAGGCACATTTGGGTAACTCTGGACCAGAGCCTCCAGGCCCACGGCCAAGGGCAGTGTGTCTATGGAGTGGCTGCATTTTGAAGAAAAGGGGGGGTGCAGTTTGAGTGGCATGCTCAAGTTAGTCCCAAGTGACCACATGAGCCCAGTTCAGTTACTTATGTCTGTTTCAGCTGTAGGCTTGGATTCAAGGGTGGTATCAGCAGCAGCCCCCTGGCTCCACCCCCAGCAGTGTCCATGGGGCGAGCTATTCACAGCACTGGTCCAAGTAGAAGCGTGCTGCAGGGTTACCGTCGGCAGAGGACAGGCCCAGGAAGCCCACAGGAGAGAGTCTGTGCCATGGGTTTAATGCCGTATCCCCCCCCAGGTCTCTGGTGGAAGGAGCGAGGCCTGGGCTGCCATGCCTGGTGCATTCCAGCTACTGGAGCACGTGAAGGCCTCCTCCAGAGCCAGAGAGGTGGAGAGACGCCCCCACACCAAAAGGTCAAAGTGGCCAGCTCTTCCAGCAGAGCTATAGCATTTGCGCTAAAAACCAAGATTTTTAGATATTTCTTCATCCAGCTGACGGGTGTGATCTGGGAGCTGGGACCTTCTACCTGTGACTCAGGCCTCAGACATGACAGAGCCTGAGCTGGTGCCCATCGCACTGATAGACATCAGGAGTTTCTAGGAAGAGATGAGCTTTCTTGGACATTAAGGAAAATGACGTTGTTCCTTAGAGTTACATTCATTGTGAATAAGGTGTTTTCATTTTTCTCCAAGTAACTGAGCTTTGCTGTGTTAGGGTAAAGTTGGCTTTGGATTTTCGTTGGGTGGCTTCATCTGTTTCTGCCCCTGTGGAGTGGCGTGCCCTGAGGGCACACCACCGAGACCAACCCGTGGCATGCATGTGCTTGCAGGCAGCGTCCTCCAGATTGTGTCTGCGCCCGGACAGCCCTACCTGCGCCCTCCAGGCCCTGTGGTGATGCAGACCGTGTCCCAGGCAGGTGCCCTGAGTGCCCTGGGCAGCAAGCCCCAAGCTGGGGGCCCAGGCCCTACCCCCGTGACCCCACCAGGTAGAGTACACTGAGCAGGAAGGGGACCTGCCGTGGCGCTTCCTCCTAGCTCTTTACCTCGAAGGCACCTGGTGGGGGGGGGGGGGGGCTTCTGACTGCGGGGCCTCAGAGCCTGAACGCCCCACTGTGGCTGCGTCCGCTTGGTTTGTTCCCTTTTTCTTTTGCTCTTAGAGTTACTGGCTATCACCAGCTTCTACCCACCTTAGGTTTTTGTTTCTGTTGGTAGAACTTCCCTTGGGACAGGCAATGAGGCAGAACTTAGTCCTCCTCTGTCTGCCTGGCCCATGCTGCCTCTTGCCCTGTCCATGGCCTGCTCCCCGGCCACGCTCCAGCCTCATCACCGCAGCCCTCCTGTTATGCAAAGAGCCACGTGTGAGTCCAACTGTGAGAAAAGGCAAAAAGTGTATCACTATTTGCCGACTCCAAAGAAATAACCCAGGGGACTGGCTGCGACCACCATGGTTGTGCTGGAATACCAGGGGGCCTGTCTATGGAGTGCCCGCAACACAGGCCTTCCCAGTGCTGGGTTGGAGTGCAGAACGCAGAGCAGGCAGGGCGAGGAAGCTGTGTGAGGCCAGAAGCCAGCTTTTCACTGTGCAGACTCACATTCCAGGCGGTTTTCTTCTGGCTGTTCCTTGACTGAGGAGCTGGCCAGTCTCCCACAGTGCATTTTAAGATGGCCTTCGTGGCTTCCCCCAGGTGGGAGGAGGCATGGGAGCTTGGGAGGATCCCTGTTCTCAGGTGTCACTCATCCCTCCCAACCCCCCAGCTCCCCTCTGCTGGGCCCTCCAGCCTCACAGGTCTCTGTGAGCTGGCCCCTGAGCACAGGTCTGTCGGGCATGCAGCGTGGCCCTGGTTGCTCCCTGGGCTACTCTGTGCTGCCCTGGAGGGTAGTGCTGACTCCTGGCCCTTGGGACCTGATGGCCACGAGGATGGCCCTGAGTCTGGTGCACATGGGCACTCGCCAAAGGGAAGAGGCAGACTGGTGCCTTGGCTCAGAGTGGCCAGAGAGCAGGGGTGCTGCACTGGTAGTTCTGACCAGTTTGGGCGTGAGCATACCCGTCCTGGACCTGTGCCGGCGGGCAGTGGCGCCAATCCTGAGAGCCTGCCATGGAGGGGGAGGGTCTGTGGAGTGGCTAAGGGCGGGAGCTTCGTTGCCAACTGTGATTTTTGATTTGTAGTCGGTGTGCCTGGTCGAGTGGCAGTCAACCCCCTGACTGTGGGAGAACCCGGAATGGCCTCCAAACCAGCCTCTCCCCTCGGAGGGCCGACCCAGGTACGGGCAGCGCTGAGAACACTCCCACAGCTCTGATGGTTCCTGTGTTTCTGCAGGAGATAAGTTTAGAAATCCTCTCCTTTTCTTAATCATCTTTTATTGTTATTCTATTACAGTTGTCCCCATTTTCCTCTCTTTGCCCTCCTCCGCCTATCCCATCCCCCATCCCACACTGTTGTCCATGCTGTGGGTCATTCATACGTGTTCTCTGACTAGTCCCTGAAAGTACTTTCCTAATGAAGTGCAACTGGGCTTTTCACATGTTTTTATATTCTTCTACCCGCCTTCTAGGCATGTGAAATGCTTACTGTCTTGAGAAACTTCGCTTGCTTTCTCACTGCCCCCTGCCCCTGTGTCTTGTGGAGCAGGCCCTGCCTGGGGGTGCGCTCTGCACAGCGGGACCTGCCTAGGGGCCCTGGGACCCCAGCAGACTGCCATCGGGCCCGTTGTTTCTCATTGGCTGTTTGCATCACTGTTTGATACAGGAGGAAAAGACCCGACTTTTGAAAGAGCGGCTGGACCAGATTTACTCTGTCAACGAGCGGCGCTGCTTCCGGAAGCCCATCTATGGCGCAGACCTGCTGGGGATCTGTTCCCTGGCCTGCAGAGAGCAGGTCCCAGGGCTCAGGGCTCTGGGGAGCAGGCGTGGGAAGGCAGCCGGGCCAGCGAGCTGCTGCACATCCCCCTCAGAAAGTCAGAAGGACCTGATTTTGACTCTGACTCAACGTCAAGAGTCCCTCCAGGATGTTATCGACAGGTGAGCCTCTGTGCTCACCTATTCACCCCTCCCTCCCCGACCCCTGGCAACCCTGCTCTTCTGCCTTTTCCACTGTTTTGCCTTTTCTGGAATGTGTCACGCAGTTGGAGTCATACAGCATGTAGCCTTTCAGACGGGCTCCTTTCCCTGAGTGATGTGCAGTTGAGGTTCCTCCTCCTCTTTTCGTGCCTTCATAGCCCGTTTCTTGTTAGCCCAAGGACCCTCCGCAGGCTGGGCAGGCAACAGCTCATCTACCCACCACCTGCTGAGGGGCGCCGTGCTGGCTCCCAGGTTTTGGCGATCGGGCACAGAGCTTCTGTGACCGTGTGTGCAGGTGTTTGTGTGGCCATCAGGTCCCTGCTCCTTTGGGTAAATGACCCAGGAGTGTCACCGTTGGATCGTGCGGTGAGAGTGCGTTCGGGTTTGCGTGGCAAATGAGCTGCCTTCCTGCGCAGCTGCGCCGCCTGCCCCTGCAGCAGCGAGGGGGCTCCGGCTGCTTCTCGTCCTTCCCACGCTCGGTGTGGCCAGTGCCGGCGTCTGGCTGTTGAACAGGTGTGCGCTGGCGTCTCGTTCTAGCTCGCGCTTCCTGATGACGTGACGTGAACGTGTTTCCTTTGCTTGTGTGCGTCTGCACATCGTCTTTGGTGAGCGGCTTGTTAAGGTCTCTGGTCCACTTTTTCATCAGGTGGTTCTCTTGTTGAGTCTTAGGAGTTCTCTGCACGTTTGGGGCAACAGTCCTTTATCGGGTGTGTCTTGGCGAATATTTTGCCTCTGTCTGTGGCTTATCTTCTCATTCTCTTGACAGCGACCTTTGCAGAACAGAAGTTCCTAGTTTTGTTGAAGTCCAGCTTACCAGCCCTTCTTTCGTGGACTGTGTCTCTGGCGTTGAGATCTACAAAGTTGTGGCCAAGCCCTGGGTCATTAGGGTTTCTGGAACGGCACCTCCTGGTGGTCTTGCTCCTGTGCGGTCTGCGTTGAGGGCTGTGATCCGTTTGAGTCCATGTCTGCAATGGTGTGAGGTCTGCGTGTGGATTCGTGTTTTGCACGTGGTGCCAGTTCTAGCACCATTTGTTGAAAAGACTCTGTTGTAGCGTCATTTTTGTGCCTCTGTCAAAGGTCGGTTGACCGTAATTAGGCAGGTCTGTTTCCGAGCTCTCTGCTCTGTTCCACGGGCCTGCTCGTCCTCCCTCCGCACCACTGTCTCGATCGCTGTGTTTTCGTGGCTGGTGTCTTGGAGTCGGGCAATGCCAGTCCTCAGACTCTGTTCTTCTGCAGAGTGTGTGGCTGTCCTGCATCTTTTGCCTCAAAGTAAACGTTAGGATCAGCTTGTTGGTGTCCACAAAATGGCTTGCTGGGATTTTGACTGGGATTGTGTTGAGTGTCTACATCAGGTTGGGAAGAGCTGGCACCAGACAATTTTGAGTCTGTCTGTCTCTCCACAACCTCTATGTTTATTTAGTTCTTGGATTTTGTTCATTAGTGTTTGTCTGATGGATGGCTTTTGGCTTGCATGCTATCAGTAGCAAGTCATGGGAACCCAGCCTGGATCAACTTGCAGGGCAAGGGCTTTTCTGGTGCAGGTGGTGTTTGGAGGCTCAGAGGTGGGTGTCAGGCCAGCCGTGACGCAGGTCCTGCCTCCCAGCCTGCCTCCCTCCTCCTGGCACGGTGACTACAGCAGCTCTGGGTCCATATGCTCCTCCCAGGCTTCCCAGGAGACAGAGCACCCACGTCCCAAAATTCCCACTGGGAGACTTGTCCTTCCCAGGGAGTGGGCCGTGAGCACCCACGCCGAAGCTGGTGTGTCTGCCCAGGTGGTCCTTGCAGGCCAGGACCATCATGACCCGTTCCCATGGTTGCTGTGACAGGGAGGGTGGGCCAACAGGCTTGTCCCCCATAGTGACTCTGACCGTCCGAGGCACTCCACGGGGCAGACACCAAGGGGCCACGTGTGACGAGCCTGCTCTCTATTTCTCAGGGTGCTGTGCGTGATCCCGCCAGTAGTGGCTGCGCCCCCGTCCTTGTGGGTGGCGCGGCCACCCTCCCTCTACAGCCACAGAATGAGGATCTTTAGGCACCGTCTGCGGGAGCAGACGGCGCCCTATGCCCAGCAGCTGCAGCGGGTGACAGCGCTGCACTCACTGCGGTTCCCTGAGCTGAGGCTGGTCCAGTTTGACTCAGGTATGAAAGGAGGCCTGTGTGCACGTTCCCACGTCACACTCGCTGCTTTGGGTGGTGAGACGCTCGGTCCTGTCCTTTTCAGGAAAGCTGGAAGCTTTAGCAATCTTGCTGCAGAAGCTGAAGTCAGAAGGACGTCGAGTGCTGATTCTGTCCCAGATGGTTCTCATGTTAGATATTTTAGAGATGTTCTTGAACTTCCATTATCTCACCTACGTACGAATAGATGAAAACGCCAACAGCGAACAGCGCCAGGTAAGGGAGACATCTGCTTCACTCACCAGAGTCTAGCCTGGCCCTCAGCGCTGTGTGAGTCCAGTGCGGTCACAACCCTTCTGAACAGGAGGAGGGACAGACATCCGTGTGTCTTTGAACTCAAGTGAGTGAGTCTTGAGCTCCGTCCTTTGATACTTCTTTTTTTAAGATTTTACTTACTTATTTTTTTAAGAGGGGAAGGGAAGGAGAAAGAGTAGGAGAGAAACATCCATGTGTGGTTGCCTCTCATGCTCTCCCTACTGGGGGTCTGCCTGCAACCCAGGCATGTGCCCTGACTGGGAATCGAACCGGTGACCCTTTGGTTCACAGGCCCACGCTCAGTCCACTGAGCCACACCAACAGGGCAATACTTCTTTTTCATAAGTCATTTCACTCAAGGTGTGCACAGTTGACCCAGTGTCACAGAATCAAAACTGCCGGCTTACACTCACCACAGGACAGGGATGGCGTGCTTCAGGAGATGGCCATAGTGAGACAGGAAACCCAGCTGCCTCCTTCACCGTGGGCACCATGCCTGTGGGAGTCCTGGGCTCTTTTCCACCTGTCTGAGTAGCTGTCGCCAGGCCTCTGAATGGCTGCTGCTGGGCACATGCTTGTGCAGCCTGCCGGCGGGCCTCGCTCCCTCTGAGCACCCCCACCCCTCTCACACACTGTTATTCCCTGAGACGTGTGACACCCCAGACAGGGTGAGGTCTGTGTCCAGTGTAGAGGGGGGAGAATGAGCTGCCCTTGGGCCAGGGACTGGGCCAGGACCTGAGTAATCCCCAGCACCACGGAGTGGGGTGAGTAGTATGGCAGAACGTTCCTGAGAGCGGAAGGCGAGTGGAAGGCGAGCAGCTGGCGTGAGCTGTGGTGCCCACGTCAGGCTCTGAGGCCCAGCAGCCCGCAAGCACCCACGCCACCTACACACCGAGTGGTACGGGAGGAAGCCACTGCTCTGGGTAGAGTAACAAGCTGCAGACAGAACCTCTGGAAGGAAGGGGGTTGTTTGCCTGTTACGGTCTGTCCTAGGGTTGCATGGATGGCAGAGGAGACGTGCTCAGTGAGCATGCTCAGTGAGGCCATCCCGGCTGCTGGCCCTGAGAGGGCACAGGGGCCTCTCCTGGTTTGTGTCCCTGCTCCCTCAGCCTTACTCCAGGGGCTTTTGCTGTAAAGTGCCCTGGCATTGCCCGGGGGGACATGAAAAAGCACAGATTCCCTCCCCCAGAGGACACGGCTTTCTTGGGGGGCCTACAAACTGAGCTGACAGCGCGCATCCTGGAACCCAACTGTCTTCTTATGTGAGGACTTGCCTGGTTTAAACTGTGTGGGGACGTGAGTGAGGGCACAAGTGCACTAAAGAGCCAGACTCAAAGGCCAAAAACCGGGTGTTCCCAACTTGCGCATGGGAACGTGACCCAGACAGTCGTGCGAGTCACTCTCTAACCCCTGAGTGCTGGCAGTCCTGACTGAGGCCTGTCGTCGCAGGAGCTGATGAGGAGCTTCAACAGAGACAGGCGGGTGTTCTGTGCTCTCCTCTCCACGCGAAGTCGTGCCCCTGGCGTGAGCCTGGTGGAGGCCGACGCGGTGGTGTTCTACGACCACGACCTGAATCCCGTGCTGGACGCCCGGGCCCAGCAGTGGTGCGACAGGATCGGGAGGCGCAAGGACGTGCACGTGTACAGGTGTGGCCTGTGTGGGGTGTGCACAGGAGTGCGCAGTGTGGTGCTGCCAGCTTATTGGTGCTGAAGACAGGAGTTGGAGATGAGTCTGGGGTGGGATGGTTCCAGGTGGGGGCCAGTGGGAGAGGGCCAGACGGCAGGCCGAAGGGGCTCCGGGGACCTGCCACGTGCTGTGGGGGGGGGGGGGGGGCACAGTGGTCTACGAGGCCTTTGGCCACCACTCGAGGGAAGGATCACACAGAGCACACGAGTAGCATTGCATTCAGGCGCTTCAAAAGCCTCGCGGTGCCCACCCAGGAGGGGCGCACTCTGCCAGGTGGGCTCTGAGCTGTGCTGCTTGCAGAGCCCTGTGCTCTGGGTGGCTTAGCGGTCTGCCTGTGTGTGTCTTGTTTGGTTTGTAGGCTTGTGAGCGGCAACTCCATTGAAGAGAAACTTCTGAAGAACGGAACCAAAGACCTGATCCGGGAAGTGGCTGCTCAGGGAAATGACTACTCTATGGCGTTCCTGACACAGGTATCCTCGTGGGCTGGGCCTGCAGGGGGCTCACTGCACGGTGGCAGGAGCGTGTGGCCTCCGTAGATTTTGGTGAGGAGTCATCTGACGCTTCCCCGGGTGCCGAGCCCTGGAGCTCAGGCCAGCCTGTGCCTCTGCCCCTGGGCAGTTACGGGCATTTCTGTGTTCAGCGCACCATCCAGGAGCTGTTCGAGGTGTGCTCCCCCGTGGACGATGCCGGCTTCCCAGTGAAAGCCGAGGAGTTTGTCGTCCTCTCCCAGGAGCCTTCTGTGCCAGAAACCATCGCCCCCAAGATCGCACGGCCCTTCATAGAGGTGGGCACGGACGGGGCCCCGCCCCCTTTTCTCTCACAGGCCCTGCTGGCTCCTCCTGGTCCTTTCCCCTAGGCCCTCCCCACCCAGTCCTCCCAGCGGCTGGGCCCATGGTGAGGAGGATTCGCTGCCTCTTCTTCCACTTTTAAACATTAGCTGTTCTGTTATGGAGAAGCCATCAAGGCGTGTGGTAAAAGCTTCAAGAATTTATGGTGACAAGTCAGTCTGCACAGACCCTCATGAGGCCACCTGGGTGTCTTCTGTCTCCTTTGAGGGCGTCCTGTGGGTCGTGTCTCCCCCAGCAGCGTCTCAGCACTTCCTGTGTCGGGGGTGCAGACCCAGCCAATGGCAGGGAAGGATAAGAAGGGGACAGACCCTCCCGGAGGTGACTGTGTGACCTCTGCTGCACATCAGTGTCCTGGAGGAGCACGAGGAGCCAGGATACAGGTGCACGTGTGCACGCCTGTGTGCATGTGAGCAATGGGAGCAGCTGCACAGATGCTTGCTCTGTCCCCTTGAAGCAGCGGCATCCCTGCGCCCAGACTGCAGACGTGCTGGCAGGAGTTGTTGCTGTGTCAGACACTGTCATAGGCGTAGGGACCTAGCACTCAAAAAAGGACAGAAATCTCGGGTTCATGAGCACTGTATTCTACTAGGGGAGAGACAGCAAGACAGCAAATGAGTCCCATAGGGCAAGTTCTAGTTGTGGGGGGGCCGTGCTGAGTAGCCAGGCCTGGGGGACGGAGCAGCAGGTGGCATCTCAGGAGGGGAGTTGCGAGCAGAGGGACAGCTCAGCAGGGCCTGCCTCCATGTGTGCACAGCAGGGGTCTGACAGGGCCTAGGGGCAGCAGGGGTGGAGTTGAGGTGACTGGACGTGTGACTCAAAATAGACTGCCTGGCTCTGGGACCAGTTCAGAGGCCAGGAGCGTCAGCACCGTTGGCGGTGGCAGTGCAGACAGGTGTGGACGGCTGAGGACGGAGGGGCTTTTGAAGTTGGAGTTGACGGGCTTTGTGGGCGTGGGGGAGGGTCAGGGCAGTGCCCCCTCACACCCGCCAGCCCTGGGGGGCGGCCAGTTTGCCGTCAGCCCTGCCGTTGCATCAGTTGTGCAAGGCACCCTTTACTTTTAGCACATCGGGCGCTGTGTAGCTGTAGCTTTCCCACGGCAGGTGCTCACCGCAGGGTTTGCACAACAACTGAACCATGAGGATGTACGGGGAGGGTGCCCGTCTGCTCAGCTCCTGCAGACAAGGGACTGCACAGCAGCACCCAGGACCCACGCCCTGCACCCTGCTCCCCCGCACAGCGCAGCTCCGCTGACCACACGTGACCGTGGGCTGCTCTCCGGGGTCTGGCTTCTGTCCTGCTCTGCAACTCTTGCTCTCATCACAGTCGGGCTCCTGTGGCCATTTGTCCACGTTACTGGTGCATTTCCGTGAAGGGTGCCCTGGGGTGAGGCCCCAGGTCCTTGGTGAGCAGGTGTCACTGCGCAGGTGCTGCCAGTTTCCAAGCTGGCTGTGCTGCCTGCCCTGCCAGCAGCGCAGGAGTGGGGCAGTGCCTGCCCGTGCTGGTGGGTTTGTTTCTGAGCTGTGCTTTCCTCTGCACGTGGTCTTGGTCGGCGAGTGTGTCCCCTTTTCGCCCTTTTCTGCTCGTGCCCTTGTCCTGGTTCTTAGCTGGTGTCTCTCTCTTTGTGTGTCCCAGATGGAAGAGCTTTCTTGAATCCATGTGAAATCCTCCCCCAGACTAAGGTTTGCCTTTTTCTTGCTTTCGATGAGCAGAAAATCTTGGCTCTCCAGCCTCCCGGCAGGCATCTTGACCATGTGTTGGCACTCTTGTGTTCTGTTTGAGAGAGGCACTCACCCCGGGTCCACACCACATTCCCCCTTTTTTTTTTTCTCGGTGTCTCAGTGTTGTATTCTTCACGGTTCCCTGTACTCTTTGTCTGGAGATGGTGTGTTTGTACAGCGTGAAGCAGTGCTGTATTTTAAACTTAGCAGGCTTTACCCAATTGCCCTGGAAGGAGGTTGTTCCATGTCTTAATTGATATCCTCTAAACAAACAGTGTGGCTGTCCCGATGTGAGTGTGTCCCGTGTCTGCTACACTGTCAGGCGTGTGCCCCTGGCTGTTGGGACAGGCACACAGTGGCGTGTCCTTTGATCTGCATTTCCTGAACCGTGGTGATGTGCCTGTTGTCATCTGTCCTGTTTCCTGTGGGCTTGGTTTTAGCTGCTTTGATGGTAGGTGGTCACCTCTGGCTGATGCTGTGGGTGAGAACTCATGTCTCATGCACCGTGAAGAGCTGGTCTCCCAGTCAGGACCTGCAGGTGGTGACGGGCGTGGCTGTGAGATGAGGCGCCTGCCTCGCTCTGTGGTGGGTCCAGGAGCTTTACGGTGCGTGTTGGCCTGTGTGCCTGTGGCTCCTCCTTATCCAGCGTGGTCCCAAGTCTCATGTCCATTCTCTGTCTCCTCACTGCCCGGGTCCATGTGTGAGGGGCTCCTGAGGAACGAGGGTGTCACCCTGGGGGCTCGGCGGGCCGGGTGGGCGTCCAGCCAGCTTCATGGGGCGTGGCTCTTTCAAAACCTGTTGACTTAAAGGTGAAAAGCTTGTCAGAGCATCCAACCCAAGCCCATCATTCCTTAGGCCCTGAAGAGCATTGAGTACCTGGAGGGAGACTCACAGGAGTCCGCGGGGGAGACTGAGCCCGAGTCTCTGGGCCCTGACAGCCCCCGAGGCCAGGAGCCCTCGCAGCTGGAGGAGCTGGCTGACTTCATGGAGCAGGTGGGGTGCCTTCTCCTGTCTGTTCTCCACAGAGTTTTTTCCTTGCCAGTCTGTGTTTTAAAAACGTGCTCCTTTCATGAATTATTTCTTGTTTACTTTGGCCAAGAACAACCACTTTTTTGACTGAAGTGTAGGTGGGGTTGTAAGGGACCTTTAACCCTTATTGACCTGTAGTTAACTATATCCAAAACTTGTATTTTGAAACAGCTTACCCCAATTGAAAAATATGCTTTGAACTACCTGGAATTATTCCATACTGCCATCGACCACGGAAAGGAGAGGACCAATGAGGTGAGGACGCCTTCCCCTGGGGTGGGGGGGTTGGCCTCTGCAGCGTCAGCTGTGGAGGGGTGCAGCCCACCTGGTGTCCCAGGGCGAGCCCCCAGCCCCCAGGGCAGGAGCTCACTGACAGTGAAGTCTCGGGACACCCTGTGTGGGTAGTTTCACATGTTTTAAAGCATGAAGGTGCTCAGGGTGCTTCATGATGGGCAGAGAAGTTCTGGAAAACGAGTAGCTACAGCTCAGAGGAGAGCTGTGACAGGGACGAGAGGGTCCTCTGTCTGAGTGAGAGATGGGGGTTAGGGGCAGACATGTGCCCAGGTGGGGACGGTGCTGGACGCTGTGTCTGAGCCTCTTTCTCCCGGCAGGACGCTGTGCTGACTGCAGTGAGCGCCTGGGAGGCCCAGAACCTGCGTGTGCTGCGGGAGCAAGAGGCCAGGGCGCTGCGGGAGCTGGAGCAGGAGCAGCTGCTCACCTACACCAGGGAGGACGCCTACAACGCGGTGCGCACCTGTCACTTGTCCCCACGCTGCAGCGCCAGCTCGTGCCCTCAGGGAACCGCTGCAGAGAACCACTGCCCAGTGTTTCGGTTCCACGTGGCCTTTCCCCTGGTGGGATGATGCGGGAGGTCTCTCGCCCTTCACTTGAAGAGTTGCGAAGGCGGCTTGTGGTGTGAAGCAGGCTGGCTGTCCAATTGAAAGCTTCCCCTCTGTCTCCCTCAGGAATATATTTATGAAGGTGCAGACGGGCAGACGGAAGTCATGCCGGTGAGTGCCGCACCCCGTGGTACTCGTCCCCTGTGGCGCTGGCCGCCTTCCACGAGGTGCGCAGCTCATGCCTCTCCCTTCTCCGTGCAGCTCTGGACCCCGCCCACGCCACCCCAGGACGACAATGACATCTACATCGACTCTGTCATGTGTCTCATGTACGAGACCACACCCATCCCTGAGTCTAAGCTGCCCCCCGTGTACGTGAGGAAGGAGCGCCGGCGACATAGGACGGACCCCTCAGGTGGGCACTGTCGGCTACACCCACGTGTCATGGCACTGTGTGTTCAGGAGAGCCTTGCCGTGCCCAGTGCGCACAGTGAAAGCAGGAGGGGTTTGTGTTTTCCCGGGGCCCTGGGGGGCCGGGCACCCTCGCTGGCCCCTCGTTTCCTTGGCTCATTGGGGCGGGTGGGGTACTTGGTGACCACCGCAGTGAGCCGGCCTCTCTGCACAGCCGCAGGCAGGAAAAAGAAGCAGCGTCACGGGGAGGCCGTCGTGCCCCCGCGGTCACTGTTCGACCGCACGACCCCAGGCCTGCTGAAGGTGCGCCGGGAGGGGAAGGAGCAGAGGAAGAACCTCCTGCTGAAGCAGCAGGCGCCATTCGCCAAGCCTCTGCCTGCTTTTGCCAAACCGGCCGCCGAGTCGGGCCCCGACAACCCAGAGTGGCTCATCAGCGAGGACTGGGCACTGCTGCAGGTGAGCCTGACCCTGAGGGCACCCCCCGACACGCACGTCCACGTCCTTCTCGTCGCTCTGATCACGGGAAAGCCCGATGACGCTCAGCGTGTTGACCTCCTGGGCTTGACCTTGGTCCTCTAGGCTGTGAAGCAGCTACTGGAGCTGCCTCTGAACCTCACGATCGTGTCCCCGGCCCACACGCCCAACTGGGACTTGGTTAGTGACGTCGTCAACTCTTGCAGCCGTATCTACCGCTCTTCTAAGCAGTGCCGCAGCCGCTATGAGAGCGTGCTCATCCCCAGGGAGGAGGGGAAGGTGAGTGCACACGCTGGGGCCATCCATTCGCAGGGCCTCCGGGGGTTTGGCGGGGTGAGGGCTGTCCTGTCCTGGCACGGGACTCGAGGCACAGCTGCCATGGCCACTTTGGGTGCAGGCCGGAGTTCCTGATGCTGGAGGTTTGTGTGACGCGTAGCATCTGCGCCGCTCTGCTGTGTGAAAAGTGCTGTGTGCCGTCCATGGCTGTGAGCACCAGTGGGCCTGCCCTCCCCACCCCCCCCTCCAGTAGACAAGGAGGGCGCAGCTTTGCGCCCTTCGCTCATGTGAAGAAAAGTGCCGGCTTTCCTGGGCCTCCGCCGCTGCACTGGTTTGATGGTTCGATGCAGTCTGCACACTCGGGTCCTGACCGGCTGCGAGTGTTGCGGGTGCAGCCGACCCAGGGTGGCGGCTCCCATCTGTCCGTCAGCAGGAGGCCACCGCATCAACTCCGTGGGGGTGCAGGTGGGCACCCAGGCGTCTTTTCTCATTTCTCTGGAGCCGATTGGTCTCCTTCACTTGTCCTCTTGCTTCTTGGACAGTGTCACAGCTCCGTACCAGCAGGTCTCGGCCTGTTGCCCTGTGCTGGTGCCCTGCCTGGAAAGGGATGTATACCTGCACTTCTCAGTTGTGACGGTGTCTAATCACTCCTGTAGCCAGCCTTTGCATCAGCTCAGCTTTAGTTTTTCTGACAACATTTCTCTCACAGTGAGGCATTTGAGGTTTTGTGTTTAAAAACGACAAACAAGCAAGGTTTCCTCAGACAGCAGTTCTGGTGCCTTCACCAGGAACACGTGAGGTCTGTTGCATTTGGAAGCATATCTCTCGGTGGCTGTAATCTTAATGTGGGGAAGTGTGAAGCTAAAACTTGACCTCCTGTTACCACTCTTGGATGAAACTGAAGAAAACAGAGTGTTTGTGAGTTGCGGAGGTGACCTCCTGAGACAGAGGGAACCTCCATGAAGGGCCTGTCTGGTGGTGATGAGAATCCTCTCACATGCCCTTGGGTCTTTGCTGGAGAGGCTGTTGCCCGCAGGGATGCCCCGGTGAAGCTTGCAATGGAGGCAGTGGCAGGGAGGCTGGTGCTGGCGGGAGGGACACACAAGGTCCCCGCTGACTCACACCAGCAAGGGGAGCGCTTCACAGCTAGGCAAGTCCAGACAGTCTGCCGCCAGGGCCATGCTCTCATCTAGGGCCGGGTCCGGGCCTGGTCTCCTCGCTGTCATCTCCATGTCCTCCGACACGGCAGGGTGTGTCACATGGCACAGCGGGCCACCCTCTCGCATGCGTTCTGTGGTTAACGGTTCTCCCCGGATGCCCCTCCTCAACTGAGGGCCTTCCCTCAGCATGGACAGCAGTGCCCATGCACACCTGTCCCCGACATGGGCACTCCTTCTTAGAAGCTCTGTCTCCACCTGTATTGCACTCCAGTTTGGAAATGACCAGGACTAAGAAGAACTCGAGATCCTGGCCCCAACAGGGTCACCAGCCAGCCCTCTGCATGGCACAGGGAGTTGTTCTGAGCTCTGTGGGCTGTTGAGGGGCCTGGGGGGGGCTGTGGGACTTAGGGGGGGCAATGTCACCAGGCACAAGCAGTGCTGAAGCCCTCACGGAAAGCCTCAGACCTCAGGAACGTCTGTCCCCTTCGTAGCCTGCTGTGGGCAGAGGCCTGCAGGGAAGGTTGGGTCGCTGGTGAAGGCGCTGGCTCCGTCACTTGTCTGTGGCCTCAGGTGCTTGGCCAGCTGTTCTCTTCCCCCAGAGAAGGTGGGCTCTCCGTCCCTGGGCACTCAGAGGCTCACTTGATGACGTGTGGAAAGGCCCAGCACAGACTGAGGACTGGCATTGGTGGGTGGCAGGTGCCAGCTGCTGTGCCGTTGCTGTGCCATCCGTGCCAGGTCTCAGGAAGGAGGGACTCTAATCACAAGGCCTCGGGTTCGACCTCCAGGTCAGCGAGCCCCACCCCAGGGTCACGGTTGGGCCGTCTGTTCTGTTTCAGAGTAAGAACAACCGTCCTCTGCGCACGGGGCAGATTTACGCCCAGGACGAGAATGCTACACATACCCAGCTGTACACCAGCCACTTCGACCTGATGAAGATGACCGCTGGGAAGAGGAGCCCCCCCATCAAACCTCTGTAGGCCCACGTTCTCCCTGCACCCAGCCACTGGGGCCTGTGGCGGGAGGCTCATCTTGTCACTTGTCGTTTGTGTGTCCTTCCTTCACTTGGTAACTGTTGTCTCCGTTCCGTGCTGCAGGCTTGGCATGAACCCCTTCCAGAAAAACCCCAAACACGCTTCCGTGTTGGCAGAAAGGTATTCTGAGTTTGTGACATGCTTTTCACTCTGAAATGATGGTACTCCAGCGTTCTCTTACACCCGATAAGCTCCATGAATTGTGCAGACGGTGGGTCCCGGCTCCCAGCTGGGGGTGGCAGAGCCGCTGAGCCAGCGCTGCAGGGGCTCTCATCCCGGAACCGTCTTGTTCACACGTGGAGGGTGTGCAGGGTGTCGTCCCTGCCTGCCATCGGGCAGGGGGCACACCAGCAGGGCAAGAGGGCTTTTTGCTCTCCTCCCCACCCCTGATCTGGCAAATGTTTGTTAGCTCTTCCATAAAAACACATCCAGTTTGGGAGTGAGTGAGCTTTAAATCAAGGAGCTTGTAGGTGGCAGGTGTGGGGAGGCTATGGGAGTCCCTGGAGCAGGAGTTCGTGAGAGGGAGAGGAGACCTGTGGGGACCATACCCCGGGGTTTGCTGGTCGGCTCTGGGCCTGGAGGGTGGCGACAGTGTTTATGCAGCCCAGGGCCTGGAGCGTATGTCCCAGACAGGCCTGGAAGGGAGTGGGGCCCCGGGCTGGGATGACCAAGGCAGCCTTTCTCCATCCCAGGCTGATATGCCTGGTGCCTCCACCCCCCCCACTTTGAGCTAGACTGGAGCTGCCGCCAGCATCCCAGCTTGGGCAGCGAGGGCTCTGGATTTTGAGAGCATCTGTCTACGTGAGAACTTGCCCATTTATTTTTAACAACTTCTGTCTTTCAGTGGAATCAACTACGATAAGCCCCTCCCTCCTATCCAGGTTGCATCTCTCCGAGCAGAGCGAATCGCCAAAGAGAAGAAGGTGTGCAACCTGGGTGGACCTGGGTGCAGCGGGGGTGGCTGCTGTCAGAGGCCGCAGCCTTGGCCGCTTTACACTCCTTTCCTTCCTTCCCTGTAGGCACTAGCTGATCAACAGAAGGCACAGCAGCCACCTGTGGCACAACCCCCGCCACCCCCACCGCAGCCACAACCGCCACCTCCCCAGCAGCCGCCACCGCCTCTGCCCCAGCCCCCTGCAGCAGGCAGCCAGCAGCCCTCGGGGCCGCCCACCGTGCAGCCCCCTGCCCAGGCGCAGCCCCCGACACAGCCTGCACAGCCCCCACCGAAGGCATCGCCCGCGATCACGACCGTGGGTAGCGCCGCTGTCCTGGTGAGCTGGCCCTCCTGTCCCTCAAGGCCCGTTGAGATTCCCGCAGCATCCAGAGCAGCAGACCTTCCTGCTGGGAAGGTGGGGAGGCCCAGCCTTTCCCTGGGGTGGGGGGGTGTCTTCTCCCCTCTGCTAGCTCTGCCCTCCAGGGCTCCTGCAGCTGGGCAGCTTCACGGCAGCTTGGCCATGGAGGCAGCTCTTCCTGGTGCAGGTGCCTGGGAAGTTTGGAATGAGATAGGGTCTGCGACCTGTAACCGAAGAAGTCACCCCTCCTCTGGGCCCCACCCCACCTTTCCTCGAAGCAGCTCCCACATGCTCATGCCCACACGCGGGCCTTCGGCACTTGTGCAAGAAAGCAGTGAAGCGCACGTGAGGGAGAGGAGGTGGGCTTGTGATCTCACATGCCCTGTGCCATCCCCACAGCACCCTGCTGGGCCGCTTCACTGTTCTCAGCCATGTGGCCCACGCTGAGATCACCCATGGGAAGAGTGCCGGGACTGGGTGGGGCTCCACTGCTCCACACCGCCATCCAGGTGTGGGGGGTGTTTCCCACAGGGCTGGCCAACCCCTTTGTTTTCATTCCCGTCTCGGGAGTGGAATTTTCTTACGCACTTGGGCGGTCTCATTTCTCACACGTTGAGAAAACGCACTCACTGAGACTGGGGAGTCTGCCCTGCTGGGACTGGCAGGGCCCCAGGGAGAACGGGGTGGGTGAGTGGTCAGGAGGGGGCTCTCGGCAGAGCCAGCCCCTGGGCTGTGGCCTGAGTGACAGGAGTCATTCCGGAAAGAATGGAAACCAGCAGCAGCCATGAGCTTGGCAGCTGTGGGGTTGGGGTCAGTGTGGCCGGAGCACTGGTGACGGAGGATGGACACCACAGTGAGGAAGGCGCTGGGGACAGAGGGGCTGGATTCGACCTGTGCGGCCAGTGGCCGTGGTCAGGAGCCTGGGTTCGATGCTGGAGAAGTGGGAGCCTTTGGGGAGTTCACCGTGTGTGCATGCAGGCGAGGTTGACTTGGTCTTCAAATGGCTGTTCTCTTCAGCAGGCAGGAGCCATTAAAACGTCCGTCACAGGGACCAGCATGCCGGCAGGTAAGAGTCGGAGACACGCAGCAGGAGCTCGGCTCGCACGCACTTGCCTCACAGGTCCTCTCCCCGCAGGCACAGTGAGTGGCAACGTGATCGTGAACCCCATCGCGGGCGTCCCTGCCGCCACCTTCCAGTCCATTAACAAGCGCCTCGCGTCACCTGTGGCGCCTGGAGCCTTGACGGTGAGTCACCCCTGCTCCTGGCATGTGCAGTACATGCCCAGCCGAGGAATCCCTGGAAGTCGTTTGCCCTTTGGAGAAACGACCCTGGGTGCAGGAAGTACTGGCCTAGCTTGAGTTTCACTGGGCCACGTGGACAGGCAGGTGCTCAGAGGGGTTTCTGTGCTATGCGTCTGCAGGTACATGTGGGAGCCCTCACAGCCACCCTCCCTCCTCTGCAGGGTGTCATGGGGAGACCACTGATGGGGGTGCTCATTGTGCCTGTGTGGGGGCATGGGGACACAGAGATGGCTGCTCCGGGGGATCATGCCGGGGGAAGGGCCATGATGTCTCATGAATATGGCCCACGCACATTGCTGAGGTGCAGGGGCAGGCCAGGCAGCAGAGAGGTGGTCTGTTTATGGGGCGTCTAGACCCAGGCACAGGAGCAGGGAGGGACCAAACCTGGGCAGAGAGGCAGACACGGGGAGCCACGAGACCACTGTGTGCGGAACCAGCAAGAGCCGGGGCAATAACCAACCAGAGGAGACTGGCGTCCAGCAAGACATGCCTCATGTCAAGTCACCTACTTGTTTGACATTTCACCATAAAAAGCAAAAATGAACCACTGAGATTCAGGAGTTTAAATGTACACCCCAATTTCCAGTTCAGTTGCAAACCAAAAGGCAGTGTGAATGAGAAGGAACTGCTTCAGAGTCAGCTTTGGCGAGTAAAATGATGTCCCTCTTGGGCTTTGAGAAGTGTCCTTGCACAAAGACATGGCTGTAGTCATCGGACGGTGTGGTGCTGGCAGAAGGGTGGACACGTGGGTCCCTGCAGTGGGACAGAGATCAGGAAGAGACCCTCACGCACAGCTGACTTTCATCCAGAATGCTGAGGGGACTCTGGAGGGAGGATAGGCTTGTCATCAGGCTGTGACTTGTGGCTCACACTGTCTGCAAGAAGTCACTCAAAGAGGGTCACGGACCAGAAGGTGAAAGCCCCACTCCACACTTCCAGAAGGCGATGCCGAGAACGTCTTTGCCTCCTTGGCTCAGGCAGATATTTCTTAGGATGCCATAGCCTGTGGGTTACAAAAGAAAAATTAATGAATTGACCTCATCAAAAATCATGAACTTCTGCTCTTTGAAACCTATTTGTAAGACATATCAGATGAAGGACTGGTATTCAGGTGGTAGAAAGATTCTCCAGTCAATAAGAAAACAACTTTTAGAAATGTTCAAGAGATAGTTACTTCACCAAAGAAGATACATGGATAGCAAGTAAGTGTGCAGCACGCTCACTGGGATTATGCCCATCAGAACCATGGGGGTGCACCAGCACGCCCCCATGAGCATGGCTGAGACACGAAACGCCGAGGCCTGGCAGTGTCAGGTGCTGCAAGAGGCAGAGCAGCTGGATTCCCGTTGCTGATGGAAGTGGAATCTTCCAGTGACTTTGGAATAGAATTGGGTTATTTCTTATCAAAGTAAACCTGCATTTGTCCTACCACGCAGCAGTTCCACTTCTTGGTTTCTCTCGAGAGAAGCGTCCACACAAAAAACCTGACCGTGAATGTGGGTAGTGGCTTTGTCCATAATTAGGAAAAACAGGAACAACCAAACTGTGCTTTAGTGGGCCTATTGAAAAAGACCTGTTTCTGTGTGTGATGTCCTAAAAGATGCAATAATTCATCCACGAAGTATTGTTCGAGCACCTCTGGCAGACAAGACGCTCATCCTGGAGCGGTGGGTGTAGAAGACGAGTGAGGTGCGCGGCGTGCTTGCACCGGGCCCTTCCACCCGCCCGAGGCTGGGGCAGAGCGCGGCTGCAGGCAGCAGGGAGGGCTTTCTGCAGAGGCAGAAACGGACAGCAGAGGGTGGGCAGACCCTCCAGACTGGAGATAGTGGGATTGCTGGGTATAGATTATGAAACAATTCTACTTGCTGTTTCAAAGAAACAAAGGAAGCTTGCGAGTCTCTATAAAAACCAGGAAACTGTATTTAAAAAGAACATAGAGAACTGCTAGAAATGAAAGACGGTTGCCCGTGTTGGTAGAAGACAACCTGGTTGGGGCTCACTGCCAGCTGACTCGGTGGAGAATTGGTGACCTGGGCAGCAGGTCAGAGGACAGTGTCCGAAGGCAGTGTGGGGGGATGGCAGGCAGCCGAGCGGAGGGGCTGAGAGCCCAAGAGCTGGAAAGAGACTGTGGAGACGTGTTTCTAGAACTGACCCATGTAACCACAAGCCCAAAGAACCCAAATCCGGCGGGAAGAAGGGACCCACGCCTACGCACCGCAGCGACCAGCACAAGCTCCCTGGCAGCAGTGGGGCCAGGGGCACGCCGTCTTGGCTGTAACTGGAGGAAACAGCCACCAACCTGGGACTGTGTCTCCTTTGAAAATATTTCAAACGGTAAATAAAAACATTTCCAAACAAAGACTGAGAGAACTACCAGGAGATCTTTACTAAATGACGTCCTTCAGGCAGAAGGAGGATGCTCCCAGGTGGAAGGGACACTGACAGTGTGTGGGTGGCTGAAGGGAGATGGACGTCACTCGCCGGGGGTGAGCAGGAGCAGGGGCGCCACACAGCTCTGGAGTCTGTGCTGCTCACAGAGGGTGTGAGTTACTGATCAGCCTCGAGTGAGAGTTCGTGATAGGATTTCTAGGTGAGACACCAAAAGGATAAAAATAGAGTGTAACTGCCCGACTGGGAAGGAGAAACAGGAGGAGGAAAAAATCTGAAGGAAGGCAAGAAAGGGGAGGAAAAGGACCGTGAACGATGGGCGAGGTAGAAAGCACAGACCAAGGTGCTAGATTTCGACCTGACACGTAAGGAAGGAAACGAACTAGCGGCCTGGGAGCACAGGGTGACTGTCTGCAGCAGGGGCCAGCAGGGCGGGTGGCATTTAAGGGCATCAGATGTGGAGTCGGTTGGGTGCGCACCAGTTTGTGGTGAGCGCGAGGCTGCGGGGACTCAGGGTGGGAGCTTGGCGCTGGACGGAGGGTGTGAGGCAGGAGGCTCTCTGTGTTCTCCGTGAGGCCAGGCTGCAGAGCTGGGAGTCCTGAGCACAGGAAGGAGGGTCTGCGCTGTGGCTTCTGTGCCCAACTCGGGGTGGTGATGGTGCAGAGTTAGCACCTTGGACTGCGTGTTTTGGGGGATTAAACACCAGCATCCAGAGCATGGTTGGGTCTCCAGAGTCCAGTGCATGAGGACAGAGGGACAGGGTGGGGTTTTGGAATGGGCGTGGGAAGGCTGGCGTCGGAAACTGCTCGTTCCTTGTGTGCTTCAGTGATGTGCTCTGTTGCTGAAGGCTTGCCCTTTGAATCAACAGGATCTCCAGCAGGTTCTTCACCCCCTTGGGTTTAGAGTTGGGTGTCCTTTTCGTCCAGTGATGGTGAAAAGCCTTGAAGGGTGTTTCAGAGTCACTTATGGGTCCTCGCCTTGCCTTTCCAGACCTCCGGAGGCTCGGCACCTGCCCAGGTGGTCCACACCCAGCCTCGAGCAGTTGGCTCCCCGGCTACCTCTGACCTGGTGTCCCTGGCACCGACACAGGGCGTCAGAGCGGTCACCTCTGTGACAGCCTCGGCCGTGGTCACGACCAGCCTGACTGCGGTGCAGACCCCAACCCGGTCTTTGGTGACCCAGGTGTCCCAAGGCAAGTATAGTTTGGTTTCCTGGGGTCCACCCCGCCCTGGAAGACAGGACTCAGTCGGCCTTGGGTGGTTGTGGGGGAGAAGACCAGTGTCCACGTGCCTCTAACAAAACAACTTCTGCAGCCACAGGGGTTCAGCTCCCGGGGAAGACCCTCACACCCGCGCACTTCCAGCTCCTGCGGCAGCAGCAGCCGCCACCGCCACCGCCACCCTCCCAGGCACAGGTCCCGCAGCTCCAGGGCCAGGCCCAGTCGCCTGCACAGATCAAAGCTGTCAGCAAGCTGACGCCGGTGAGCACCTCCTAGGAAATGGCAAGCAGCACCCTGTCTGTGGGTTCTGCCATGTCGTGTCATGTTGCTCAAGGTGTGTCCTGCAAAAGCTTCCAGAGTCCGTGGGCAGGATGTGTGTTGGTGTTGTCTTTAAGACACTTGTTGACGTTTTTAAGCACTCTGGAGGCCTCAGCCCCTGTTCCCAGTGATCTTCCCACCTACTTTCACTGGATCCCAGTCCCGCCCAGAGGATGTGCCAGGAAGTGGGTTCCCCAGGCCGGGGGGGCCGGGGCAGTGAGGATGTGTCGACGCGGGGCTGGTTCCCAGGCAGCATCGCTGCTCACAGGCGTCGCATGAGTGCAGTTTGCTGGTTTTGCCGTCTATACACCTGTGCTGATGTGCGTGTAGACACACTCATTGTTAAGGGAAACACTGCATTCCTGCCATCCTTGGAGAAGCACGCACACTGGGCACAGGAAGTGACCAGAGAACTCGAAATAAAAATTCCAGCCAATTGACGGGCCTGCCACAGTAAGGACCCAACCCAGGCCCGTCCTTTCCGGTGCAGAGGGGACAGGTGGGCAGGCACCAGAATACACACCAGGGAGACAAAATGCAACCAAATGGAACATTTTTTCCTCAGTCACTCCAGCACAGCTGCGGGGTCAGTGGCCACCAGTGGCTGTGGTTTCAGCACAGACAGCTCAGCTCTCCACCGAGCAGTCACTGCAGGGAGCTCCGCTCCACGGTGCTGGAGGAGTGGCCGGCCCGCAGAGGCGGTCGGTGGGGGTTGGGACCCCACCCAGGGGGCCCCTCCTCTGGCCGTCTTGCCCCTCCCACTCCCACAGCCAGCACCGGCGCCCTCTCACCCTGCACTCCTGCCTGCTGCCTCCCTTCTCCGCCCAAGTCACTCCATCCCCAGGGATAGTCATGAACAACTCACTGAATTTTTTTTTTTCTTAAAAATACATTTTGAGCTATTGTGATATTTTAATGTTTTGACTTAAAGACATGAAGTTTATTAATGAAATGTTTATTTCTAGACAGTTGGACTAAGTAAGTGATTGAGAGCTAATGCACACCTTAACATTTTAAAATTTAAGGAGGGACCATGATTTTAAGACCTCTAAAAATGTTGACAGTACAACAGATTTGAATCAGCTTGTTTGTGAGTGGTGACAACCTGGACGTTTGCGATGAATTCGTTAAACGGTCAGCGTCACTGTTTTCCTCCACGCCATGCTGACTTTTGACGCGGAGGGTTTAAAACCCGATGGAGAGGCCCTGCAGGACAGCCGGCACCCTGCATATTGGCAGCCGGCCACTTTGGTAGAACAGGAACGGAAAACCAAGACAGACAGTGCGGATACAGTTAACACTGATGAAAACCTGCTTTATCTGGGTTTTAGGAACACCTGATCAAAATGCAGAAGCAGAAACTGCAGCTGCCCCCTCAGGCCCCCCCGCCACAGGCCCCGCCGGGCCCCCCGCCACCCCCGGCACAGGTGCAGCCCTCGCCGCCTGCACAGCAGCAGAGCCCCCAGCTCACCACCGTCACGGCCTCCAGGCCCGGAGCCCTGCTCACGGGCACCACCGTGGCCAACCTGCAGGTGGCCCGGCTTGTAAGTTCCCCATGATCTGCTTTCCCAAAGCACCGACTTTTTACAGGTGATGTGAGCACTGTGTGACCAGTTAGCTTGCAGGTCTTATCACACCCCGCCCCCTGCATTTGGGGGTGATGGGTTGAGCAGCATAGGTAAGCCTCTAGTGAAACGTCTGCCTTTGGCAGACTGCCACTTGAGCCCCTGTGAGCCCTGTCCGCGTCTCACCGCGTGGCCACTTGTGGGGGGACGTTTGTAGACACACGGTGTGCTAAGTCTCTGGACTCCCATTCTTTCCTCTGTATTTAGACACGGGTCCCCACGTCGCAGCTGCAGACGCAAGGCCAGATGCAGGCTCAGGCGCCCCCGCCGGCGCAGGTAGCCCTGGCGAAGCCTCCGGTGGTGTCCGTGCCCGCAGCCGTGGTCTCCTCGCCGGGCGTCACGACCTTGCCCATGAATGTTGCTGGGATCAGTGTGGCCATCGGGCAGCCGCAGAAAGCCGCAGGTGCCTGTCCACGCCCGCTGGAGCCTGCCCGGGGTGCCCAGCCTCCTCTAGCGGGAGGAGCCCTGCTGGCTCCCCCATCAAACACGCATTTTGAGAGTGCCGCGGTGCACGTTAGCAGAGGGCCTCAGAGCTTCCCAAGTACACGTTTTGATCCTCAGTTTAACCATTAACGTTTGGTGCTGCCCGCCCCTTTACCTCAGCAATTTTCAACCGGTGTGCTGCCAAAGTTGTTAGAACCTGCGGCACCTCAGTGTAAATCAGTCAGGGGCACTGACCTCTTTTCCCTTAGGTTGTCAAATAAAAAGACAACAGCCAACACAACAGCCATCTGGGGTAAATGAATGAAAAGCACACCGGTTTTCTGTCAGGGCAGCAGAAAACGCGCTTCTGGTGGGCTGAGGAGCCTTAGTCACTGGTTGGTGTGCCGTGGGGGGGATGGTTGGAAACCGCTGCTCCGTCTGTGTGTCCTGGCGGGCCCGGGGATAGCTTGCGTGTGTGGGAGAGATGGCTTTGTGTGTCTCGGCAAGTCTCGGGGTGCAGTTTCCTGTAGAGGGCAGTCAGCCTGAACTACCCCGTGACTCGGGGACATGCAGGGAACAGCCGTGAGACTTGGCGCGTGACTCGTCCCCTGGCGGTGTCGGCAGGACAGACCGTCGTGGCCCAGCCCGTGCACGTGCAGCAGCTGCTGAAGCTGAAGCAGCAGGCCGCGCAGCAGCAGAAGGCCGTCCAGCCGCAGGCCGCCCCGGGCCCGGCTGCTGTCCAGCAGAAGGTACTGGGTTCTTGCGCGGGCGAGGGTCTTGGGGTGTCCTGTCCTTATGCTGAGTCGGGCTCTGACTAGGCCCAGGGTGCACTGAGGACGAGAGGGTTCTGAATGGGTCCTGCCTCACTGCCCAGCACCCACACGCCCGAGACCCAGGGGTGGGTGCTGCTCCCAGGCCCGGGGAGAGGGTGTTGTGGGGTAGGGAGCTGCATTCACGGAGGGCTCATGGGGAGCAGTGAGGACGCATAGGCTGTGGGCTGGTGAGAGGCCAGAGGGTTTGGGGAAGTAGGTGTAGCCTAAGTGTGTGACTACCTGGGCTGCTAGAGCACAAGGCAGACTGGCAGGTGGGGACCTATCCTGTGTGTGTGACATGAAGGAGGACTGTCAGCATCCCAGGGGCCCAGAATCTGGGGAGAGGCAGCTCTGAACTGATTCCGGTCCCCGAGCAAAGTCCTTCTCAGCAGGCTGGCATGGGGGGGCGTGTGCTGTGCTGACATCCCCCTCCGGGAGGGCCCTTCTCCCCTGTGGTGGGCAGTTCAGGGAAGGAAACACCTCTTGGCCCCCTCCTGGTCCTTGTCAGCAGCCCTGTGGGTCAGCCTTGCAGGAGCAGGTGCTGGGTGGTTGGCTGGCACCGGGTGACACCAGGACAGAGAGGCTGGCAGGTGGGGCCTGAGTGATCACGTCCACTGAGCTTATGTCTCAAAGAGACACAGAAAGGCTTTGGCTGGAGTGCGGGTCTGCGTGTTAACGTAAGCTGAAAGAAAATTCCTCAGCCGTTAGAAAGTGCTTGTGTGTGGCCGTGGCTCTGTAAGCCAGGTGCCCCGGGTGCTCAGCCTTCTGAGGGGCAGTTAAATGTTCCTGGTAGAGAAAACTGGAAATCAGGTTAGAAATGCAGAGATTGTGCACACAGGTTTGTTCCTCCTCATGCTGATCTTTTAGGGTATATGCCAAATTCTCACAATTAGATTTAAGAAATTGCATGTGTGTGTTTCCTACATTATGGCCAAGTTCACTCATGTGATGGGCGTGTAAAGATGAATACTGGCCCCAAATGTGAGGGGACTTCCGGAGAGAAAGCTGGTGATGCGGGGGCTGGGCACACCAGTGGCACACTGCAGGGACAGGGCAGAGAGCAAGCAGCACAGGGCGGTCATACTGCAGGTGGCAGGGGTCGGGGGGCATCGGAGCCCACAGAGCAGGGCCTGGCGGCTCTGACCCTGGATGGTCTCTCTCTCTTCAGATCGCCGCACAGCAGATTGCCGCTCAGGGCCAGCCCCAGAAGGTCACCTATGCCACTCAGCCTGCCCTTAAAACCCAGTTTCTCACCACACCCATCTCCCAGGCTCAGAAACTGGCTGGGACTCAGCAGGTGCAGACCCAGATCCAGGTGAGTGTGAACCAGTGCAAGGGCCGGATGGCAGAGCCTGCAGGCGCCCAGGACCACGGCTGCTAGCATGCAGGCTCCAGACAGTAAAGATGGGCGGGCACCGTGAGGAGAGTTCAGAGAGCATCGCGGGCCCTGCGCTTTTCCACAGCCGCTGCTGGTCCCTGGCAGCCCTTGCTGGCCGTGCAGTCTGTGGGAGTGCCTGCGGCCTGGGTGTGCTCAGACCGAGCTGTGGTGGCGCCTCCAGGAGTTAGCAGTTGTCTCCTGCTTCGGGAACCGACAGTGTATGAGCACCGAATGGCTGCCTTGGAGTGGAGCCCACAGTCTTTTGGTGTACGGGATGTGCTCTAGCCTAGCCCCTGGGCCAGGCGGTCACGTCCGCTTCTTCCCTCCTTCCCCTCCTTCCCCTTTCTTCCGGCTGTGTTGTGCTGGGGAGGCCGCAGGGCCACGTCTGAGGTGCACAGACAGAAGAAGCTCAGCCAAGTCATTGTTTGACCGTTTTTTAAGTTGCCCTTCATTAGAGTGGGAAAATCCTCTTCTTTGTTTGGCCGCTAGAAGTGTGTGTCCCTTGTGGTGTGGCGTTTTGTCTGAGTGTCACCATCTGCCTGCACTCTGTCCTGTGTGAGATCCCTGGAGCAGGGGCTTCGCATCCGTCTCAGTGCCAGCAGCTCCAGAGTCCGACCTGCAGCCAGTTGCTATCCCCATTCCAGATTCTTGACCCTAGCTGCCTTGGGACAGGTCCCCCAGAACCTCACAGGCACCTCAGCCTCACTATGCACACCTGAACTCTCCTCCAGCTCCAGAACAGCTGTTCTGTTCTTCTGGCCTTTGGCCTCACCTGGGCCGAGCCCGTAGGCACGTTCCATCTCTCTCTCTCTCACCCCCAGACCCCGCCCGTCAGCAGTGCTGTGGTTTGGGTTGGCGGGTCTTGCTTTGGGGGGGGTGGGCATACTCGTCTGGGCATTTCAGGATTCCTAGGCCACATGTGTTGTTCGTATGGCTTAGTCTTCAGTGTTCTTACCAGTTACTGCGAGGTGTGCTGATGTCTCCCGTCCTGGTTGTGAAATGCTTTCTGTCTTTGCTCTCTTACGGGCTTTTCTGGGCACTGTGAGCTGCGTGTGCACTTTCAGGGTCACTGCTCCGATGAGGCCCCGTCGACACCAGTTCCCTTGGGTCCTGAAGCCCGCTCTGCCCCGTATGAAGGCCTCCCTCTCTCTGGTGGAGTCCCTGGCGTCTTCCCCCACCTGCACTTCCTGCGCTCTGTGTCTGCTTTGAGCAGGCCTCCAGAAGTCATCACGGTGACGCTGCCACCAGTCTTCAGTTCCGGTCTGTGGCCTAAACGTGCTCACTCTCCCTTACAGTGGGGCCGATGTAGGTGGGCTCACTTTCCATGTGGTCTGGGGTTTTGGTGGGGTTTTTCTCTCTCCATTCTTTCTTGTCTTCTCTTATGTTGTTTATGTATTCACTTTTCATTGTTTTTCCTCTACTAGTTTGACAATTAGATATTCTCTTTCTGTTCGTTAAGTGGCTACCTGTTGAGAGTCTGGGGCAGACCACGGCCTCTCCTGTGCTCGGGAGGGCAGGCCTGTCGCCACACAGCCGCTGTCCCTCAGCAGAAACGCTGCCGCCCTCTCCCTCTGACTCATTGCGTGAGATCCCATTCATTCGGCTCACAGTGCACCCTTCGGAGTTTCCGGGAGTGTTTGAAATGCTGCATTCTACTCTTCTTCCTAAAAGATATTTTTGCTTAGCATGGAATTGTTGATCGACGTGTGTCCTCAGTACTTTAGTGATGGTCCCTGGTTCCTGGTTCTTTCATTGTTGATGGAAAGTCACATGCAAGTCCAGGGCACCGCTGCTTTGAAGGTTAGTCCCTGTTCCTTTTGAGATCTTGGCTTTGTCTTGGGTGCCCTGCAGCAGCACTGCTGGGGGCTGGGGTCTTCTGGAGCCTGGACACTGACCTCACTGGTTTTGAGGAAATAGTTGGCTACTCTGCCTTTAGGTGTTGGCTCTGCCCTTTTTCCCGCCCTTCAGGCGTCCTCACGCCTTCCCATTTCCTGTTAACCTCACTCAGCTGTATCCTGAGGAGCGTCCTCGAATCCGCCTTCCACATCACTGACTTCTCCTTGGCCAGGTCTGGTCTGCTGTGAAGCTGCTCTGTTGAATTTTTATTTTGGTTAATATGTAATTTTTATTCTTACAAGTTCTGATTGTTCGGTCTCGTAGCTCAGGCTGCATAGACAGAGCACTCTGCTTTGTGTATGTCTGATCGTTTCTCTACTGAGAGTCCTGGTGCATCTGATTTCACTTGTTTTCTGCTGTTCTCGCTGCAGGAACTGAGTTTCTTTGTCTTTACAGCGACTGTTTTCTTGTGAACCAGCTTTCCTTGGAGTTCTGTCTGTGGGATGCTTTGTGGTCTGGGCTCCTCCTGTAGTTACCGTCGGGACCACATCAGCTGTGGCTTGTGGGTTTGCTGTCTCTCAGGTGACATTGATTTGGTCTCTAAGCCTGTGTCTCCAGTCCCCAGCACCAAGCCCTAAGAGGTGATTTCCTTTGGGTGATGGGATCACAGCCGCAGGGGGTGGTGTGCAGCCCTCCTGAGAGTGAGTCGGGACTTGGCCTCTCGTCAGTCCCCCATGCGGGGCCGGGAGCAGCAGCACGAGGCCACCCTCTGAGCTCGTGCGCTCAGGGTAGCAGCTACTGCTCGCGTCTGCTCACTGCGCGGCGTCCCAGCTTCGCTTAGGTTCTGGAACTGGGCCTGCCTTTCTCTCTGCAAGTTTATCGGTACATTTAAGGCATCGCCTGGCTTCTGTCCGCAGCATCTCCGTCCTTGCGGTGGTGGGCCCCTCTCAGTCCTGGCCCTGCGCTCCACCAGCTGAGCTAGCCTCTGACCCAGCACGGCTGCGGAGGCCCGGTCAGGGTCCCTCCCATCTCTGCGAGTGCTGGGCTTACGTGCTAAGTCGCAGCGCACCAGTGAGTGCCTCCGGATTCAGTTTTTATAGTGAGGGCTAGCGCTGACTTGGAGTTTTGTCTTTTACGTCTCAGTCTCACACTCTCTCCAGGACTGTCTTGGGCAGACTTGTTCTCATCCTTGTTCTACAAGTTAGCCCCGGGAGGGCGGGGGCGTCAGGGCCTGAAGCTGCTGCCCTCCAGGAGCCCGTTCGGCCTCTCCGGCCCAGCACCCCCACAGCCCTGGCCACGCACAGGCGGCGAGAAGCCAAGTTCTGTCAGTGGGAGGCGGCAGGGAGTCGCGGCTGAGGGAAGCGGTCGGGACGGCCACCTCACCGTCCTGGTGCGTCTCTGGGCTGGCGCCGAGTCGCTTCCCCGTGGGCACCCTCCTGCCCCACGGCCCAGACTGGGAGAGGCAGCTCTCTTGAGATCTCTGGAAATACTAAAATATTTCATTCCATCCTCAATTTAACTTTCTCATAGAAACTTGGAGCAGTTTTTAGTAAAAGAAAACATTTGGCTCTGCAAAGTCTGAGACCACAAATAAGGGTCAAACCACACGTGACTGCGGAGGAGGGAGGCGGTCAGCGCTCAGCGTGACAGTTCCCTCCGGGTGCCTGGGGAGCACGCCGGACAATGGCTCTCTTCTGCCATCTGGCCACCGTGTTTTTGCATCGAGAACTGAGGAGGCGAGAGGGAGGAAAGCCTCCCTCTGTGCCTGCGCTCTACTGAACCCTGCGTTTGGCTCTCTTTGTTCTGTCAAAGGTCGCAAAACTCCCCCCGGTTGTGCAGCAGCAGACACCTGTGGCCGGCATCCCGCAGGTCGCCTCTGCGTCCCAGCAGGTAGGTGCAGACAGACAGCTCCTGGGAAGTCCGCACATGGGCTTCTCGGGGACCTTCGCGTTTCCCGTGCTGAGAGTCCTGGTTTTCTTCCAGAGGAAGTAGAATGCTAATCACTAGAGAATCACTTTAGATTTTGTAAAACAGAAGAAAATTAACAAGCTCCACACCCCGCCTACCAAAGGGGTGCGTGGCTAGGACCGGAGCTTCCGTGGTCATGTTGGGCTGTCCTGTGGGCCGAAGGGAAACTGGGAGTGTGAGTGCCGGGGGCAGCCAGGACTTACCTCCTGACAGGCCTGTCACCACTCTGTTGGCCACTGTGAAGTGTGGCTGCAGAAAAGCGGCGCTTCACACATTTCTATTTTCAAATTCACACTGGCATGTGGACTTCAAGAAACCAGAAACAGTTGACCCTTGAACAACATGAGGTTTAGGGGTGCCCGCCCCCGAGCAGTCAAAAATCTGCACACAACTGAAGTTCGCCCTCCACGCACGTGCGCGCATTCCCAGCCCAGGGCTGTTGACCCTCGAGCGACGCGGGTTCAAGCTGCGCTGGCCCACGGGCTCCCAGAGCCCACGCACGTTCAGCCCGCACTGTTGGAGGGGCAGCTGCCGCAGCAAAGGCCGGACACCCCCCCAGTCCCCAGGCCACAGCCTTCGCCCTCTTCCCAGACGCCTCCAGTTGCAGCCCGAAAGCAGCAGCCACCCCGTTTTCTACTTTAGTCTGGGTAGAAACCAGAGGCCGTATTTCGATATGTCAAGTAGTTTTCACATTTTACAAAAGAATTCATGCTAAGTTTCTGAAACCCCCTGCTCTCCCTCAAGAGTGTTGAATCTGTCATGTCCCGGGACCTGCGTTTTCTAGGCACTGTGTGTTTTCTGTTTTGGCTCAGGCATCCCCACAGACTGTGACCCTCACGCAGGCGACAGCCGCTGGGCAGCAGGTCCAGATGATCCCTGCAGTGACCGCAACTGCACAGGTGGTCCAGCAGAAACTTATGCAGCAGCAAGTTGTGACGACGGCGGCAGCCCAGCTGCAGGCCCCTGGGGTCCCTAACCCCTCACAGGTGCCAGCCAGCGCCGATAGCCCAAACCAGCAGCCCAAATTACAGATGAGAGTCCCTGCCGTCCGGTTAAAGACACCCACCAAACCTCCGTGCCCCTAGCCAGGGAAATAGGCAGCCTTGGGGCGGGCCACCGAGCACCCCCCTGCCTAGCCAGAACCAGTAGGCTGTATTTATTGCTGAACCTCGGGACAGTATCATGTGAGAGGTTCAGCATCTGCAAAGCTACAGCGAGCTTGTGGAACCGTCGCTGCCCACGGTGGCCCTTGCGGAGCGCCGCCTCTTCTGTGGGAGACCGGTTGGAAACACAACAGTGGCCGTCTTTCCTCAGTCACCCCCTTTAGCCGCTCCCCCAGAGGAGCAGGGCTGGTTGTGGGAGCCTTTGGAGCCTGTTAGTGCCTGTGCTTTGCACATCATGGGGCCACACGGAATGTGCAGTGAGTTATAAAGTGACTTCCCGAAGCTAAAATGCTGTTCTGAGAGCGTCCGCCTCTACCCAGTTCTTGATGCCCAGCTGCAAGTGCATGGCCGTGGTCCTGTGAGGAGAGGCCATCTGGGGTCAGTCATCTCAGGTCCAAGAGAGCCAGCACGGCTTCTTCCTGCTCCGAAATGCGACTTGTTGGAACTTCGAGGGAACTGCTTGGCACTGACGCCCACAAAAGCACGCTGGTGACGGTTCCTGCGTATGAGGAAGAGAAGAGCACTGTGACTGAGCTCCCATCCTGAAGAGCTGCCAGCTGGGCTGGTCCCCACATCGCTGGGACCTTGTGGGCTGCTCCCACCCGGCACAGCATGCTCGCAGCCCTTCCCAGCTTGCACTTGGACTTAGCGCCCTGAAGTGGCGCCTGTCTTCGGATGGTCGGGGCCTAGAGGACTGGGCAGGTGTCGTGTTGCAAGCGTCACTGCTGAGTGGGAGTACACGGCGTGGTGCCCCCCACACCCCAGTGTGCCCCCCCCCCCTCCTGGGTGCCTGCAGAACTGAGCACCCTGCTCGGGTGGGGAGTCTGCTGGGGGCCCGCTCCCGCTTGTGCACTGGAGACCCCAGACTGCTGTCCCAGGGCCGCGTCCAGGAGCAGGCAGACTCCCTCGGGGTCTGCGTACCCTGCGCTGCATCAAGGGGGCCATGGTTGAAAGGCCAGGAGGAGATCCTGTGTCTGTACTTCCTCGTTGTTTCACTATGACAAGGTGGTAGAAGCGATTGCAGCGGCCTCGATTGGCCGATGGCATCCGGTCGCCAAGCCCACGGGGCCTGTCCAAGGACACCCGCTCTGCTCTGCTCTGCGCCTGACTCGCGGGGTCCGGGGGTCGGGTCCTGTCGGGTCTGTGTGCTGAGGACAAGTCACGGCGTCCCCGAGGTTTCATCTCTACTTTCCTGTGCCCTCCTCCTCCTCGTGCCGTTCAGGTGACGGGAAGGAAAGTCCCTGCCCGGCATGTGTGTCTCCCTTCAGTCTGCGGGGACAGTGACATGCGACTCCCTGGGAAGCCAGTGGGCACTTCATTTGTGAGTTCTTGGTGAGAAATTTGGAGAAAAGTAGAAGTCAAGTGTTGAAAAAACTGAAGGGATTCAACGTTTTAGTTCACAGAACACGGGAAACAGGACTGTTAACCAAGCCTTTTGGTTCTGGTTCGGCACAGCCTGGCAGCGCTCCACCTCCAGTCCCCGAGAGACGTCCTGCCTCTCTTCCTCGTGTGCACAGCTGCCAAGTGGAGGCTCTGTTCTTTCGGCACGTTTTATTGTGTGCCCCGTGCGCGTCCCTCTTGTCCTTCACGGGGTGTTGGCAGCCCTTCTTTAGGTGATGAAATGACGATGCACTTAGACCACCCTCCACACAGCGGCTGCAGTGGGCATTTTCGGTGAGCGCAGAGCCTAGCAGAGCGGGAGAAACCTCCCCAGGCTTCCTAGAGATGAGCCGTGTGCAGCTGCAGCCTGCTCACCACTGGGAGGAAGGTGTTTCCTTCAGGGACTCTGTCATGCAAAGTATCGAACAGAAGAGAGTTTTCTTGTGTCACTTGGCTTAGTGACGTGCAGACGCTGCCACTGACCTGAAGTGCAGTCACTTAGGCAGAATCCTCCTTCCAGAATGTTGTTTCCAAGGTCAGGCTTTCCAGACTGAGGAGCTGGTCTGAGTTTCGGAGGTGGTGGCACAAGGCCTCCGACCGTTGCTGCTAGAACCTGCGCTGCCTGTGAACCAGCCCCACCAGCACCCTGTGACGATGGAGAGAGCCCTTCCCAATGAAGACCGCGGCAGGGCTTTGTCCGGCTTGTTCTTTAAGTTAGAGAAGGCCGGACTGTTTGAGAGCGCCTCCGGGCAGCAGGAGGCGGTCTGCACACTAGCAGATCTGCCTGGTGAGGCTTCCCTTTCATGTCTTGACGATTTCTTGTTTAACTGTTGTGACCAGGTAGCTGTTGGGTTTTAAAATAATTAAAAAAGACTGAAATTGTAAATACTTTGTAAATACAATCGTTTGTACTTGAATAGTAGGATTTTAAAGGGCACTGATATCCCACCACACAAAAGGCATAATAAACGACCTTTTTATATGTTTTCTGCGTTTTGTCTTTCATAGAAAACTAGTTAAAGAAGATGCTAGTTGTGCTTATTTCATTGTGTGTCTTTGGAGGCAGAGGTTTACTTCTGCGGCACCCCACCCCCAGAGGGATGGGGCATGCCCTGCAGGCTTGCCTCAGGAATCACCGTTTACTTCTGCAGAGACCAGGTCCACCTGGCCCCCAAGTCCCAGAGCCACACGCGGAGGAAGGACCGGTGCGTTCAGGTGCCGGTGCCGCTGCTGCCGCTGCCCGGTCCCTCCCTGGCCTGCCACCCGCGGGCGTGGGTCTCCTGGAAGGCCAGGTCCACCTCTGGTAGCCTCGTGCCTGGACACCCAGCAGCCAGGAGGCTCTGCTCTTCTCCATCTTCTCTTTAATTTTTAGACATTTTTTCCTTTGGTGAAAAAATGTTTCTGGTTACAAAAAAAATACAGCCCACTTTTATTTTTAAAAATGCACGCCTAATACAAAGGTAAGAAGTGCCCTGAGAAGTCCGTGGTCGGTCTTGGAATCTCCACTGAGCCAACGGGGCTCCAGCACTGGCCCTGCGTCTGGCGCCTTCCTCAGCCAGGTGCTCAGGCCCCTGTGAGCGTCACCTGCCTCCGCTCCTGGACTCCCATGCACCATGGCCTGTGGTCTGGGCTCCCATGCCTGCCTGGCCATGTGATGGGGCCAGCAACTGTACCCCGCAGTGCCTCGGTTTCCTCCTGGGCACCCCCCCATGGTGACCGTGCTGTGTGGAGCATGCTCACCCTCGGCACCTGCACTTGGTCTGTCCTGTTCTAAGGTTATCAGTGGAGAAGGTTGTGTGTTTCCAGAGCGTCTCTGGCCCTGCAACCTCAGCCTGCCAGCTGTGCGTGGGAGGCCTGGGGCAGGCTTCTCTGGTGTGTGACTGTCATGGGGGCATGGGGCACCCAGGTGACGGATTCTGCTGTCTGGCACAGTGGGTCACACCTCTGACCCTGTGAGTCTGTTAGCCCCTGCCTGCAGTGCATGGGGGTACCCAAGTTCAGGTGAACCTACAATACGCCCCACGGGCCGCCCAACCATGGCCACCTCTGGACTCTAACCTCCTGTCAGGCTTCCAGGTGGGGCTGTGGCTCAGGGGCCTTTGGGAGAGAAGAGGGGACTCCTCTGCCACCTGTTCTGGGCAGCAGGTCTGCCCTGCCCTACACTCAGCCAGCATCACCCACCCCCAAAGCCAGCCGACCTTCCCAGGCCCCCTGACTTTTGGCACGCATCCAGTGGAATCGAGGGCAGCCGCCAACATCAGGTTGTGGTCTGGAGCGGGATCGCGTGTGGGGCACTGCCAGAGTGCAGCTCTTTGTACGCGCGTGTGTGCAGAGGGCTGTGGGAACAGCAGCTGCCTCTGGGGAGGTGGGGGTGCTCATGGTAAAAGGGGTGCTTTGGCATAACCTTGTAATTGTTCGGGCAGTTTGCCATGTGCATTGTCTGTTACATAAGGCACTAGAAGTCGCCTGTTCGTGGCGTCCCCTGGCCCCCCCTCAGGAAACTTTGTTTGTGGAGCAGGTTCACTTCCTTGACTGATCCCATGTCGTTCCCGATGCTCACTAGCTCCAGCACAATACCCTGCTCCCGGGACACCCTTCACTGTCCCCCCTTGCAAAGTAGTTCTCCTTTCTCAGCCACATGGCAGTGTGTGCTGGCTCCTCCCGCCCCACCTCCACAATGTTCTGGTTCCTCGGTGGCACCTGGTGCCCGACAGCGGGGTTTGTGTGACCTCCCTGGGGCGCTGCTGCTCTGTCACCTCTGTTCTGTGCACACTGAAGCACGCTCTGTGCAAGCTTTATCAAGTGGCAGATACTTTAAAGATCAACACTTGGCTCTTTTAAAGAAAATCAAAGCTATTGCGAGACAGATGGATAAATTACCGGCGTACTCAGCTGATGTTTATTGAGAGCACATTCCATGGCAGCTTACCATCTGGGCCCTGGAACTACAGGCCGGACAGATGATGAAACTTCAGAGGGGTGAGTACAGTGATGACAGGGACATTGTCCTGGCAGGCAGGCTGGCTGGCACCCTGAGTGACAGGGAGGGCTGAAGCTGGGCAGACTACGTGAGGGACAGTGTTGAAAGCTTGCCCTTTGGCCCTGCAGAGAGGAACACAGCCGCAGGCCGTGGCCACCTCCCACAGACGCTGCCCCAGCCAGCAGCCCAGAGTCCAGACACAGGCGCCGGCTGTCAGGTTCAAAGCCCCAGCCAGCCTAGCTGAGGGAGGTGGTGTGTGGTGAGCAGGGTGAGTCCTGCAGAAACACAGTGCCAGCAGGTGACAGGTGCCAGCAGGGAGGCACCGGGCTCAACACACTTGACTGCCCCTCGCTCACACCCAGGAGGGTCCACGGCTAGGCCGACAGGCCCGGCCAGGAGGCCAGGCGGATACAGAGAAGCCTTGCCTCCAGCTTCCCTGCTGTGTGCCCCACGCCCCACAGGACTCAGGTGCCAGCGTGCGGTGTGCAGCCCCAGTGGAAACGCTGGTTGTGTGTGAGTGCAGGCGCCTGTCCCACCAGCACCTCCCTCTGCCTGGCCAACCCAGAAACCCAGGAACCTGTGAGCAGACCATCATTTAGCTCAAATGAATAGTGTAGACAGAAAAACCCAGTTTGTTCCAATTTTTCAGTTTATCTTAGTATTAGCACGTGAGTGTTGGTGGGGAACCCTTCTCACAAACAGTGGCTGAGTGCTTGAGGCCTGTTCGCAGCTCCGTCCTGCAGCACCTCACACTGCTAGTGCGTTCTGTGGGGGTGGGGGCTAGCTGTGCAGCTGGGCGGTCTCATCCCCACCTGAGGACACTTTTTCATTGCCTTTAGAGAGAGAGGAAGTGAGAAAGAAAGGGGAAATGTCGAATGTGACAGAGAAACAGTTGACTGGCTACCTCCCATACACACCCAGACCAGGGATCGAACCCGCAACCTTTGGCTACAGGACTGTGCTCCAACCGAGCCACACCAGTCAGGGCGGGACTAGTTGTCATGTGAAACACCACTGACCACACAATACCTGTGACAGTGGAGACACCTTCCCGGGTCTGCTGCACCGCAGCAGGAAGGGCCACCTTCCCGATGCGAGATGGTTAACACACTGACGTTGTTAGAAGAGCTAAATTCCCAAACTCAGCTCCCAGCCAACCCACCCTCGGCCAAAACCACAATGGCTACCTTCCTGTCAGTTTTGGGCAAGTGTGAACAATTCGACTAAAGCTGTTTCCAGGACAGGCACCCAATCAGAGGTTGGCCTTGTCTGCTCTTGATGGTCCCGGGCCAGGCCTGGGCAGTGATGACAGGGCCTCGTGTCCTGGGGCCTCTTCCAGGAGCGTGCACGCACCTTACTGCGGTAGAAGGTCCTGGCCCGCCCTTGGAGCCCCTGCCTAGGCCGCCTTCTGCCTTTGTTCTTCCTGCAGGAGGAGAGGAAGGGGCTCAGCTCCAATCTCCCCTCATTAGTCCGCAACCCAGCCCAGCCCCCCGGCTCTGAGAGAGAGACATCCAGCGCTCACTCAGAAGGCACAGCTCTGGTCCAGAGGCCAGGGTCTCCTGATCTCCAGCCAGAAGTTCAAAGGCAAACCTGGGACCTTATGTCCCCTCCATCTACCTGTCCTCCCAATGCGAGCAACCTCAGGTGTTCCCTAGAACTGCCCCAGGCCCCTCACCTTGACAGCCTTCTCCAGCTGGGACAGAGCCTCTTCGTACCGCGGCACCAGTGGCTGCAGGAGCTCGGTGGGGGTGTCATGCCGCTGCAGCTCGGGGGCCCCGGCTTCTGTCAGCATCCGGAGGAACTTCCGCTCCTGGAGGGAGCACGCCGAGTGGGAAGGGGCTCCCATCACCCCCCATCCTCACCTCCTGTGAGGTCCACTCGCCTGACCTGCACTTTGAGAAGCAGCGTGAAGGCTTGTCCGGTTTTCCCAGCGCGGGCCGTCCTTCCAACCCTGCAACCAAACACGGACTCCTCCAGAGCGGCCCCCGCTGCCCTGGGAGGGGCCCAACGGAACAGGCAGTTCTCCCACGCCCTCCCCCCTGCCCACCAAAACACAGTGCAGCCCCACACGGGCGTCCGGGCCAGCCCTCACCGGTGCACGTAGGTCCGCAGGTACTGGGGGGCGTCGTAGTTGACCACCAGCTGCACACCTTGCACATCGATGCCGCGGGCGGTGGCGTCTGTACTGATGAGGCTGTTGGGACACAAAGGGCTGTGGGATCGGCCTGAGGCCAGGAGCTAGGATGCACCCTGCTCCCACCCTGCTGGGCACACTCCTATGGAGTGAGGAAGCAAATCTGTTGAGTGCACCCTGCAGAGCCAGGCAGCCACTGGGAGCGAACACCCTCCCCAGGCACTCACAGCTGGATCTTTCCCTGTTCAAACTGCTTCAAGATCATCTTCCTCCAGCCAGGGCCATAGCGGGAGGAGAATTCGGCCACCGCCACACCCCCGAAAGCCTGGACTAGCAGGAAGAGCCTGCAAGGGAAGAGCCGGGTGGGTCGGGGCCAGCACCTGCCTGCCCCTTGCCCCCACCCGCGCCTGCCTGCCTGGTCTCACCTGTGGGCGTTCTCCCGGGAGTTGGTGAAGCACAAGACCCTGGAGAAGCTCATGTGCAGGATCAGGTGCAAGATGACCAGTGGCTTGGAGTGCAGGCTGCACGGCACATAGTGATGCTGTGGAGACAGCGCGGGGTCGGCCCGGCCCCAGGAGCCTGGGCCCCCCTCAGCCTAGGCCCCCTCCCCAGCCCACGCGCCCAACTCACCGAGAGCCCCGAGGGAAAGGTGTACTTCCCACTCGAGTCCACGTCCTCGTCGGCATCTCTGAGGCCCCCATGAGCTGGCCGTGTGGAGAAGAGCCGGGGCTGGTACAGGCCAAGCTGCTGCAGCTTCTCAGGGTTCTGGGTCAGGGTGGCTGAGAAGAGCAGCTTCTGCAGGGGCATCTGGGGACAGCAGGTGCTGAAAGGGGGCAGGCACTGAGCGAGCAGCTGTGGCCTGGCCAGCTGCCCTCCCAACCAGTCAGGCAGCAGCCCAGACACTCCGGTACCTGGCAGCAGTCACGGCCTGGGGCTGCCTTCTCTGGAGCAGAGCACAGGAATCCTTGGTACCCTCCCTCGGGAAAGCAGCTGCCACCACCCGTGGGAGCCACGACTGGTGCATGCTGTCTATCATCCGGTCAGCCTCGTCGATGACCTGCGGGAGGCGGGAGGCCCAGGGTCCGGTGGTGAGGTCAGTGTTGGTTCCGAGCCCAGCCTCCCTCTGAGTGGGTGGGCAGCCTACCAGGAAGCGGAGTTGCTGGAGGCTGAACCCCGGGGTCTGGTCGATGTGGTCCACCAGGCGCCCAGGAGTAGCCACCACGATGTCAGCCAGGCAGCGGAAGCCGTCAGCTCTACGCAGCAGAGAGAAGCCCAGCAGGAGTACCGCACAGACCCCGTTGCGGGGAGCCTGCAGGGCCAGGGCCACACGTGGCTGTGCCCACCCCAGGCCAGCCCCTCCAGAGCTCACGGCCCTGCAGAACCTACGTCTTCTGGACGAGTGTCTCCTGCTCCTTGGCCAGGGACTTCTGCCCCGTGACCAGGGCAACGCGCAGAGGAGTAGCATCCGTGTAGACGTTGAACACTCTGGTCACCTGGGAAAGAACGAGTGTCACTGGCCTGATCTAAGACACCATGTCAGTAACAGGGACTGTGAGGAGACCCCCAAGCATGGGGTCCACCTACCTGCTGGGCCAGCTCCTTGGTGGGCAACACAACCAGAGCGCGGACCTGGCACACGGCTCGCCGCAGCAGGGCCTGTGGGACAAGGAGGGCCCCGGGTGTCGGCAGGGCCAGCTCCCCACCCACCAGCCTGCTGGGGCGGGGGGGTCCTTACTCACCTGCACCACGGGGATGACGAAGGCCAGTGTCTTCCCACTGCCCGTCGGGGCAGACACACAGAGGTCCCTGGGCTGGTAGCCACCTCTTCCCACCAGGAACCCGTTGGCTGCGCTCTCCAGGAGAGCGGGAATGACCGCTGCCTGGACTGGATGGGGAGGAGGAGGGAGATGTCAGTCAGGCCTGTGCAGGGACACCCACCAGCATGGGGCCCAAGGCCAGTCTGGGACCTCCAGGTGGCAGCACTCCACGCAGGAGCACCTGGAAAGTAGGATGAGATGCCATGTGCCCGCAGCTGCTTCTGCAGGTCAGGGTGGACTTCAGGGATGTCCTCGACAGGAACCATGTCTTCGGTGACATTCTTTCTGACACAGCTTGGCTCAGCTAACCACTTTGGCAGGAAAGGGTGGACCTATCACAAAGGGTAGAAGAGAGAGGCCAGGTGACTGCTCCAGAGCCCGCCCCGCGCTGGGGAACAAGGCCGCAAAAACCAGGCAGAAGAGGCCGCAGGAAGGAGGCCCGACAAGCCTTTACCTACTGTCCTGGCTCCCAGCCCCCTCCTCCCAGCTCCCTGGTACCCGCGTCCCACACAGCCGCTCCCTGGGGTCTCCCCCTCACACCTGCAGCAACACCACGCTGAGCAGACCCTGCAAGACCCCGAGGACAGACATGACCATGATGGCGTTCTGTTAACCAGGGGTCTACTCGGTCCTAGGAAACTTTTACTTACCTGGACTAGGGTCTGCCCAGCGAGACACGCTAATGCCCTAACCCAGCTTATCAAACAGCCAGCGTTCACACCACCGGCCACTGTGCACTGCATGCAGCTCGTGCCTCTGGAGTGCCGTGGGAGCAGCGGGGCTTCTCACCGTCCTCAGACAGGCTGCAGGACTGTCAAGAGGCCACACAGCAACTGACTGACAAAAATTCCTGGACACTAGAGCTGCCCCCAGGGAGTTGAAGGGGCTTGCGGAATAGGCTGCGGCTGCACCAGCAGACCAGCAGCATTCAGAGACTGTCCAGACCCGAGAGAGTACTCCGCTCTCCTTCCGTAGCCCTAACACTGCTGCAAGAGAGAAGCTGCGGTGATGACAGGGGACACTGCACTCAGACGACGGGAAACGGGTCTCACCCGCAGAGGCTCGGCTGCCCTACTTCAGCACGTCCGTGAGCCACGCGCTGGGGCTCCGAGGAGACGGTTTCATGGAGTGAACAGTCTTCCCAGAAACCTCGGCTCACTGTCGCTCACAACGGCACAGCGGACATCCTGTGCACCCACAACATGAACCTGGAAAACCTCTCCCCAGGACAGGAGGGCATTTCCCACCTCCGTTAGGTCCATTTGAGGCACAGAAAGTGGATGTTATCCAAATGCCCCATCTCCACGACTCAAGGACGTTATGACTCATGTGTTCTCTGGCCGGGCTGAGGCACTCCCCTGCAGGAAAACAGGGGCTTTCATGTCTGGCCTGAGAACGAGCCTACTTCCTCAGGGCTAAGGGACGATCAGAACGGTCGTCAATTGACTTGTGCCCAAAAGCAGAAAATGAGAAAGGAAGGGATGTCCAAACAGCTGTGCAACCTGGTCAGCACCCAAGGGGATCCAGTGCATTCCCTGGAGCTGGACACCTTGCTTTCCCACAGCCCCAACTCCAAAGGTCCATGACTGTAGACGGTGGATGCTCCCACCGCACCCTGGTGAAAACGCAGAGATGACCGCTCCCACAGCTCCCACCTCAGGTTTGGGAGGCGCCCAGTGTGAAGCTGACCCTGCCCTGACTCGCTAAAACTGCCCGCGCACAGCTGCAGCCCCCTTGTCCTCATGCCTGTCTGAGCACCCCGCCCTCTCCCAGAGTCCGAGCATCCTTTCAAGACTTCTTGGAGTTCCGCTCTTCGACCTATCCACAGATGGACAAATTTTTTACAGCTCGACACCTCAGCAACGCCCACAGGCGCTCGTCCTCCTCGCGGCTGCCCCACGGAGCTTTGCGGGGCTAACCGCAGCCCCAATCGCCCCCGGGCCGCTCACCTTCGGCGCCCTGCTCCTCCCGAAGCCGCCCAGCAGCAGGGCGTGGGCGGGGGCCCCGGGGGCCTCGTCTGGGGCCCGTCGCCCTGGGGCCTCGGCGTCCACGCCGCTATCCCCCGGCGCCTCCTCGCTGCTCTCTGCGGGGCAGAACCGGGGCAGGGGCGGCGCGTCAGCCCCACGCGGGCCGGGGTCCGAGGCCGCGCCCCGCCCCGCCCCACCAGGCCCACCTGCGTCCGCCTCCTCGCCGTCAGCTTTCCGTCGCTTGCACCGCGGCGCGCGCGGGCTCCCCGGAGCCCCGCCACCCCTGCGCCTCCGCGGGCGCCGCCGCCGCTTCCCCGGCGCGCCCTCGGCCTGCGCGGCCTCCTCGGGCTCCGGCTGCCGCTGCAGCTGCCGCTCACGGGCCCGGCGTTGAAGCCGCTCCAGCAGGGCGCGCGCCCGGCCGTCCGCCTCGCCCTCCGCGCTGCCCTCCGCCCCGGCCACCTCGGGCCCCGGGTACCGCGCAACGTGGAAGAGCGCCATGCCGGCCGTCCCCGCCCCTGCGGCCCGCGCACGGCGATGACGGCGAGGCGGGGCCGTGACGTCAGGGCTGCGCCGGAAGGCGGCGCAGAGCCCGGCTGTCCCGCGCGTGTGGCGGTGGCATGGAGCGGGGCCCTGGCCCGCGGGGCCCGCGGCGCGCGCTGGGCCACCTGCTGGAGGCGGTGCTGGCGAGCCGCGGCGAGGCCAACGCCGTGTTCGACATCCTGGCCGCGCTGCAGGTGAGGCGCGCGGGGAGCGCGCGGTCGAAGGCCAGAATGCGGGCCCCGGACGCGGGCTCGGTGGACCCGGGTCTGGACGTGGGGAACCTGTTCCAAGGCGGAGTCTAGGATTTTACTGGGTTGTTTTCTTGCCTCTCAGGGCCCCCGGGCAGCATGGTTCGGTGGGACGTTTGGCAGAGGCGGGGTGGAGAGTCACGCCAGGGTCAAGTTTGGGGTTCCATGGGGCTGGAGTGGCCGGGGCGGGGCGGAGGCCACAATTCCTGGCGGGGGAACCGAGCGGCTGTCGTCTCCCTGCAGTCCGAGGACCAGGAAGAGATCCAGGATGCGGTGCGCGCGTGCAGCCGCCTTTTCGGGGCCTTGTTGGAGCGGGGGGAGCTATTTGTGGGCCAGCTGCCCCCGGAGGAGGCCGTCATGGCAGGTGAGCGTTTTTGGAGGCACAGGGCCCCTTCTCTGGCAAGGTTGGAGAGAGACCTTGTCAACACCAGATGATCCCCCACAAGCTAATCACAGGGCACACGAGGTGGCAGGAGGGCACACCAAGCCCGCCATGGGGTGATGATTGTGCTGGGGGTGGGGGAGGGGTCAGGGCAGACTCGGGGAAGGTTGAACAAAACATGATTTCTTTGCACGTCTGGAACTTGTTTAACGTTGAGGGTCACGTAAAGGTAAAGTTGGGGTTACGTACCCTGACTCTTAGGATGTTCAAGTCTCGAGGAAAAGTGAGGGGATGGGGTCCCTGCCATTGGGGTAGACGCTGCTCTCCCTGGCTGGGGGAGCTGCTGGCCCCACCGCAGGTCTGGGGCCACGGTTTCCACTCATTTCCCTGGTTGGGCTGAGCAGTGGGCACCAGTATGGGCTGACCACCCCACCCCACCCCACCCCACCGGCAGGGTCCCAGGGGGCCACTCGGAAGTACAAGGTGTGGATGAGACACCGGTACCAGAGCTGCTGCAACCGCCTGGCAGAGCTCCTGGCCCACCCCTCGTTTCAGGTCAAGGTGAGTCTTGGGGTCCCGGGCCCTGCTTCATCCTGTCTCCGACTCATCCCTCACGGGCACTTGGGCTGACGCTGGGGGCGCTTTGTAGTCCAGTCTGCCTGGGGTGGGGGGGGGGGAGGGTGACGCGGTGTCAGACAGCACGGCCACTCTGCTGCCCTCTTTCCAGGAGTCGGCCCTCAGCACACTCATGAAGTTCGTGCAGCTGGAAGGCGTGCACCCCCTGGAGAAACCCAAGTGGGAGGGCAACTACCTGTTCCCCCGCCAGCTCCTCAAGGTGAGGGCACAGTGGGGTCCCAGTGGATTTCTGTGGCCCCAGCTGGGATGGCCGGTGGTCAGGTGCCACCCTCTGCTGCATCCAGCCCGTGGGAGAGGCAGGCTGCCGGCTCGGGGCTCTCCTGGGGCGGTCCAGTGTTGGTGGGGCTGCTGGGCGAGCTCAGCCCTGGGCTGGCCGGTCCTAGGGTGGAGAGGCGCTTACCTGCCCACCCGCCCTGGCCCAGGCAGTAGTGGAAGGCCTGCTCTCCCCGGAGGAGGACCAGTCGCTGCTCCTCTCCCAGTTTCGGGAGTACCTGGAGCATGATGACATCCGCTACCACGTGATGCAGGCGGCCACGGACACTGTGGCCCGGGTCGCCCACGGGCACCTCGAGGTGAGCCAGCTGGGCCCCACATCTGGGGGTGGGGAGGGGGCATGTTGGAGCCCAGGTGCTCAGGCCAGGCCTCCTGCAGGTGCCGCTCTCGTTCTGGAACAATGCGTTCACGCTGCTGTCTGCCGTGAGCCTGCCCCTCCAGGAGAGTGAGCTCTCTGACTTCTACGTGAAGCGCACAGGTGGGCGTCCTGGGCCGGTGGGCGGGCGCCAGGGCCCTGCACCCTCACAGCCTCACCAACCATCACCTCCCTCCTGGCTCCCTTGCAGAGCTATCGGACAAGTGGAAGGTCACGCATCTCAAGGTGAGACAGTGTGGAGGACGGTGGCCTCCCTGGGTGCGGGTTTTGTCCTGAGTGTCACCTTCCCCCAGACACGGGCAGCACGTGTAGGAACGAAGGGGGTGAGGGAGAGGAGGACAGAGGCCCGGGCGTCAGTGTCTTTGCTCAGGGGGTGGTAGGCACAGCACCTGTTTGCTCTCTGCTCGTAGGAGGCACGGTGTTCCTTCTCTCGCTGGAGTGCCTTGAGTTCGAGCCTTGGACGCTCTGACCTGCCGGTGGCAGGAAGAGGGCAGGGCCGGGCTGGGAAGGATGGGGAGGGGCCTGGCAGGCAGTGTGTGCAGCCTGGATCCCACCCCACCCCCACAGGAGCACAGGAGGGCCTTCCAGGCGATGTGGCTGGGCTTCCTAAAGCACAAGGTAAGGCCTGGCGGGAAGCGGGCTCCCGTGTCGGGCCCCTGTCCTGCACGGGGCGTGCCCTGGGCAGGCTGTGCCCTGACCTGCACTCCCCGCAGCTGCCCCTCAGCCTCTACAAGAAAGTGCTGGTGGTTGTGCACGACGCCATCCTGCCCCACCTGGCCCAGCCCAGCCTCCTGATTGACTTCCTCACCCGTGCCTACGACGTCGGTGAGCAGGGGGCCTGATCAGGGGGAGACGTGCATGCCTCAGGTTCCTTCCCTGCCCTCTCCTGGAGGGGGGGGGTGGCGGGCCTGTGGGCAGGGGGCTCCCAGGGCCTGCAGCTTCTCTGGACTCGTCTCCCATGGGGTGCAGGTGGCACTGGGGCTGCATGGCTGTGTGTCTGTCTGCAGGAGGCGCCATCAGTCTCCTGGCCTTGAACGGACTTTTTATCCTGATTCACAAGCATAACCTGTGAGTGTCAGCCTGGGGTGCAGGCATCTCCCCTACCCCCTCCCAACCCCGGACTGGGCCCCTGCTCTGCCCGGGGCACAGAGGCTTCAGGAGCCCCCCTGGAGGAGGGAGGAGCTGAGCTTCTGGGGCCTGAGGTTTCCTGAGGTCTCCTTACTGCCTACTCGCTCTGTGCTCTTAGCCCCACATGGCTGTTCCCCCACCGCCTTTTCCTCATTCACCCCACACCTGCAGGGAGTACCCCGACTTCTACCGGAAGCTCTACAGCCTCATGGACCCATCCATCTTCCACGTCAAGTACCGGGCACGCTTCTTCCACCTGGCCGACCTCTTCCTGTCGTCCTCGTGAGTGTCGGGGGAGAGGGGGTAGGGTTCCCGGCCTCCCTCACAGCTGCAGGACCTCCCGTCCCTTCCTGGACCGCAGCCTGTCCCACAGGTCTGCGCATGGGCCCAGGAGGGGCTGGCGTGTGGGGGTGTGGGGTCTCACACCCGCCTTCCTGCCCAGCCACCTGCCCGCCTACCTGGTGGCTGCCTTTGCCAAGCGCCTGGCCCGCCTGGCCCTGACAGCGCCACCCGAGGCCCTGCTCCTGGTGCTGCCCTTCATCTGCGACCTGCTGCGCAGACACCCAGCCTGCCGCGTCCTCGTGCACCGGCCCCGGGGCCCCGGTGAGTGCCCGACCCTTAAGGCCTGTCCCCGGGCCAGTGCAGGGGGCAGGCGGTAGAACAGGTCTGGGTCTCATCCCTAGAGCTGGATGCCGACCCCTACGACCCGGACGAGGAGGACCCAGCCAAGAGCCGAGCCCTGGAGAGCTCGCTGTGGGAGCTGCAGGTGAGGCGCCCTGGCCACCCAGCCTTCACCTGCCCCTCGAACTGCCACCCGCCTGCCACACTCCTCCAGAAGTGCCACAGTGTCCCCGGGCTCCTGCCACTCCTGTCACCCTGGCTGCCTGGGGGAACCCGGGCCTCTGCCTGCAGTGGCCACTCTGTCCCCTGCACGGGCTGTCGGGGTGGGGGTGCTGACGCCTGCACACCCCTCCAGGCTCTGCAGCGGCATTACCACCCCGAGGTGTCCAAGGCCGCTAGCGTCATCAACCAGGCACTGTCTGTGCCGGAAGTCAGCATCGCACCCCTCCTGGAGCTCACGGCGTTTGAGGTGCAGCACAGGTCCGGGATGTGGGGGGAGGGGCTGGGGCACCAGGGGCTCCCCAGTGCCAGAGCGTCCGTCTATCCTTGCAGATGTTCGAGCGGGACCTGAAGAAGAAGGGGCCTGAGGCGGTGCCCCTGGAGTTCATCCCTGCACAGGGCCTGCTGGGCCAGCGGGACGGCCTCTGTGCCCAGCACTTCACACTCGACTGACCCCGGCACCCCTCCCTGCAATAAATGGTTTTGTGGGAGATCCTCTCCGGCTGTGGGCAGGCCGCAGGGCCTGGTGCCTTCCTGGGCGCTGTGCCCTCCCCCGCCCCGCACCTGGCCTCCCTTGGAAAGAGCTCCCTGGGTCCCTTCCTCTGCAGCGTGGTGGGGAGGCCACCGTGGGGCTTGTGCAGGGGGCAGTCAGGATGACAGGCCTCGCGTGCCAACGGGCAGGTAGTGTGGATGGCCAGGGTCCTTGTGATGTAGCTGTGTCCCCAGAGCTGATGGTGCAGCCCTGACTCGGTGTCCTCCCAGGTAGCCCTACCACGGTAACAGGTCCCCAAGCAGCCTGGCTGTCCCTGTGTCCCTCCATCCTTCTGTCCCTCCAGTACAGCAGTGGTGTCTCTTTCTGCTACTGCTGATCTGGGCACCCACCCGTGGACCAGTCCCTGTGTCAAATGCCCTTTCTGTCTTCCCTGCTTAACCCAGCACGCACCTGTCCCTCTGACATCCACCCAGGGGCAGCAGCCTGACCAGCAGACCTCCCAGACCTCCATGTCTGCCATCCAGCAAGGAGTGTGGGGCCTGCCTCACAGCAGAAGCACCCCTGTGGTATGTGCTCTGAGCTGTGCCCGCCCCTCCCACAGGTCCTGCTCACTGCTTGGTGACACTCCAGAGGCCAGAGACCCCTTTGCGTGCCTTTGTGTGTCCCCCGACCGGTACTTACTGGTCACCTGCAACGTGTGCAGGGGTCTGCTGGCCAGGTCCTCCCTGTGTGCACAGCATGCCCTCCACATGGGCCTCCCTCCCTCCCTCCGTCTCTGTCTCGTGCCGGGGCTCCGGGCAGTTGAGTCACAGCCACACGTGTGATGAGCAGCGTCTGCTGAGACGTGGAGATTGCACCCAGCAATAAGGGGTTATCTCTTGACGCCCAAGTGTTTAATTGGCATTTAGCGAATTAGCTGCAGACAATCAGCTGTCAGGAGGTGTGTTACCTGCAGCGCCAGTGGAGTGGAGCTAGGCTGCTTACCCTCAGCCGGGAGGTGCAGCTCCCTGCCTCGCTCAGGAAGCCATGTGGCCCCTGCTGGCAGGTGGGAGGCACTTAAATGCTTTTAAATCTATTTTTTCTGGGAACTTAATTGACTCGGGCGGTGCAACTGTGGGCTCGTGGGCTGGAGACAGCTGAGAGCCCCTGTTGGGTGGGGTGAGCTGGGGCTGCGGGAGAGCACGGCCAGCACGTTCACGCATGCCGTTGCCACTCACCTCCCTCCACAAGCACCTGAACTTGCCTGATTGCATCAGCAGCAGCTCCTGAGAATGAGGTATGTGCAGAGCTGGCCCACAGACGCCGGTCCCTGAGCCAGCTGCCTGGTCAGTGGCCGTGGGGGCTCCGTGGGCGTCCCCGGGAACCATTGCCAGGCCTGTGTCTGGTGGAGACCGAGTGACCCTGGCCACCTCAAGGCCCTGTGCCTTCTCTGTGGGCAGGCCTCAGACAGGACGCATGATGGCCTGAGGCAGTCCCTGGGGGGAGTGGGGCGTAGGGACAAGCCAGTCTCATGTTTCATTTAAGCTCTGGGTCCAGCTGTGCCTGAAGCCAGACCCGCTCTCCTTCCGAGAAGCCTCGTGAAAATGCTCTGGGTCTGTGGTTAAGGGGCCCTGAGGCCCCTTGGGCTCAACAGTTTGCTCAGCGAGCAGGTGTGCCCCCGGTTATGATCTCTTGTCCCCAAAGGGCTCAGAACAGGTCTGGCCACGATGGAAGATGGGTCCAGACCACCACCCTCACATCCGTCCTGGCCCTCGGCAGCCTCATGCTCGGCCCTGGGCATCCCTGGCGCTGGCTTGTGGGCAGCCTGGGTGGAGGTGTGAGCTTTGCACCCCGACTTCCTGCCATTTAACCTCTCTGAGCCTTGGCCCCGTGTAAAGCAGGTCAGAGGCAGCTCCATGATAGTCCGGCCCAGAAGGCCGGTACTGAAGTGGAGTCGGGCAGATGGGGTCCTCAGCAGAGGGAAGGGGACTGGGCTGGCCACAGGGGTCCTCCCACTGGGTAGGAGGTGATCAGCTGGTGACCTTGATCACCCATGGGGCTGGCGGGGGACAGGGGTCCTCCTTCATAAATGTTCTTCCTGTCCAGTCGAGATTCCTTGCACAGGATAATGCCGCCTGCGAGTCACCCCCATGGTCTGGTCCCAGGAAGGTCATATGCTTGATACATGAAAATGGCAGCCTGACTTTTGTGCCTGACTGTCGTCCTCCACCTCTCTTCTTCCCTAGCCTGGCAGTCGTGTTCCTATGAGTGGCTGTTTCACTGGAAAAGCAAATGTGACGCGTTCTCATAAGACCCTCAAGGTTGGCAGGGGGCTGCTGGGAAGGGTCCATCTTGGGGCGCTCGTCCAGCTCGGGTGGAGTTGGGGGCATCTCTCCCAGCCCTTCCTTAGACGGAAGGCCACACACAGCAGGTGGGAGACTCCAGGATTCTTCCAGAAAAGTGGCGCTGCCCCCAGAGAACTGCCTCCTGGTGGTCTGGGAGGACCCGCAGGTCCTGGTGGCAGCCGATGGGTCCGTGGCTCAGGAAAGCACTTTGGGTGCAGGGGACCCGTCATCCTTGGAGACACAGCCAGGTGGTTCTCAGGCCAATTTCCAGGATCAGGCTTCCCGAGCGAGTGGCTGTCACTCTTGCGGACACCGTGTCCTTCGGCGCAGCCAGTGCGAGGCCGGGGAGCCCGTGGCCTCCCCTCTCGGGCGGAGCAGTCAGGAGGGAGGTGGAGGCAGGTGTCCTGGGTCACCTGTGGGAAGAAGTAAATTTCCAGACCCATGTGCTGGAAACCCTGGCTCTGACCGTACAAGCTCACGGGGCATCTGCTGGACCAGGTTGCCAGCTCCCCCGCACCGTGGGTCCTCGCCCTGCCACCCGCTGCTCCCAGGGCTGGGCCTCTGCCATCTGCGGCAGGGGCTGGCTTGGCTGGGGACTCAAGTTTGATGGAGAAATTAAGAGGCATCACTCTGTCTAAAGGCTGGCGTTGGGCAGATACGGACTTGCTCTTCCTGTAAGCCGGGACCTTTCCTAAAGCAATTACACTTCTTTGTCTCGGGGATGGACAGGGAATTAAATTAGAGGGTGTCGAATGGGGCTGGTGTGTGGGGGTGGGGGGTGGGGAAGCTGGACTGCCATCCGGCTGGAGAGGATCACCCAGGAGTGCTCTGCCTGCAGGTGAGGGTGGGTCACAGGGGACCCTGGAGTTGGGACCAGTGGCTTTAGCTTGTCACAACCCCTCAGTCTACCTTAAAGAGCAAAGTGGGGTGACGGGTCTGGGGCCTGACGAGGCCAGCCCTGCTCTGAATGGCAGGTGGGTGCCTGTCAGGGACCCAGGAGGAGCGCCCTGGACCCCCACCAGACAGGAGGTTTTGGTGACACGCAGGGGGATCCAAAGCAGCCGAAGGACCCAAGGGTGCCCCTAGGGGGAATGCCACTCCACTCACCCCAATTTAAAAAACAAGTTTTTGTTCTAGAATAATATCACTGCTGATACGTAATCGCTGGTGTTCAGATATATTTGCTGCTAAACCTTTTGCATTGTCAACAAAGCGGTCACTGCCACCAGCCCAGTGCCAACAGGAGTCCCGATCCAGGGTCAGTAAAAGATATTTTATTGAGGCAAATGGTTTGCGAGTGGGCAGATGCGGCCTCTGCGCTCTGAGGAGACGAAGGGCAAGTGGGTTTCATATGAAGAAAGTGCCCACCCTGGCCCCTAAATGATCCATTTCTGTGCAGATGAGGAATCCAAATTTGCACAGTCTGATTGGTCCAGATAGCACTGCCCTGATGGTTATGGAGTCTCTCAGATTGGTCAGTAAAGATGCAAATGAGGGTATAGCTGCACAGCTCCCATTGGATGGGGGAGGTCTCAGCCCATTGGTTGAATGCAATTCCGGGAGCTCCTTTATAAGGGTTGGCTCAGATGCAGGCTCTGCAGTCGGGAGGCTGGGAGCTGCCCAGCTTTCCCCTGAAATGCGGCATGCGTGCGTGCAGGAGAGAGGGAGGCAGGCTCAGCGACGGCCGCCAGACTCTGGTTGTCAATTTGGGCCCCACGAAGGTCGTCCCTCGGCGGGTATGTTTTTCTCGGAGTCGACAGCACACACACAAACTCATTTCATTTACTAAGCAGAATTATACTTTGGGCACGTTTTAAATAAAATCTTCCTTTTTGGGGGTATGATTTACATATAATAAGATGTGCATTTAAATGCATTTTCTTCATTTTTGACATTTTCATTTCAAAATAATTTGACACACACACAAAAAGATGCAAAAACAGAGTGAAGAAGCCCCGTGTTCTCTTTGGACAAGTACCGCCTCCCGCAGCCCCGCGCTGCATGGGAGCCTGGGGAGCAGCCGGCACCACGCTGTGGACGGTCCACAGCGCCTCCAGGCGCCCACTCCTGTGCTCTGCTCCAGGCCCCCTGGGGTCCTCCGCTCGTTTCCCTCTTCTGCTTTGAAGTTTTCTTTTTTTAGGGACATTGATTATCCTTACTCTGAGTCATCTTCCTGTGGAATCTGAGTAATTTATCTTCTTTCTATTGCTCCTTTTTGAGTATTTTTCCTAAATCTCTAGTCACTGTGACACCCACAGCTTTTCGTCTGCGTCAGCGATGTGGTCCCCGGCGGGCTTCCTGCTGTTCTCTGCCCCGGGGTTCACGTTCCAGTCCCCGTGGTGTTGTTCTGAGCCTCCCGTTGCTGCTTCAGGTCTAGAATCCGTGGTTTTCACCTGCTTCCTTAGCCGTGCATCTCATCTCCAAGTTCCTCTTTGAAACGCTGTCTTCTCAAGTTCTTCTGACGTAAGGAGCTCTCCCAGATCGTTTTCTTCCAGAGTGTTTTTCCGCTTGTCCTTTGCAGCCTCCTCCCTCCCTCCCTCGACTGGGTCTTCTTTCCTTCCGCAGTCCGCACAGCCCTGCAGAGACACAGAGGAACCAGCTGGCCCTCAAGGACGTGTCTGTTGCTGTGGACCCTGGGGACAGGTCCGGCCACTATGGCTTGAGGACCATGTGCTTGGACACGTGAAGGCCGGTTCTGAGGTCAGAAAAGGGACGAGTGAGAGCCCAGACAACCATGACCGTCAGGGAGAAATGGGCCTGGTGCGAAATCCATTACTGCCAATCCCCATGACATGTCTGGCTAAATTGTGTGGTAATGGCTAACGGTTGCCGGGCGACGGGCCCACTGGCCATTCTGAGTCCCTGGAGGAAGATGGCCAGTTTGCGTTAGCACCGATTTCGTTTTAAAATGACTGTTGGGGTCATCAAAGAGCAGGAGGAATAACACACGAGGCTTCTCACCTTGTTGATCCCTGAGCAGTTAACTGTCCAACTGACCAGGAGTCTGTTCAATTAACTCCGGCGTGTGGGGCAACTGCTCTTATCAACGTGAGGAGGGGACACACCTCGGGCCCCGTGACCTGGTTCACCCAGTGCGGCTTCTCTGGGGGCACATGGGGCCTTTTCAGTTTGGAGGCTCACACCCCAGTGGCCCAGCCTCTGCAGGAGGCACTTAGCCACTGCCCACTCCTGCTGCCGAGCTCCGGCAGCTTCCCCAGCCCCACGCATGTCAGGGTGTCCGCGTGTGCAGGAGCCTGGGTGCTCTGAACAGCTCTGAGCTTTGGGACCCCTTCCTCCAAGTGGTGGGGAGTCACCTCTGCCAATTCAGGGGCCTCCTCGTTGCCTTCCTCGGGTCCAGTTCCCAAGGCCTCACTCAGAGGTGGAAACGGCAGGACGACAGCTGCTCTCCACACAGTCACCTCCCTCCCGGGAGTGCAGGACAGCAACAGTCCCGGCCATGGTATTGGCCGCCATCCACACGGCCGGTGAACTTGGGTGAGAGAGGTCACACCTTTGTCGTGACCTTCTGACAAGGCCTGGAGCCGAGACCAGGCGATGAGGGTCTGTCGGAGGAGCTCTCGCATCTGCGGACGCTTTGAGGGTCCTCGTTCACTTGTGACCAGGAGTCTCGGATAAGAGAGGGGCCTATGGGATGCCAGGTCTCCCACCCCTGCCACTGCCTGATGTTGGGGGGGTGAGGCCCGGCACCCCACCCTCACTGAATGTGCCTGGCAAGGACGCAGCCCTGAAATCTGATGACAGATGCCCCTGCATGGAGACCCCACAGAGCCCTTCCCCTCTGTCCCTACAGTTGGGCCAGGCACCCCAGGACAGGTTGGGCACGAGGGCAGGAGGGGGCCTCAGACCCCAAGCCCCTCATCCCATGTTCTCTTCCAGACCAGCCCCTCCCAGAGGGCCCAAGGACACCTGCGTGAGGGCTATTCTGGATTCTCAGAAGATTCTTCCTTGTGTCTGTTGGGTCCCTAGCCAGGGGCTGCCTCTCCCACCTGCACCAGGTGTGACAGCCCTGCTCCTGCCCTCACCCCAGCCCACTCCTGGGGCCCCCTCCCCATGGGATCTGCTCACCCAGACTGAGCGGTGAAGGAAGCTTCACTGCAGTGGTGATCGTTTTCATTAGAATCACATTCCAAACCCCATTATCTCCAGCAGGAGGGGAGGGGAGGGCTGCCGTCTGTCAGGAGCAGGTGCTTGGTGGCAGCCTCTCCCAGGCCCCGGCGCTCAGGGCCGCTCACCGACAGCCGCTTTAAACAAACGCCGTGGACGTCTCTGCATTTGCCACAGACCCAATTTATGATCGGATTAAGGAAAGGCGCAAGCCTGCGGCTCAGCTTCATGGAATTCCATTTGCCTGTGTGTTGGCCATCTGTAACCCGACCGCTGTTCAAAAAGGAAAAAAACGTGCTCAGCAGCCAGGCAGCGCGGAAGGAGCACAGGCTTGGGGTCGACAGACTCGAGTGTGAGCCCCCCGCCCGGCCTCTTGCAGAGCGTGTGGTCAGAACCCCAGCAGAGGAGCCCTGGCCAGGCGGGCGGCCCAGTGAATGGAGCGTCATCCTGTAGGCCAAGGTTGCAGGTTCATCGCCAGTCAGGGCACAGACAGGGATCAACCAATGAGCACATCAGTGAGTTTCTCTTTCTCCCCCTCTGTGTCCCCCTTTAAACAAAAGAAGTGTGGAGACGAGGGCCCGAGGGTGCAGGGATGGGGGTGTGCTTCCCACAGTCTGTGGGTGGTGCTGGATGCTGTTCCGAGCCCAGGACAGTGGTCAGGGGTGGGGAAGGGGAACGTGTGTCTCCACGAATTGGAAAGATGAAGCGCACACTAATCCTTGTCCCCAGGGCCTGAGAACCTCGGACGCTCCTATGACCTCCCTGCCCAGGGACATGCAGGCACATGCCACACTGCTGTCCTTTGATCTTTGGGAAGAAATGCCCCCAGGACCGGGGACCCTAGGCAGCACCAGCAGTGACTCCACCTCTCCCTAAAGAGACATTGCTGGGCTTTGTGGCCATCATGCCATCCTGGAAGGGCAGCAAGGTGACCCTGGGTGGGCAGAGCGCACCCTGGCCTGAGGCCCATGGTCTAGAAACCTGCCCAGGCCACTCCGTAAGAAGGGGGAGAAACCAAAATTGTCAGTGCCTACATTTCTGCCCTGGGAGGCCCTCTGCCCGTGGAGAACTGGGCATCACCTCACCGAGGCTTGGCCTATCTCACCTCATGGCAGCCAGGCCAGCCCTGGGGCCTGGTCCTCGAACACCTGAGGGCCCCACTGTCCAGCAGGGGGCAGGAATGAGCAGCTGCCTGGCCCTGGATGTGATGGGGACAGGGGTGAGCAGGACCTTTTCCAGTTTCTCTCCTGGAGCCCTGCGATTTTCAGCAAGCCTGCCTGGTCCGGAAGCTCCAGCATAGTCCAGGGGGCGGGGTGCTGCTGCTTCTCAACTCCGCCCTGGGACCCCAAAGCCGCTGCGTGGATGATACGTAAGCAGGTGGGCATGGCCGTGTGCTGATAAAACTTTATTTATAAAAATGGGCCGGGGGCCGTGGGTCCTCGTTTGCTGGCCACTGCCTTAGACCAACAAGGGGAGGCGCCTGGTCCAGATGAGACGCTGGGGCAGGAACACTGCCCTGGACGCCAACCAGTCCCCACTCCAGTGGACCAGACGTGTGTCTGTGTCATGTAATCTGCTCTGCACTGGACCGACGCTGTCCTGTGGGCACAGCCCCGTGACACTGCCTTGCAGACCCTGGTCTCAGCCACAGGAGATGACGCTTTGTTTGCTCCTGGCATCCAACTGGGTGACCACAGGAGGGTGGGCAGGGCAGCGAGGGCCGGCCTGCTGCCCTCTGAGTTCCCGGGGGCAGTTCTGCAGGGGGTGTGCAGGGGCTCCGGCACATGCAGAGGTGGCCGTCCAGGCGGCTGCGCAGGAAAACCGCGGAAAAGGCACGTGGTTCGGAGCCGGAGCTGGCTGTGGGCCCCTCAGACAGAGCTGCCCAGCTGGGAGGGTCCAGAGCCTGGAGGGTGGCCCCTCCCACCCACCCCCGCCAGCCACCCAGGAAGGGCCCAGCCTGGGATGGCTCAGGCCCAGCCGGGTCCTCTGGGCTCCAGCTCAGGGTGGGTGGGGAGGCTGGGCAAGGGGTCAGTGCCGGCTGTGTTTGACCCAGTTCCGGATGGCCCACTTCTGCCCTGAGCAGCGCTGCATCACCAGCCGCAGCCCGAAGTTGGCGTCCTTCGACATCTCCACCTCCAGGCATCTGCCGGTGTCCCGGCTCACGATGGGGCCACTCTGCGGGGCAGGGTCATCGACTCAGCACACACTCTCGGGGCCGCCATGAGGGCCTCCCGGGAGTGAGGGACACAAGCACATGTGGTCACTCACACCACCTGAGACAGGGTCCTGTCTGTCCCATGTCCCTCTGTCCTTCCAGCTCCCCCAGCAGCCACCCCACCTGCTTGCACAGCCCCCCCAGGGCCTGAGGAGTGACCAGGACAATGGAGACCAAGGCCATGAGATGTGCATTTCCCTGTGTCTCCCCGCCTGTGAGTCATCTGTTCTTCCCCAGCCACAGCCCGCCCTCCCTGTCCTGGCCCCCTGGGGACCCCTGGCCCTCGCCGGCTCCCTCCAGCAACCTCCCCTGTGACCAGAGCCCCAGTGGGTCTGCTCGGCAGTGTGTCCTGGGCGATGTCTGCTGCCCGGCCGGGAGCTCAGGCATGGGTGGGGGGTCAGGGACAGGCGGAGTGGGATCTGCGCCCCCACATGGCAGAGAGGACCCCTCGCAGGGAGTGGCGGGGCTGGCCACACGCGTTGCCCCCGTTCTTGGGCGCAGGGTCCCAGCCGCACACTGAGGGTTCGCGTGCTGTTCACACCCGAGGGTCCAGAGCAGGGGGCCCGTGTGAGGAAGGGTCAGAGCTGGGCGTGCACTGAGTCCAGGGTCTGACCCACCGGTCCGGGGCCACCTTTGAACTACCAGCCCACGTGTCTGTTCTCAGGGCTCGGCACGCAAACCGAGCAGCCCCCAAAGGGCCAGAAGGCCTGATGCCAGCAGAGCCGGACGGCTTGTGGTCTGGCACCCACACCGTGGTCTGAAGTGAGGCAAGGGCTCCCCGGTGGGGGGTCCCCCACAGTGGGAAGCAGCAGCTGCAGGGTCGTGCCTTCTGTGACCTGACTGTGACCCTGAGCCTGTCACCTAACCTTGGTGGAAGCAGCTGATCAGGCAGCCGTCACTGCCCCCACTCCCACCCAGGGGCCCCTCGGTGCCCCGCCCCACCCCACTGACCTGGGTGAAGTCCCACAGCCGCTGCGCTGGCCGGGCCACGTCCTCGCACTTCCTCAGGGCGGGCGCACGGGCCCTGCCATCGTCCACCAGGCACTTGGAGTCGGGCAGGAAGGCGGTGGAGCCCAGGGGGCCCAGCTGCAGCAGGCCCTCAGCGCTGTAGCGCACAAGCTGGGGGGGGCCCAGGAGCCAGGGTCACCCTGGGCGGGGCCCTGAAGGGAGAGGGAGCACTGCCTCCGGGGACCAGCCCGTCACCAGAGGGGACTCCGCCCAGGGACGGCCTTGCTCCTGGCCTGGCCCTTCCATCCACAGATCCCTCCCAGCAGGATGCCTCAGCCCCATCCCCAGAGCGTCGCTGGGAGCCCCAGCCCTGCAGGGCCACTGGCCTGGGGAGGAGCTCACGAGCGCCCCCCGCAGGCCACCTCCTCTGCCCTCAACCACAAGGCGAAGGCATGAGCAGCCCAGGGTTGCACGTGCTGCGGTCCCAGTCCCAGTTCACAGTGGAGGCCAGGCTGCAGGCTCCTGCCACCACCTGGACGTATGACCTTGGGCCAGTCTCACCACCTCTCTCGCGGTGGCGCCCCCATCCGTCAGCGGGCTGACAGCGCCCCGCCCACCAGCTCTGGGTCGGAGCCAGTGGGCGCCCTATGTAGAGTGTGCGCCCGGCAGCAAGAGCTCCCTGCTCCGTGGTGCTCCGTGTGTGGTGCCTGCATGGTGGCGAACGCCGTGCCCACCTGTGTGCTGGAGCCACTCGGCAGCCAGGGAAGTAAGTGCCGTTATTGTCCGTCTGTCCATCCGTCCATCCGTCCACCCTTCCGAGGGGCAGGGTAGCCAAGCCACCGGGGTCAGTGATTGGCCTGATATATTGCCCCTCACTTCCCTGGAGTGTGTACACATGTGTGTGTGTGTGTGCATACAAGTGCCCATGAGCCTGTGTGCACATGCATGTGTGTGCCTGCGTGTGCATGTGCGCGTGCGTGCCTCCTGGAGGGACCCAGGTGCTGGCCTCACAGCCACGGTGGCATCAGGACACCCAGCAGGCTGCACTCCTGCACCCACACCCGCCTCCTGCCTGCGGCTGGTGGGTGAGCGCGGCCCTACCTGGGACGACATCCCATGGCAGGGGTAGAGGATCGCGTGGTCATCGTCCTCCGCGCCCTGGTCCAAGCAGTAGCCGCTGGCTTTGCTGTTTCTCACCTACAAGCAGCACCCAGTGCAGAAGCCCATGCCAGATGGTGCCAAGGCTGAGGCGAGGCGGGGGGGGGGCCCAGGGGGGGCCCACCCATCGTGTCCCACCCATCGTGTCCCCTGACCTGGGCTGAGGGGTCTGCTCTGCAGCCGACTGTCCCAGGAGGGCAAGAGCCGCCCCCAGGGATGGATGAGACCCAGCAGCCGAGGGGTCTGCCCCGGGCAGAGGAGGGGATGGGGGCTGGGGAGGAGGGATGGGGGGCTCCTCAGTAGGTGTGACCATGCTTGTCACCGGGGAGACAGACAGACGTGCCTCCCACGTAGGTGTGGGGACCTGGTCACTCCCGCACAGGGGGACTCGCTGATAGAAACGTGCCTGTGTCTGGAGCTGCTGACATCCGTGACCACACTCGGACACGGTGGGGTGCTGGGGTGGGAACAGCTGGGGGCTGGGGTCCTGGAGTGTCAGGACATGGGAGGGCCAGGGCAGGGGACCCCGGGAGAGCCCAGGGGCCGTGGGGCGGAGGCGGTACCTCTCCGTACGTGAGGGTGTTGTTGTAGGTCCTCATCTCCGGGTACACGTTCTCCAGGTACCACTTGAAGCTGCGGCACTTCAGCCTCTGGCGCAGGGCTCGTCGCTCTGACACGTCCCCGAAGTCCACCCCTGGGTTCTGCCAGGTGGGGAGGGAGGCCAGGAGGGGTGAGTGCCGGTCACATGACGGGGGAGCTCCAGGAACTGAGGGCCTGTCTCCCAGGAGCAGCCCCGCCCCTCAGGGCTTCCAGGGGCTGAGCCTCCCTCATCTGGGGCGGCCTCCCGCCCTCCCAGGTCCCTAGAAGCCTCAGCGCAGCTGTTCCCAGTGCTGGCCTGGACAGGAGGCCACTGGCCATGCGCAGGCTTGGCGTCTCCACCTGCCCTGGCCCTGGGCCCCCCTGGCAGCTGACCACGGAGCCCCTGGGAACATCTGCCTCGAGTTTGGGGTCTGGGGCGGGCCAGGGTGTGCCTGCTGCAGCGCACCCTGTGGTGGGCTCTGGGGCATGGGGCGTATTGATGTGCACACATGTGCACACAGCGCACACATACAGGCACATTCACATGTATGCACATATGTCTGAATGTGTGCATGTGCGTGCACACAAACGCACAGGTCTCTGCATGCACAGGAACATGTATGTGCACACAGTACAAACACGTGCATGCTCTCACACACCCAAGCCCACTTCCCCAAGCTCCGCCCCCAGCCATAGGCTGCTGGTTTGGCACCTCTGGTCAGCTCTGGCTGCCTGCCAGCAACAGGCAGGCACCTTATCTGGCCTCCTGTCCCCCTCCCTCCAGTGCAGAGTGGGCAGGCCTGGCTGTAGGACACTGGACTCCGGGAGGAAGCCTGCACTGCCACGGCAGGCAGGCCCTGGAGCCGTGTGGCCGGATGCCACAGAAGCACTCGGCACCCTCTGACTCTGCCCCGTGGGCTGCGCGTCCCTGCACCAGTGACTGGACCTCCCTGGGCCTGTCCTCTCTGCCGGGTGGGTCACAGCCCTGCTGTGTGCTCCCTGCGCTGCTGCTGTGGCTGTCACATCGCTGCGGCCCCGAAGCTGGACTCACTGGGAAAGGCCTCTGTGCGGAAGGGGTGGCGGTGGCCCAGGGAGGGGCCACAGCCCTCCTGGGGCAGTGCACGGCCAGCAGCCAGTGGCCACACCTGCCACAGTTGGGCTCCACTGACTGGTGTGACCAGCAGCGGATGGGGGAGGCTTCCCTGGAGGGGCACTCACTAACCTGCTGAACGGCCATATGACCAGGCTGTCACTGGTGGAGGTGACGGTCAAGATACTGTCCTCACTGGGATGCACAGGAGGCCCTGTCTCCTGGGGCCCCAAGGATGGCCCGGGGCTGTCCCCAGGCTCCTCATCCTCGAGCTAGCCTGGTCGGCCACCCCAGCCTCGATGCACCCCCGCCTGCCCACCAGCTCACGGTCATGGGGATGTTCCAGGCCATGTACACGTGGGACTTGAAGCTGTCCATCCACACCTCGGCCGCCCGCAGGGCGTTGCGCTTGGCATAGTAGTCAATGTCCTTGTTGTAGGGCTTGTGGGTGCGTTCAATGTGCGCCACACGGGAGCAGGGCAGCACCTCCATGCTGCCGCCGCACTGCCACACCTGCGGGGGGTCAGCGGTCGGTTGGCGGGCTGCCCCGCCCCGCCCTCTCCCCACCCTACCCCTCCTGCTCCCCTCCTGCCCACCCCACGCCCTGCCGCACAGCATGCCCCTGCCCAGGGCACCCAGAGGCCTGGCCCCCGTGGGCTTGTCCCGGGGACAACAGCCAGGGAGGAGCTGCCCCTTCTGCTGTTTGTCATCGTATTTCATGTCTCCCGCACGTTGTAAGATACAAACAGTTGAGGGACATTTTCCCCAAGCATGTTCCACCCACCCCAATGTGTCATCACTGCTCCGTCCCCATGTCCCTGCCCCACCCCACTCAGAAACCCCGAGACCAGGCACCATTGGTCAGCGGCTCCAGTGTGGAGAGCAGGTCTTGGCACGAGACTGCAGTGCAGTCACCTCAGGGCAATTCTAGGACAGGTGACGGAGCCACGGCTCCAGACTCTGTGTATTCGGTGGGTCCAGTCGCGTCACAAACCCCTGATTTTTCTGCAGCTCTACATGGCCATTCGATGCAGTTCCGGGCAGTGAGGTGTAAGTGAAAGTGTCATGGGGCGGCTTTGGGGAAAGCTGGGGCTTGTCCTAAAAAGGGACAGACTCAGCTGGCAGGGCCCTTTGCCCTTTTCCCTTCTTTCTGCTGGGAATGTGGATGTGAGGTCTGGAGAAGTGGCAGGCATTTCGTGACCATGAGGCAACAAATGCGAGGCTCAAGGTCTATGCAGCAAACGTGGCCGATGGAAAGTGACAAAGCACCCGAGTTCCCATGGCTATTGTGGCATTGCCCGTCAGCCGTGTGCTTCCTGAGACATGTAAACACCCGTTTGAGCCTCGGGCGGCGGGGTTTTCTGTTGTTGCATTCAAATGGACCACGCCAGACCAGAAGGTGTGAGTGGAATGAACAGAAGCCCCAGCAACCCTCTGTCAGTGCATGCGGGGGGTCAACCTCGTCTCTTGCAGACGAAACTGAGAACTGAGGCGCACAGAGGCTAAGAGACGTGTCGAAGGCCGCACCGCTGGCTCGTGCTGCGGCAGGGAGTCGGAACCAGTGCGTGAAGCCCCTGAAGTTGCCGCTTCGCCCAGTGCAGTGCAGGCGACACGGAGCAGAGTCACATGACCTGTGACTGTCACCCACTGTGTGTCTCAACCACTGATTACGTCAATTAGTTTCATTCATTGCCCCCCCAAAATAAACGGCCATCACAATGGGGGGACCCAGGGTCAGCCTGCAGGCAGCCACTCATAGAGAAGGGGCCCAGGAGTGGGGAGACCCACCGGGGACCCTCAGAACCCAGCCGATCAGCCCGACAGACTTCGACCCCTCAGAGCTAGGCTGTGACCAGTGGACCCAGAGTGAGCTGTCTTGCCCTAATAGATGAGACGTCGTGGGTGCCAGCGGTCAGCTTCCTCGCTGTCAGGAGGTCAGAATGGGGTGCCACTTTCCCGACAGCCAGGCACGGAGCCCCCTGGCTTTCGTCCCAGAGCCGGCGCACCTTGCGGCCACGCGGTCACACCCTGGCTGTCCAATCTCCGGATGAGTCACGGGGAGAACCTGCTGCCGGACAAACTGAGTGTGTGCTGCTGTTCGGGGGCTTGTCCCGCGTCCCCGTCACCACTCCCTGGTCCAGCATCTAAAGGAGATGTGGCCCAAATGTCCTCGGATTCCCCATCCAAGTCAGATGCGGGCCCAGTGCCGCCTCAGCCAGTTGGGTGGACAGAAGTAACTAGATGTCATCGGCGACCGGCCCGGATCCTCCACTATTTCTTGTGTGATTTGCAGGTGACAGTGGAGGCTTCCAGTGACGGAAATACTTCCTTGTACCCTGAGCTGCGATTTCATCAGCTCTCCTGCCGACGGCCTCGCTTGTGCGCAGAGAAGCAGCCAGCACCTAAATTGGGCTTGCTGGCCATGGCCCTGGCTCCTGGGGTCACTGCTTCTTCAGTGGCTGCCCTGACTGAGCGCAGGGGACAAGCTCACCTCAGAGATGGCCTCTCTGCCCCGCCTCCCAGGAGCTTGGCCCTGCCTCTTTCCTTTTTGTTTTTGTCTTTTTAATAATCCACACATCCAGCTGATGAAATGGATCCACCACCCATCATGTACCCGCCGTCCACCAGCCACCAGGTAAGGAAAGCAGATTGAGGGGGGATGCCAGCGCCAGGTCTGCACCCAGGTCACTGGACGACGAGGCCCCGCAGGCCCAGGCTGAGGCCGATGGGACACAGGTGTCCCGCCCCACAGGCTGTCACCTGGCACCAACCCAAGAGGCCCCCACCCGGCACCTTCCTTTTGGAAACACGAAATTTCCCACGTGAGCAAAAACCAGGGCTTCACACCCGCTCTGGAGGAAACTGCATCGCTTCCAGAGACTTCCCATCGGAACCCACTTTGTAAAAGGGATGGTGGTCCGCCCCGTGCCACACCCCCGGCCAGTTCCGGAAGCTCTGACTCTGGGAGCCTCAGGCCAGAGCAACAGATCTCCAGGCAGAGTTGGGCTGGGCTTCGCTTTGGGAAGGAAGTCCCGTCTCCCAGGGCGCAGAGGGCTCAATTCATAAATTCTGGGGGAGGAAACATCCCTTCCTGGAGCCTCTAAGAGTCTGTCCACACCCGTGCTGGAGAGCGGCTGTCCCGGTCCCTGCTCGCGGCGGCAAGCCCACGGAGGCTCGGGCTGGGCTTCCGTGCGGTCCCTCCTGTCCGTGTCGGGGACGACCTCAGCGTCTCACACCGACAGCTTCGTCCTGACGAGCGGTTCTCAGACGGCGGCCACCAGGCCAGCAGCAGGAATGCCTGGTGGCGCCTCAGGTCCAGTTCGAGGCCCCTCCGGACCTGCGGGTCAGAAGCGCTGGGCGCAGCCCTGCAGGGGCGTCAGTGACTGCTGGAACTGGGAACAGCTGTGCTAAGGGCCTCAGGCTCCTTCTCCCCTCCCTCGCCTGGCGCCCTGGGCTCAGCTGTCACCACTACATCCTCATACTCACTCCGTGTCTCTCAACTCAGTGGCCCCCCAGAGCCTCGGCTCCGAATTTGGCAGCTCACTTTTCACCGCAGGACTTGGCAGTTCCCACTTGCACAGGGGGTCAGCTCCGTGAAGCCCTCCGACTCGGAATCTCCGCCATGAGCCCCCTCGAGGCGTGGCCCCCGCTTTGGTCGTCCCTCCCCAGGTGAGGTGAGTCTGCGTTTGAGGCCGGGATTCCCGTGCACCCAGCCGCTGCAGTGGGAGCCGAGGACCAGGGCCTGAGACAGAGGAGCAGAGGGCTCCCCACTTCCGTGTCGTGGTCGGCTTTCCTGGGTGGGGGGGGACGTGCCCATGTGTGGCTTTGCCTTGAACTTTGTAGGCCCGACTGACATGATGGGTTCCTGTTCCCTAACTAGCTCCAGGGCGCCCCTCATTAGGGACGAGCAGTTCGCATCCCTACAGTCACAGAGGTGACACTGGCCCCGAGACCACAGAACTACTCCTCCAAGTGGGTTGCGTCAGTCAGAACGGCTGTGTGGGCGTCTGCGTTAGCGACGCCTCAGAAGCAGCAGCTTCGGGGCCTGTGTGTGTGGGCACAGAGTCCCCGGAAGGCGGGGGATGGGGGAAAGAGCATGCGGAAGGGAGGGGAGGCCCGGCTGCACCCCAGGGATGCCAGCTGGGGTGGGAGCAGAGGCCTGGCAGCCCGAGGCGTCAGCAAGGCAGGTGGGGTGGCTCTGGGCCTAGGAAAATGCGTGGACACCGTTTCCGAGCTCCCTGGGAGCACCCTCCCCAAAGTGCCCACAGCCAGTGTCTTTCCTCTGCCCCTCAGAACAGGGCTGGCCAGTCCTCTCAGCTGGAGATCAAGGTCAGACAGGCCTTTTGAATATAAGCACGTGCCAGGATCCCCGGGGGCTGGTGCACCGACATCGGCTTTCCTGCTTTATATCCACATCCGTGTTGCTCATTCCCAAGCCAAATTGTACCTGCTCCTGCACCTGCACCTGTCCCCGCACCACCTCAGTCAGCAGACTCCTCCAAGGGTCTGCAGAGGGGGCATCTTGCGAGAAGATGAGACTCTGTGACCACAGGGTGGACCCTGGCCTTGGTCTCCAGTTTGCAAAGTGGGGTCTGGGCCCAGTGCTGGGCAGAAGGGAGTCAGCATCTGGGAGGATCTGCCGGACTCACCTCCCGACTCCACTTCTAACACGGATACCTGAGGGCTGACTCTAAATGTGTGATTTAAATTAGGCCACGTCAGAGAGTGACAGCAGCAAGCAATTCTGAATTGCTTCCAAGGACCTGAGATTTGGCCCAAGTTTCATGTTTCAGGTGCACGAGAATTTTTTATGCACTTGAGGGAGTTTCTGCTATGGTATCAGGCAACGAAAATGCGTGAAGAGAAAAGAAAATGCATTACATTTATAAACGTCGCTTTCAAAGGTTCAAGGGAATTTAACTACTGGCAGAAACAGAATTGATTGCTTAGTGGCAGTTAGTCCATTCAACCCGAGTTAATCAAACATTAATCAAAGGAAAGGGGGTGAGTGTTATTCTATTAGATTTGTAACCGGAATGCTATGATCTCTCGGTGCAACCTCAAAGCTTAAAGCAAACAGGGTTGGAAATGTGCCACTTCAATACACTGCATATGAATTTTTAAAAATTGGCCTTAATCCGTTCTGTAAATAAAGGCCCACAGGCAAAAATCAAAACAACAAAAAAAAAAACAAAGGAAACTCCAGAACACACACGAAACTCAGGGACTACACACCAACCAGAGCTCACCACCCTCACCCCGGGCAGCCCGGCTCAGCCATAGGAGACCCGCCTGCTCGCCGTTCCCCTCCTCAGTGTGGCCCCTCCAGCTGCTCAGGTCACGCACCGTGAAGGAGCGCGGACCCCTCACCCCACCCCCTGTCAACACCACAGCACCTCCTTCAAAAAGCATTGAGAGGTATGTAGGGTGTGACCGTCCCCACAAGCCGCCCTCCCTGCTTCTGCCCTCCGCCCCCCAACCTAGACTCACAGAGGCCAGAGGGAGCCCTGAGAGGGGCCAGGCCTCTGAGGGCCCTACTTTAGTCCCACCTGCCTCCCACCGTGCCCCACAGGCCTCCCTGCTGATGGGCACACAGGCGACCCTGCCTCAGGGCCTTCGCACCTGCTGGGTGCACTGCCTGGGACACTCCTCCGCCCTCCCCGGCTCTCCCCGCGGCACCTGGCCTCCTGTGGGGCACCCCTTCTCAGACCACTCTGTCAACTGCATGCAGACCCCTCCCTGTGCTCCCAGCCTGCTCCTGACACTTCCACCCTTTGTCTGGTCCCCTCCATCCTGGGAGGCGGGGCATACCAGGATGCTCAGCTCCCTGCGGCAAACTTGGGCTCCAGGAAGGGGCGGCAGAGGGTCTCGGCCCTGCACTGACTGGGAGCGTGGTCCCTGACTGCTGAAGACGGCAAAAGCCACCTGCCGCCTGTGTCACACTCAGGTTCTGAGTGGTCCAGCTCCCACGCCCTGTCCAGGGAGCGCTGTCCCTGGGGACCCACACCCCAAGGCCCCACGAGGCACAGCATGCTCCCAGTGGGACTGCCGTTAGGGCACCCTGGAGAATGAGCTCACCCTGCCAGGGTCCCAGGTTAGCAACCAAGACTCTTCCAGAACTTTCTGCCAGTTCTCCAAGCAGCCAGCATAAGGAGGACTGAAACCGGGAGTCTCAGGGACGGGGGAAACCCCGCCCCTAGCAGCCCACACTCGAGTGCGATGTGGCAAAAGCCAACGGCTCAAGTAATTAAAACAAGCACAGCGTGTCACTGTGCCCAGCAAACACGCACTCCCGAGTCTCCGCACCCCGGGCAGCTGTCGCTGACTCAGTCTGGGGCCTCGTGTCCCACCCACAGAGCAGACGGCTCCGGCCACAGCCCGACCCTGGGGGCAGCCGCACAGCAGCTTCCACGGGCCACTCACCCTCATGCCCAGCTCGATGTTCTCGCCCCCGTACACCTCCATGCCAGGGTCCAGGAGGCCGATGTCCCCGAAATACTCTCGGTCCACCACGAACGAGCAGCCGATCATGGCGGGGGTCCTGGTGGGAAGTGGACAGCGGTGTGAACAGACCGGGGGGCGTGCGGGGGGCAAGCACAGCCCAGGCCAGCGCCTGGGGTGCCTGGTGGACCCACAGGGTGCCCGGTCTCCCCTCCTGAACCACAGTCACCGACCGCCCGCCTCATCTCCTGGTCCGCTCCCCACACTGGGAGTCAGGGCTGCGACGGGCAGCTGCGAAGGTCCCCCAGAGCCCACCAATGTGCCCCTGCCCACGCCGCACACGCCACGGAGTCGGAGAGTAAGCGACCTGTGTGGCCGTGGCAACAGCCACCACCCGCACTGTCCTGTCCGCGGTTATTCCGTTCACGTCGAGCAATGAAGCGTGTCCTCTCGCTCTGTCCCGAGCAACCGCGTGTCGACGTGGCAGCTGCATGTTTCTCTAAAATGCGTGACAAGTCTGTCAGTGCCCTGCGTCCCCTCCCTGGGCAGTGGTCTCACAGAGCAGTGAAGGTGGGCATGGTGTGCGCCAGACCACACAGGACGGCTTCGCTGAGACTGGTATCACACCTCCGTCTGGAAAAACCTCTCTCCAGCAAGAAATAGGCGCAGTCCATGTTTTCCGAGCAAGCAGGACTTCCCGAGCTTTTGATGGAAGATTTTGCCTCAGAAAAAAACGAATTCCCCTGCAGGCTGAGGGTTGAGTTTCTCCTCAGCTCTGAGGACTGGCACAGCCTCTGTGGTCCCCCACGGTCCCCGACGGCGGCTGCCTTCTCTGCTCCTGCCTCATGCCTAGCCCCTGCTCCCGGGGAAAAAATCCACAGAGAGAAATGGGCGTCAATCACAAGACAAAAGAAGCCTTTCTATGGCCCACGGCTGGGAAATCAGAGGTCAATGCTCATCAGTTTTCTAGGAAAACAGGCGTTAAAAAGCTGTCATCCTGTTCTTCGTGCGAAGGTCCAATCTGTTCTGTCACTGGATTTGGGCCACAGGCGTCCTGGCCACCGACACGCCGCGGCTGTCTATTTCCCTCATTGCCTTGGTCAGGGTGGCATCCCAGGGTGATCCCTGGCGGACTGAACTGCCAAACTTCCTGCCCAGCCTGTGATCACTGGTAACGTTTGTTTTTTATATTTTTGCTTGGCGTTCCAAAGTAAACTTCAGCCCGTAAGGCGTGGGCAGCAGCGTCAGCTGGCGCTGAATTTATTTGAACAAGAAACCCTGCCGTGCTGCCAGGGAACAGCAGGGCTGAGGGCTCAGCTACCAGGAGACGCGCTTCCCGTCCTGAGGGGCTTCCTCACATCCGGGCTGATGTGCAGCTGAGGTGTGTGCGGGCGTGCACGTGTGAGTGTAAGGGATGGCAAAAACTTCCTGAGCTGGTTCTTCACACCTCAGCCCCGCCCTGCTCGCCGACCTGGGCACTCTGCGTCCTTCAGAACGAGGGCAGCGGTGTCTCCCGCCTGGCGCCAGGGAGCTCAGGGGTCCCCAAGCACGATTGCCTAGTGGGTTCCCCAGGGGCTCGGTGCCCAGGGGAGGGGTTGCAACCACGGAAGCCAAGTCCGCCGTGGGAACGGACCGCACAGCCGCAGCCGGGTGTCCAAAGGCGAGTGGGCAAGGGTGGTGGCCGCCTGTCACGGGGACCAGAGGAGTGGCGGGGACGTTGTCCAAGCACAGACCCCACGCCTCGCGGACTGGGACCACTGCCCAGCTCCAGCCCGCCCCGCCTTTTGGGAACCCAGGGCCTTCCCAATTTTCAAAAGATGCTGGATTTGGGTACTTTTTTCATAAAAGTCTTTCCATTTTCATGTCTGGGAAGTGGCTCAAAGCAAGTGCTTTGCAGGAAGGGGTCCGACGGAAGGACCGTGTGCCAGGTCTGCCGTGCAGTGCCTGCCAGGCTGGTGGTCTCTGCTCTCCCGCTCCCGGCCGGGGCGATGGTGGTGCCGCCTCCTCACGGCTCCGTCTCCGTCTGTCTGTGTCTGTCTGTCTGCCTCTGTTCCTCTCTTGCTCCCTTCACTTTCTCTCTGGCATCCGTCCTGTTCTTCCCTCTCTGCATCTGTTTCTCTTCCCCTGGCTCTCTCTCTGTGTCTGTCTGTCTTCCCCTCCCCACCGGACCTTGTCATCACCCAGGTCTCAAACCACAGCCAGCCCCCCAGGCTCCCTTCACCAGGTCCCCAGTGGCACCAGGCTTCCTGCAGTGGAGCACCTCCTCCACCCAGTCCCCACCCAGCCCGCGCTGCCCCCCACGGGGAGGCCCACCTGATGGGCGCGGCCTCGTCCCCACGGTCCAGCCAGTCCTGGGGCGGGACGATGTACATGCACCAGAGCCCCCAGTTGTAGCCATGGGCCGCGCTGGCGTACTGCTGCACCTCGAACGTGTCGAACTTGATGTTGTCGATGGCGGGTAGCACAATGCGCCGGTGGTCCTCCCGGATCCGCGTGAGGGCGGGCTCGGCCCTGTGGGGGGGACACACCTCAGGAGGGGCTGCTCATGCCAGCAGGGAGCCCAGAGCCAGGCGGCCACAGTGGGTCTCACGGTGGGTGCGGCGGCCACCTGCTGGGTCCAAGGGCCTCCCTCTGTGAGCCGTGGGGTCATCGGGCGCAGACCCACTCGCTTGAGGTCCCTCGGCCTGGGGCAGCCGGGGCTCTCAAAGCCGTGAGGGCCACACCTGGGACCTCTCCTTAGGGCCATCCCAGCCCTGAGCTCCTGCGAAGGTGGCAGGCTGGAGCTCGGCCGCCACCAGGAGCAGCCGCTGGCCGGAGGCTGCAGTGCGGGACTGGCGTGGGGCTCGGCTCAGGCAGCTTGGTGGGGACTGTCCTTCCCGTCCGTCTGCGCCCGGTGTTTACCTGCCTTTCAGCTTCGAGAGCAGGGTTAGTCAGTCACTGTCGGCAACGTGCTCAGAGAGGAAAGAAACGCTCTCCAGACCCGCCAAGTCTGTTAGTAAGGCAGGAGCCCGGGGGAGGCCATCCCGGCAGGGGAGGGCCGTTCGCAGGCGGAGACCTGGGTTTTCAGTGGCGAAAACTAAGGTTGCTCGGGCCTAAAACTGCGCTTTGGCGGCACAGGCTTGTGGCACTCCAAAACGCCCCCGAGTGCCGGGGCCTTTAACACCCTCCAGAGGGACCGGAAGGCTGTGTGGTGAGCAGGCACCCTGCCGGGGACAGACAGTATGGTGGAAGGTGACAGACGTCATAGGACGAAGAGCTGCCTCAGGAGGGCGGCAGAGAGAGAAAAATGGGGGACAGAAGGGACCTCACCTGGATCAGACGAGCGCTGGGGCGGAACCAGCCCTCAGAACTAGCTCATGGTCCGGGGCAGGGGGTGCCTGGGGTGCCCAGGAGAGCGGGGCATCAGGACGGGAAGGGCCTCATGTCCCTGGGGCGAGAGCCAGGGTCCCTGTCCACCTACCCCACCCCGGGTTTCTCGTTAGAAGCCCACTCAGCCCCTGCATGGTGTGAGTCTGACCCAGGATGTTCCGTAAAGATGAGAAGTTGCTTCTGACGTGCGCCCCGTGGCTCCGGCCCCCAGTCCCTGACCAGGCCCCTGCAGCCCCGACGTCTGCACGGCCACTGCCCCCAGCCTTGTGTGCGTTTCCCTGGTCTGTCCCCATTTTATTGTCACCTGCCTGAATGACTGGCCAGTTCTAATCCCTTTGGGACTGCGGTGGGGGTGCAGCTCAGTCCTCACACATGTGTTCCCCAAGGTCTGGCTCCTGCAAGATGGCCTAAGGCCAGCCCTACCTGAGCTGTCAGGGCCCCTCCCTGGACCAGGCCCTGGCAGGGCCTGCCCCAGCGCCCACCCTCACCAGCCAGTGCTGAACTCCACGTGGGCGTCGAAGAAGCCGACGATGGGGGCCGTGGCCACCTTCCAGCCCTGCAGCCGCGCCCGGATCAGGCCCTCACGCCTGCTGTTGCGGACGATCTTCACCAGGCCCGGGTACCTCTTGTGGACGTACTGGTCCAGGTTGAACTTGAGCTCCACTGTGAGGGGCACACCAAGACATCTCAGCACCCTGACATCCCGGGAGAGGCTCGAGGTCACGAGACCCGAGGTCCACCTGGACAGGTCAGGGCGCTGTGTGTCCTGTCCCACATTCCGTACGCATGTGAGGAGACCCACTGCAGCTGGACGTGATTCAAGGGGCTGTGGAGACCACGCAGGGACAGACCCACCCCCCTTGAAGCTGGCGTTCCAGGGGACGGACAGAACAAGAAACAAACAAGACCGATTGAGGCAGAGGCGAGCGCTGTGGAGGCCGGAGAGATGGGACTGAATTATTCAGCCTTAACAGGGAATGACATCCCTGCGTGGGGCCCCTCCACACAATGGAATATTATTCGGCCTTAAAAAGAGGGAAGTTCTGCCCCATCTGGTGTGGCTCAGTGGATTGAGTGCCGGCCTGCAAACCAAAGGGTCACAGGTTCGATTCCCAGTCAGGGCACAGGCCTGGGTTGTGGGCCAGGTGACCAGTAGGGGGTGTGTGAGAACCAACCACATGTTGATGTGTCCCTCCCTCTTCCTCCCTCCCTTCCCCTCTCTCTAAAAATAAATAAATAAAATCTTTAAAAAAAGAAAGAAAGGGAAGTGCTGACACCGGCTACAGCGTGAAGGGGCCTTGAGGACATTGTGCTCGGGGACACAAGCCAGACGCAGAAGGACAAAGACTGTCTGACACCACCTCCATGAGAGACCTGGAGAGGCCAGGTTCATAGACAGAGAGGAGATGGGTGGGGGAGGGGGAGTGAGGGCCTCACGGGAACAGAGCCGCAGTTTGGAAAAATGGAAAGTTCTGGAGACGGGCGGGTGCCGATGGCTGCCCTGCCCCGCCCCGCCCCATGCACCCTGACTTTGGACTCCGCCCCCCGCATGCCCACAAGCTCCCCCTCGAGGGGCGCTGCACCGGCCACTCACCGTTGTCACTGTTGTCATCCACCAGGATGACCTCCTTGAGGAGCTGGGAGGGCGTGTGGTTGACCACGCTGTGGACAGAGCGCAGGATGACGGACAGCGCCTCGTTGACAAAGATGAAGACCACGGAGATCTGGGGCAGGTCGTCCGAGTAGGCCACCTGTCTGCACCTGTGGAGGCAGGCACAGGGTGGCATCAGCCGGAGCCCTGCAGGAGGCCGGCTTGGGCCCGGGTAAATCCCGCTTCTGACGGCAGAGAGATGGCAACGTCACAGACGGAAGACGGCTGGACCCAGGAAGACGGTGCGGCCACAGTGGCCTTGGAACCCGGGGCACCCACGCTCTGGGCCTGAGCCGCACCGTCCCCACAGGAAGGCGTCCGAGCTCCGTTGGGACTGCAGCAGACACAGAAGAGGAGAAAGGGCACAGTGACCCCCCAGCCAGGGTCCAGCAGAGGGGACGGGAGGACCCAGCCTGGAGCCCACGGCAGCTCTGCCTGCACCCTTGCCAGGCAGCACCTGGGGTCCCACACGCAGTAGGCGTGGCCCTGGGCGACAGGCCACCAGAGCAAATGTCGAGGCGGCTACCAGACCCCAAAGCACCCCTGGGCTGGCCACAGCTAAGAGCTGGGTGGAGAGGAAGCCCTGCCCTCCGCCAAAGCTGGAGCCGACATCAGCTTCCCGGCACCGCCCGCGGACCCGGCCGCAGGTGTCAGCCCTGGGCCCTCGTCACGCAGAGAGAGGCTTTCTGAGAGAGGTCTTCACTGTGTCTCCGTCGAGGAAAAGGGCTGCCGTGCGCAGTTTCCATGAACTTGCAAAATGCGTAACACCCGTCTCGGGGACGAGGTGTGGGCGGGGCCTGCGTGGGGTCCTGTGCCTCCTCTCACCGAGCTCGGGGTCCTTGGGCACTGTCTCTGTCCCCCAGGACGTGAGCCCCGAGAACCGGCCCCTCGCCGCCTCTCCCCGGAGCCCAGAGCTGCGCACAGCGGAGCAAGAACGCAGAGCCTGACGGGGGCAGCCCGGCCCCTCTTCTGCCTCCCCCTTCCGGTGTCACGACAGGACAGAGTGACCTCTGGACCAGCCAGAAGCCGCACCGTGTCCCCAAGGTCTGTTCGCAAAGATATAAGGAAGCAGATGTTGTATCCACAGACCAGTAGGCACCAGACGGAAAACTAGGTTCAGCTCCCTGCTGTGGGCGTCACTGTCCCCTTCCTGTCTCATAAACACTGTGGCCTTCGGCTGTCTCCGCGTCGCAGCACTGCGTGGGCTTCTGCCCGAACCGCTGCTGTTAGCGCCCTCGGATGGATGCTGTCCTCCGTGGTGACCTGTGATTCCAGGTTGGCCACGCTCCACCTCGGCTGCGGACGAGTGAGCAAGCGAAGGGACCCCCGCCGGGGCCCTGATGGCTGACTCGCCTGCTCGCATGTCCCTCCGTCCCAGCGGGCACCGACCTCGTCACGGCAGGGACTGCACGCGTTGTCCCCTGGGCAGAGGGGGCTGGTCGACTCATGACTGATTGGGAGGCCAGGGGACCTGGTGGGACTTCTTTCTCCCTGAGTTGAGAAGTCACCGGCCCTCGGCAGCCATCTCGTGACACAGGGGACACGGTTCCGGGGACGGGAGGCCCGTGTGTCTGGGCCGGCGTGGACAGTTTCATCTGCAGGGACAGTCTCGTCCCCTCTCACCCCGCTTTCCCACAGAACGTCGAGCCCCCGGCTGCCACAGGGCCGTGCAGGGTCGGTAGCCCGAGGACTCTGCCGTGTGCCCGTCCTCCTCATGGGGACAAGCTCCCCGCTCTCCCTCTGGCCGGGGACACAGGAGCCGTCTGCGCCCAACCTGGCGGTCCCGTGTCAGCGGCTGGGCCTCCCTGCCCTGAGCAGTGGCCTCGGCTGGTCCGCTGCTCCCGCCCAGGATGCGAGAGAGGCTGCCGCCCCGGGATAACTCCGCTGGGGTGGGACCAGAGGATTCTTCTCTGGCCTGAATGGCAGCATTTCTGGCAGATGGAAAATCACCCAAACGACGGTGTCTGCACAGGACTTGGGTTTAGCAGGACCACGGCTCCTAGGACACTGTGAATGAGTGACCCCAAGGACAGAGGGTCCTGCCCAGGTAGGGGGCGGATGCAGGGACGGAGGGAGGGCACTCAGATGCGGGGGGGCAGAAAGGCCTGGAACCTCGGGACCCAGTGCCCCCTCCCCACACAGGTCAGGGTAGGAGGGTCGCAGGCTCACTTTCCTCGCCTGCCCGCTGCTGCGACCTCCACCCCACTTCAGGACGGCGCTGCCCTTGTCTAGCCCAGTGCTGCTCCCTGTCACCTGCTCTGTGATGGGTCTCGACCAGCCAGCTGTCCTCCTCCTTGGGCTCCCTGGCCTGACACAGTCTGAGAAAGGGCATCTCGGGGACAGGCGAGCTGGGCCCCCGACCCACCATCATGCCCCCCAAGTGGGGCCTGGAAGGTCAGCTCAGAGGCTGTCCCCTGCCCCCAGCTGGAATTCCTGCCTCAAGCCCGTTAAAGCACGGGTCAGAGGCGCTGACTGGGGTGCGGCTTGCTAGCAGCCTGGAGACTGGAATGGTGGGCTTCTCAAGTGTGGCCAATTCTGGCTCTCTGGGGGACAGGTGGACCCGCACAGCGCTGGGCACCCCGGGTGCTGCCTGCATGCGACTGGGCTGGTGCATACATGTCAGGCCCTGGCTGGAGGACGCTGAGCTGCATGCCCTGGGGGTCCTAGAGGATCTGCAGACCCGCAAGGCACAGGGGCAGCAGTCACGAGGCCCCGCAGCCACCTTCAAGGTCCCAGGGAGCATGTGGCAGGCAGAGTCTGGCCGGCCTCATGGGAACCGGGCCGTGGCAGCGACACAGATGCAAGCTGGTGGGGCTGCCCTTTGTGCCGCTGGAGACATCGGTGCAGCGCAAGAGGGTTGGTGTGCCAGCCTCCCTCCCCGGGGGCCGCAAGCCTCGCCTCCTAAACAGGGCACATTCGTCTCCTGCCGTGGACGCGGGGCTGGGGCTCTGCGCGGCCAGGAAGCCCATGACCGATGTTTCTGGGAACAGCTCTGGGAGGTTCTCAGAAGTGCGTCGCTGGGACGGGTCTGCCTTTGATAGCCTCGAGGAGGCCTTCCCCGTGGTGGCTTCTGCCTGGTGTGTGACGTGGTGCTGCCTCCCAGGAACATGATCTGGGTGGGGCCACAGCGGGGGCTGGCCTTCCTGCTGGCTGGGGCAACCGCAGAGGCTTGGAGGCACAGCGGCCCCCACAGAAATTGTCTTTCTGAGACTGAGTCTGTCCGTCTGTCCCACCCAGCTCCCATTAGCCTCTGAGCCTGCCGCACGTTGAGCCAGCTCAGCCCGTTCCAGGGAGAGGGAGCTGGGGGGAGCCTGCTGGCTTCGGCAGCTGTCCCTCGGGAAACCGTGTTCCCCAAGACCCCGCACACACCTCCTTCCCCAGCACAGAGGGACGGCAAAGGGGCTGGCAGGAAAGCGGGGATCCCCTGAGGAGAAGAAAGGAGGTACCACTGCCCGTGGGACCAGCCACACAACATGGTTCGCTGACCCCGAGTCGCCCCTGCACGCCGTCTCAGACGCCCGCCCAGCTCCCAGGCCCAGGCCAGCAGCCAGGACGGGTCCTCCCGATCCCTGTCCACTCGGTCTGCGCTTACCAGAGCTGCCCGCCACGCGGCTCACAGCTCAGACAATTAACGCCAGGCACAGCTGTGGCGGCGGGGACCTGACTGCGCTGGAATGCACGGGGAGGGGGTGGCTCTGGTAAGGCCGCTCCCTTTTATGATCCTGTTTAATGTGGATTTGCTGGTTTTCCTTTCACCATCCCCTGGGCCCGGCTCAGTAATCAAGATCTATGTTATGTGCTTTGTAGCATAATTAAAGCCACTGCTTAATTGGAAACTGTCCACCTCCAGGGAGAGGGAAATCAATAGTGTATTAACGGGAGAAAGCAGTGAGCACTCTAGATAGCCATCGGGGCAGGGACACGGGCACATGGCGCACACATGCACATGCCTGTGCATGAGCACACATGTACAGACATGCACACGTGTGCGCACTAATGTGCAGCCACATGCACATTAATATGCATGTGTGCTCATAGACAGACACAGGTACATGTAAACAGACACTCATGTACACACATGTGCTCCCTGGCGTCCCGTGAGTGTCTCTGGCACCAGCCCCTGCCAGAGCCCGCCGGCAGCGCGGTTTCTGATGGGGGCGGGCTTCGCGGGGACTCCGGAGGGCGGGAACCCCATCTGAATGTGACAGGTGGGTGCAGGCAGGCTGAGAGTTCTCCGTCTGTTCCCCTGGGAGACCCACCCTCCCCCGCTCAGCCCTGCAAAACGACTGATGTACGTCTACTTTCTCCATGGACCAGCCGGCCACCCAGGTCCTGGCTCCACGCCTATGCACGTGGGGTCTCACCTAGAGACCGGGCCTCGCCTGCCTCAGTTTCCCGTCTGTGAAGTGGGGACAACGTTGGTCCTTAAAGCCTTTCTCGGGGTTGAGTGAGTGCCTGGCGGGCAGGCCTCGCGCTGCAGCACTGCGCCTGGAATGAGCCCCAGGGGGAGGGTGTCCGCCCGCGTCTCTTTCCTTCCCGGACGTCTGGGGCCATGTCCTAGAGTGGTCGCCGCACCTGGTGACGCCCATGAGGCCGTACACTGAGCGTGGAGCGGAACTGGCTGAGCGGTGGCATGCGCCCCAGGGGCCCCTGGCCAAACCTGGCAGCGTAACGGGGGCTGGGGACGGCCTCGTTCCATCGCGTGTGCTTGGGGAGTACTGTGCGTGCCACAGGCACCAAAGCCCCTCACTTGTCTTGGGAAGGAAACGGGACAGAAACAAACATAAACACAGAGAACCCACGCTGCCTAATTCCGGGCGGCAGGGGCGCACCCGCCCTCACAGCTGCGCGCACCAGCTCCCTGTCAACGCCGGCCCGAAGCTCGCCCCGACGCCCCCTGTGACAGCGGAGGCGACGGCGGTGGACCACGTCTGTCCGCCTTCATTGCAGGAGACGTCTGCGTCCGAAGGGACCCCGCAGCCCGTCCTGTTGCCAGGCCCCGGAGAGGACGCCGGCCGAGAAACCGGGAGTGCTGCCCATCTGTGTGACCGGGGGACACTGAGGGTGTGGGGGTGCCCGTGGGGGGTCACTACTCACTTTTTGGGCCTGTAGTCGGGGATGGCCCTGTCCAGGGAGATGCGGTCGCTGAGCTGAGCATTGTAGCCGTACTCCTCGTAGTGGCCGGCCGTCTCCTGGCCGCCGTCCCGCAGAGTGGCCGCCACGCCGCCTTGGCCCAGGCCCCCCGGGCCCTCCACCAGACCCATAGGCTTGGCGAGGCCTGGTGGGAGCAGGAAAGGGGGGTCAGCCAGGCCCCAGGCCCTTCTGCCCAGCCCGCCCCTTTCTCTCGGGCAGAGACCCTGCTGTGCTGGACGAGGGGTGCGAGGCGGACAGGCAGAGCGCAGCGGATTTCAGGGCAGAGGGACAGCAATCGTGGACGCGTGTCATTTTACACGGTTGTCCAGGCGCACAGAAGGGACACCTGAGAGTGAGCCCCGCTGTCAACTGCGGACTCCGGGCGATGGCGGGGAGTGGGAACAGGGGAGCTTGGGGTGGGGGGCTACCCAGGTGCTCTCTGCACATCCCACTCACTGTCCCTGAAAACCTAAAACTGCTCTGAAGAGTGAAGTCCATTGATTTTTTAAAAATATAAAGTAAACGTGAATTAACATTAAAAGCACGTGGCACAGGCTCGCCACTCCTAGGGGCCGCCTTCCAGCTTTATCATCCGAGCTGGGTGCGCCCCGCACACAAGCAGGCGTTTCCGGGTGAAACGGACGGAGCCCCCCGGCGGCTGCACAGGCCAGCGCACCAGAAACGTCCTGTGGACCGTGGCGCCGACCTCCCGCACAGCTGTCTGACACGGACAGCGCTGACCAGGGAATCCCGCCACCGCGGTGACCTCCAGGAAAGGAGCCCTCAGACTTCTGGGTGACCAGGGTGAGTGCATGTGCGAGCGCCTAAGAGGGCCTGCCACAGGTGTTCTGGAATATTCTATGTGGTCACTTGTGCCAGGAGAGGAACACAGCTCAGTGACGTTGTTCCCAGAGGGAGCCAGGGACGGAATGGTGCCGTGCGGCAAGGACACCCCCTGGACTCCAGGCACCTTGGCTTTGGGGTGGGGCCTCAGGGGCAGTGTTTTAACCCGGGAAGTGGGACTGTCCTGTCCTGGAGCTGCCCTGTGGAGGGAGAGGGCCCCGCCCTGCCTCCGGCTCGGGAAGCGTGAACTCTGGGAGATTCGTATGTCCATGTCACATGCCGCCCCTATTTCTTCACCTTATGTTTGTGAACAAGGGAACTGGGGTGCTGGACTTCCACCGTCCTGCCGATACCTGGTCAGCGGCCAAACCCCAGGACGGCCAACCCCGAGGAGAGCCAGCAGGCTGCACCCCCAAGCCCCCTCCCCCACTTCTCTGCCTGTCTCCCCACTCCCATCTCCCCGCACGCCTAACCACAACCGGGGCTGGCACCCCCAATTCCATTGATTTTTGCTCAGATAAACTCTTAAAATTGTTCCCATGCCTCAGTTTATTTTTTAGCAGTCCCAGCCAAGGGCAAGGAGGGGAGCTGACCCCACCCCCACAGGCCCGCAAGCTCCTCTGCTCACCAGGCTCCGGGAACCTCCCCGTGTTCTGGAACATTCCATTTTAAATGGGCAAAGGTAGTGTGGGGGTTTGCGTGGGACTGAAGGACACGTGCTGAGGGGACTTGGAAATTCAGCCGCCCGCACGCCGCTCCCCGTCCTGCGTTAGTGCGGCACGGCCCACGGGCTCCCTGTTTGCAGCGTCCACACCGCCCGAGTAGCTCTGCTTGGAAGCGGCTGTCAGCCGCCACCCAGGGCGCAACCTGGACACACAGTGTCTCCCCTCGGGGCCCCAGGGGCCGGGCCTGGGGACAGCTCTGTCACGGGCGCCCAGTGTGGGCCCCAACCGCCCGTTGACAGCAACCCAGAGTCCGAGTTTCTAGCGCGCTCCCAGGGGATCCTGTTTTCCTGGTTTCAGTCCCTTTGTTTTGTCCTCTCGAATCTGCATGTCACGCTCAGGGTCTGGAGTTGCTTTGTCAGCGGAGCTGGTCCCCAGGGCTTCCTGCCACTGCCGCTCAGGGGGCGTTCTTCTGCCTCACCCCGGCCCACACTCCCGCCCGCTCCTGCCCTGGCGGCTTCTCCTCTCTGCTGGTATTTTTGGTGATCCCAGTGGGCACCGTCATGACCTGGAAAGGCTCTATTTCTGGAAGTATCGACTTCAGCCACGGTCTCCGACTCCCAGATTCGAGGAGAAATTAGCATGTTCCCCGAGCTACTGCTCAGGTGTGAGGTTCAGCTCCACGTATTCCCCCCCCCCCCATCACCTCCCGCCTCTTCCTCCGAACCGACACGGAGCTCGGAGGTCTACCGCGCTGCATCCGGCACTTGGGAGTTTGTGAAGAGGGTCGACCTCATCCCCAGCGTCCGTACCACAATAAAAGAACAACAGAAATATAAATGCTGACCTGCCAAACAAGGAAAATGGGAAAGAGGGCAAAGACGCTCGCAGGGTGCCCTCTTCCTCTCCCACTCTCTTGTCCCCAGAGGCCCCTTGGAACGTCCGCGTTCTGCTAGTGACCACAGGCCTGTCTAGGGGTGTCTGGACCATGAGGACTGAGGCTACACCCAGGCCTTGAGCTGCACCCGGGGACCCTCCCAGTGAGCCTGCGCTGCCCAGGGAACGATTTTTGCGTCGAGGCCCCCACGTCCATTCTCTTCCCCACACGGTGCCCCCTTCCCAGACCTGCGTCCGTGTCATTCTGCTCTAGGTTTGGATCTTGACCTCCCTCGTAGCCTGGGGGGGTGGGGGGACACTGGTGACGATGAGGTCATCCTGAAGCAGGCTGGGTCCTAACCCAGCAGCAGGGTCTCTACTAGGAGGGAGCATTCAGGAAACTCCGGAGAAGCCTTGTGAAGACCGAGGGAGCTGGGAGGGTTGCAGTGCCCGCAGGGATGCCTGGGGCCACCAGAAACTGGAGGCGTCAGGAAGCGCCACCCCCCACCTCTCCCCACCGGGCCTGCAGAGGGAGACGGGCCCTGGAACACCGGGATCTCAGAAGCAGAGGGCATGGGTGTCCCTCGTTTCTGCCTCAAGGTTGTGGCACTTCAGTAGCGTGACCCTGGGGACAAGCACGCAGGCGGGCTGCTCTGACAGCCTGCCCCAGCGATTCTGAGAGTGAAGTGCTGACCGGGTGTTTTCCTGGTTGAAACCCTGCCCTTCCTCCCGTCTTTGGTCCTTGAATAAGCTCTGATTGTGAGAACAATGGGAATTTGCATGTGTTAGCTCAGCCCTGGAAATGTCTGTCTGACAACTTTTCCAAACAACAAACAAAAGCCAGGTCTTCTGTCAGTTCTGGACCCATGAAGGTCACAGCTGGTCATGACACCCAACGTTTATTGTGGTGGCTGTGCCCTGGGCCAGTGGCGGGGATGTCCCCTAGGTCCCCCTTCCCATGGAGGAGAACGTGGAGGCTCGCCGTGGGCACAGCCCAGCCCGCTAACCACACAGCATCTCAAAGAAGAATTCAGAGGGGCCGATGAAAGTCACCGAATGTGTGTTTAGACCATCAGGGACATAAAGGAGCTGCCTGCCGTCTGCTGTGACCGCATTGTCACAGCAGGAAGGCTGGTCTGCAGCATCTCTGGACGTGCCTGGCTTTGTGAATGGAGGGCACCTTGTATGCCTCCTGCCGCCCGGGCCCTTGGGCAAAGTGGGTGCCCTGTCCACGGCCACCCCATCACCAGCCCTGGCCCCCCAGTCGGGGTTAGAGGCAGGGACGGTGGGGCCAGCAGAGCCTGAGGACCGACCTGCTGACGAGGAGGAGTCTGGCTAGGCCACGGTGTCCGGACTGAGCAGCAGCCCTGGTTCGGGGGCATCTGGGGACCGTGTTCCTGCTCAGCAGGGGCCCCTCTCAGAAGAGTCAGGAGCCTTCCCAGCTCAGCAGGAACCAGGTGATGACAGTGCCATCCGGGAACTTGGGTGCTGCCCCCTGCTCACACGCTGGCAGCGCCTGGCCCTGGGGAGGGGTCGGGGCACCAAGCACTGGGGCTCGATTCTAAGGACAGAGGCTCGTCTGCATTTTGCTTTCTGCTCCCATCATGGAGCGTGTCCTCAGTCACCCACCGCGTGTGGCTCGGTGATGGTGATGAACACCACCACGTAACAGTGCGGGACAGGCACACAGACGTTTGCCTAGCAGTTCCTATCTGTTTGTTTTTACGGGTCTTGGTGCCAAGCGATTCCACAGAAGGTTTAGATTAACCGTGCGCGCTGCCAGCAGTGTGCTCTCTCGTTTCTCCAGTCAGAGGGCGCGTCGGCTCTGATGGGAGGAGTCAGAAACGCTCACCCAGAAATGGCTGAACACGCACGCACACACAAAACATGTGCACACACATGAATGCACATGTGTGCCAGCACAAACACTTGGGTACACGTGTGCGGCACACAGGATCCCCAGGGCCCCACTCCACAGGGAGAACAAACATTCAGCGCTCCGTGCTGTTTTTACACGGTTACGCCCAAGCGCGATAAACACCCGCAGGGCCCACGGGCCTGCTCTGCTCTTCCCAGCACATCTTGAGCGCTTTCCTGTGTCGCTAGAAACTCTGTGCGAACAGCACTTTTTAGAGCAGCAAACATAACAACCCACCTTGTTCCCACCTTGTATTCCCTTCCCCGTCCCTCGAAAATGTCTGGGCACCTGGGGCTGTGGTGGCACACGGGGGACCAGGCACCGCGGCCGCCCTCACGTTCCAGGGCGGGGCAGCTCTGCAAACAGGCAAACCCAGGACAGCGAGCCGGGTCAGCAACACTCACGGGGATTGTGGGGACCGCTGCCGGGCGCCTGCCCACACGCTGCGGGGGACACAGCCCCTGGAGCTTCCAGGGCACTTGCCTCTCAGCCTGCAGGAAATGGGGACCCTGGAGGGTCAGGCACAGTAACCGCTGGTGGAGGGGGCTTGGGGGCCTGAGATGGAGCCCAGGGGCCTGTGCTGATGTGACCCTCTGGGGGTGTCGAGGAGGGAGAGCAAGAGGGCTCCCTAGGGGCCAGATGCCCTGTGGACACTGATGACTCGGCCCGCTCAGGTGGTCAGGTGAGCACTGTCCTGGCCTACTGGCCACACCTGGCTCTCCAAAAGCCCGGATCACGTGGAGCCCAGGTGGAGGAGGCAGCGGTGGGTCCCGGGCTGTGTGTGGGAAGTGGGGTGTCAAGATCAGGGTGGAAAGAAAAGCTTGGGGACACCGGCCCACCTCCAGGGCCCTCTCCAAACCCAAAGTTCCACATGACCATTGGGGGTCCCCACTTCCTCCAGAACATTCTCTGCTCCTGGGCGCAATTTCAATGCCCAAGAGGACCCCACAGTGAAACGCGTCCGGTCTCAGAGGCAGGGAGGTGACTTGGGAGAGCAAAGCAACTTCTGTTAATGGACCAGACGGAACACAGGCCTCCCTCCGTCCCAATTCGTCGTCAGTGTTGTAACTGGACAAGGTTGGGCTTCTGCAAAGGCCGCCAATGCCCACAGCAATTCCGCGTTCACGGAATGACCGTTGGAAGTTCCACCGCCCAAGGCAGCGCACTTCCTAACCACAGGAGGTAGCCGGGAGACACGGCAGCGAGGAGGCGGCCACAGAGACGTGTGAAATACTACTCACGCTGGAGGCGGGCTCAGGATCCAGACTCCAAGCCGGGATCGGTGCTGTGGACCCATTTCCCAGATTCTCTCTTTTTAAATTGATTTGAGAGAGAGAGAGACTGCTTTGTTGTTCCACGTTCATGCATCACTGGTTGATTCTTTTCTTTTCTTTTTTTACACCGTTACTTACGCAGCTCCTACGCCAAAGACATCACCTTCAAGGCAGGAAAGGGCTGCAGAGCGTTTAGTTTACACCTTTTCTGACGCCACGTTCACTAGTTTCCAAAAGTGAATGGGCAACACAAAGGCAACTGGTTGATTCTTGTATGTGCCCTGAGCGGGGATTGAACCTGCAACCTTAGGACCTCGGGACAATGCTCCAATCAACTGAGCTAGCCAGCCAGGGCTCAGACACTTTCTCCTGATGTACCCTGAGAAAAATGGCATGGGAGTCCACAATAAACTGGTACTGTCACCAGCACCTGGGGGAGGCAGTAGGGAGTGGTGGGGACTGCAGCTCACAAGCTCCTCCCGCAGGGGCCGCAGGGACGAAGACACCAGGCCTCTGAGGCTGTGAGCAGCAGGCATCACGCAGACTCAGACCTCACCGTCGGCAGCTCACTGGTACTTGGGGAGCACAGCATTCCGCTGACAGACAGGTGGGGCCCACACCTGTTAGCTGGGCTAGGGCGGCAGGGAGACAGTGGCTCCTGAATGTCAGGTTCTAGTCCCAGGACCCTGTGCACACATTGTCTCAAAGGTGAGGAGACTTTGCGGATGGGGTTAGATCAAGGCCCTGACGGGGAGAGGGCCCTGGGTTGCCCGGGAGGGCTCCAGTTTCCATCACAAGTGTCCTTAACAGAGAGGGTAGGAGAACATCCACACAGAAGAGGAGGCCGTGTGACATGGAGGCAGAGATGGCAGTGACAGGGCCACATGTGAAAGGAGGAGCGTCTGGGCCCCCAGAAGCTGGTGGTTGGTTTGTTTCTGCCTCTTATATGCAGTCATTCCCCCTCCCTCCCTCCTGGAACTAAGACTCAGTGCCTGGGGCTGCAGCAGCCGTCTTGTGACCATGAGGCTGGTAGGACGGGAGGCGCTGCAATTCTGATGGAGTGGGTGGGGCTCTTGAGGGCAGCAGACAGCCCTCCGGGTTTCACGCTCCATGAGGAGAACAAGCCACAAGGCAGTCAGATCACACTAACCAGGGTTTTGTCAGTGAATTCTGCCCAGAGAGGCAAGGGGGTGCGTGTTAGGGACCAGAGGGCACTGTGGCAAGGAAAGCCAGGCTGCCCTCCCCAGCCAGTGGCCCCGCCCAGGGACGGGCTGCCCCGGGGCTGCAGCCTCACCTCTGCCCTCGGGAAGAGCACGGGCTGGCAGCCCCCCAGGAGCCCTGCCGACGGCCTCGCCCCCAGAAGAGTCATCTCTCTCTTAGCAGCTGCTCGCTCCAGGATACCTGGGACGTGTGGGCGGCCGTGATTTCTCAACTTGGAAGGAAGTGAGGTCTGCTCCCAGCTTCTCTTCGAGTCACCAGATTCCATCTGTCACAGTGACTTAAGCCAATATTCCAGGAGAGGAAACAGCCCAAATGGAGACACTGCTGGTCACAAGCTAATCCGAGGGGAAGAGGCAGCGTGAAGGTGCCTTCGGGAAGGGGATGCCATCCCCACCAGTAATGTCAGGTGGCCGGTGAGATACGACCTGGCTCACGACTCAGCGTAGGGACAGCCGGGGGGACCCATGGCCTCTGGCAGCCCACAGAAGGGGTCTCAGGTAAGCTGGGGTCCCCGGTGGGGGAGGGGAGGCCGGTCTCATCAAACCAACCACAGCTCTGAAAACCACTAAGAAAGTTAGATTTAAAACAATAGTAACAACATCCATTTCCATAGAGCTGTAAATACCTGGCAAGAAATTATGAGGCTAAAATGAAGACAAATGATAATCTAGGAGATGAGTCAGCCCGTAACTTGCTTTTTTCCTGGGACGGGTGGGGATCTAAATACTGCAAACTTGACATTTCACAGAGGACACAAAGAGGAAGGACCGGAGGGCCAGCTGGACCCCGTGCAGGGCGTGGCCTGGCGTCCCCAGAGCCCTGATGGGGGGACACCCCACAGGCAGAGGCCCCGGAGCCGACCCCATCAGCACTGGCCTCCAGGGGGCGCTGCGGACACGGCAAGGCGGAGACCGGTGGAGACCGACGTCTGACCGGGCGCTGCCGTGGCCAGTGGGTCAGAGCCGAGGCCTTAGGTCTCCCGCTCCTAACGTCACCTGGCAAGCAGGACTCCACGATTTACAGCGGAAAAACCACCTGTCACCTGCTGTGCCTTCGTGGGCTCGTGGCCTTGGCGGTCGGCTCGGTGGAGCGCGTGGAGTGGAGAGGGGGTGGGCACAGCTGTGAGCAGAGCATCCCGCCAGCCCCTGGCTCCTGTCTCGTCACCCTATAAAAACCGAGGCCAAGGTGACGTGCCCGGCTATTAAGTGGAATGATTACGAAGTGGAGATGACAACGAGAGACTCGGCCCCTGAAGCCGACCGCTCTCCCCCCACTGCAGCCTACCCACGCTCCGGAGACAACAGCGAATGTCATTACGGACGGGCCTGTTAGGACTCCCCGGGGACCCGGACTGATAACACATTGTCAATAGCGGAGACACTGACAACCCTTCTGAACGATGAAGTCCTGAATATTCTGTGGACAGGGCAGTACCTGGAAAGTGTATTCTCAGAGGCTAACGCAGTGTTTGATAAATCTCCACACACAATACCCACGTCCAACTCATATCCCTATCTATGGGATCAGGGACATCTGGAAATATTTGCAAAATGGATTTCCTGGCTCTTCCTCCCACCTTGTAAAGCAAGTGGAGGGTGCAGATGTCACACGACCAGCCCCTCCCACAGTAGGGGCCGACCTGGGCCCATTATTGCCAGGGAGCAGACACGGGGACATTCGGCCTCGCGCCCACCACAGCCTCCGAGGTGGGTGACTGTCCTTTCGGGCTCAGTTCTGTGCCCCGATCCCAAGGGCGGGACATCCTGGGAAACTCCCATCCTGTGGGCCCAGCCCAGCCCTGGGGGGGGTCACAGGTGGGGGGACCTGGCACCCCACACTCTGGGGACAGGAATGGGGATGCAGGCTCTGCCCCAGGAGGGGATAGTCTGGGTGGCCCAGAGAGTGAGGCCGGCTCTGTCCTGGGAGCCCTGTTGGGAGGGAACAGGGGACCCGGCCCCTCTGCTCTCTGGGTGCCAGGGACAGGGGCTGCCTGACCCCCTTCACAGCAGGTGTTTAGTGAGTTCACAGTGAAGGAAGGACGGGATAAGCCAGTGAGCAGACAGCTGTGGGATCCTGGTGTGGACAGGCAGACCTGGAGCTGCGGGCGCGGCCCCCGAGCTGTGTGCCATGGGCAGCAACCTTCAAGACCAGGAAACTGAGTGAGCACAGAGGACACACCGACCTTGAAGATGCAGAGTGCCCCACGGAACGGCATCCTTGCTCCATCAGCTCAGGACACGTAACCACCACCACCCATGGGGGAAGGGACAGTGAACAAGACACTGTTCCCCACAGTCCCAGAGGCTGGGTGTCTGGATGAGGGACAGTTCGTGGGCAGCTTGCAGATGGCCACCCTCTCACTGGGTCCTTGCCTGGTCTGTCCCCTTAGGCCGCTTCCCAGGGACAGCCAGCGGACACGGACTTTGCAAGATCCTTCTCCTTCATTATGAAAGCTTCCCTCCCTGCCAGAGCCCGCCCTTTTTTGTTAGAAAACCTCTGGACCCGAGGGTAGGTAGGACTACGTCCTCGTCAGCAGGAGGAAGTTACAGAGGAATGAGACCTTCGTCCACTTGGCTCTGTACGATTACCAGGGTCAGGAAGCGTTAAGGGGACAGACCTCCCCACCCCCGGGGCAGAGGCGTGGCAGGAGGAAGCGCTGCACTGAGCGTGTGCGGGGCCAGTGGAGGGTCGAGCCACAGAAACGTCCCCCCTTCCAGTGCAGGATGCGCGTTTGATCCCCCAGCCCCAAACGTCACGGCGCAGCTTGGGCTCGGCATTTTCAGTTTCTCCTCACCCGAGACTGGACCCAGGTCGCCCGCACCAGCCAGCGCTCCGCCTCGGTCCTCACCTTGCGTGACCTGACGCAGCGCATGACACCCAGGACACGACACTCACTTATGCACCCCACCCCGGCACTCTGTCTCACCCGCGGGTGTGTGTCCCACCTCAGCCCAGCTGGGTCTCTCCTCCGTCTGTGCTCACTCCTGGGCCTGGGTGAGTGTGAAGCCTCACGGCTTCCGACCCCACCTGTGTGCAGGTACCTCCTGCTCTGGGCTTCACACGCCCTCCTGAGGCCCACTTATCCCAGCCCTGACCCCCAGCACGACCGCACCTGGAGAAGGACCTTCAAGGAGGTGACTAGGTTGGATGAAGTCATTGGGAAGCCTGGGCTGGACAGAGGGACAGACACCCCCACCCCCAGGCCCAGAGACGGTGGCCATCTGGGCGCCAAGCCCTGCTGCCTCCTGGTCCTGGAAACCAGCCTCCAGCCTGCGGGACCGGAGCTTCTGCTGTGTGAACCACCCACCCTGAGGCACGTGTCCCAGCAGCTGGGCCTGACAGGGCAGGTCCCGAACGAGGGTCCCCGGCACGGGCTCCACGGGCCAGCTTCCTGGGCATCCGTCCGACACACTGAGCATACTCTGTCGGCCCCGCGTCCAGCTCTGGGCCCACAGCCCCCTTTACAAAGGGTCCTCTCCTGTTTCCAGAACACGAGGCCGATGTCCCCAACACCTCCAGGTGGCGGCCTGAGGTTTGCGTGGGACTCCAAGTTTCTCCATTTGATGCATAGCAATTGGGTGGGGGTGAGGTGTCGGACCCCTGTCCTGTCCACACCAGCGGTCACCGTGCTTCCTCCGTGGAGACACGAAAGCAACCCCCAGGGCCCGGCTGCTTGCCCTTCAGGGGCAGCTCGTGGAGGGCGACCAAGCTGGTCCTGAGACTTGCACCCCCATCTTGCAACGTCTTCTGTGGGCGTCGGGCCCGAGACACACAGACTTATTTCGTCGAGTTTCCAGCCAGCGAAGGATAAACTAACTGCCCTTTCAGACGAGAATGCCGAGCCTTTGGACTATGCGGATGGCCGAGCGAGCTGTGAGTGCAGATCCACTCAGCCCCGCACACTCCGGACGGAGTCGGGGTCACCGCCCCCGCAGGAGTTTTTCCCGGAAGACTGATGAGGTCAGCCCCCGCCCAGGGAAGGAAGTACCGGAGGGGCACTTATCGCAGGGGAAGGGTCCTTGCATTTCCTGCCCCCCGAACTCGAAGGTCCAGGTCTGCAACACACCACCTGGGTGTCAGGGGGGAGTGGAGGCCTCTCTGACTCACCTGACTCACCCACAGAGGCTGGGTGGGCTCAGCACCAGCCTGGCACGCGGAGGAGAGGGGAAAACCAAAACCACAAAGCTCTGAATCTCCTCAGAGTGAGCGGCACGCAGCTGCTGTGAGTGCCCGGACACCGCAGACCCAGAGGGGAAAGGAGCGGCCGGCCGGTCTCCCAGGCCTGCGGGGTCATGTGGGGGGCGGAGCTCCAGTTGGGGACATTAGCTACATTTTTACTTTTCTCGTAAATCGACCACAATGGGGCAGGTGTGGCACTGACAGGGGCAGCAGGCCAGCCAGTGAAGGGTGTGCCAGCCCCGCCTGTCCAGGACTGAATCCCCGGCTGCAGCGACTTTGACTGCCGGGCCCAGCAATGCAGGACCTGTGACTCATGGGGCAGATTCGGGGACGATGAGGATTGATGAACTCGGGCCGCAAAGGCCCCCTGGGACCAACAGGAAGCCACCTCTGGAACTGAAGCTCAGGAAGGAGCAGGGAGAGCTCTAGGCAACCCTCCGAGGGGAAGGTTTGAGAGCGTTTCCCAAGCAGAGAAGCCCAGAAACCCCTTTCCCCGGGGTCCTCGGGGGCGGGGCGGGAACAGGCGGGCTGCGGGGACCAGCAGGTTCCTGTGGGGCAGCCAGTCCTCCCAGGCTCCCTGCCCCACCATCCCTCGCCCTTCTCAGCCACCACCCCCCAACTGCCACAGGATGTCCTTCTGCAGGCTCTGCCCTCTGATGTGCCCGTTTTTATCATCGACTCGTACCCTGACCCGAGTTTCCTTCGGGTGTGTCTCAGTCTCCCGGTTCTTCAAGGAGAAATCTCAGATCCCTGCCCCTCCGCCCTCCATGTGCCTCGCACGTGAAAAATCTCCCTTTCAACGGAAAGACAGCCTCGGGCCCAGAGAAGCTGGTGATAAGGTCGGCCGACGGAATTCAGGGGCTGCCTGTTTTCACCGTCACTGGGGTAGCTGCCCCCTGCCTACGTGAACAGTGGTCATTGGCAAGGATCTTTTAAATCTATTTTAAGAAAAAACAATGAGTGGTTTAGGGAAAGAACCACTCAGTTACTCAACCAACAAATATTTATGGGGCGCTAACTACATGCAGGTCCCAGCCTGTGAACACAGCCGCCTCGCCACCTGGGGCCAAGCACACAACGGGCGTCTGCACAAGCACGGCCGAAAGGGGGCCTGTCGGGCACAAGTTCCGGAACTCTGAGGGAGCAAACTCGGCAAGGACACTGTCCCCTCGGAGGAGCAGGTGGGAAGTGAGTGCCCTGCGGCCTTGGCAGAGCTGGCGGGACGCTGCCTGCACCTGGGGTATCTCCAGACCGGACACCGCCGATCGACAGATACAGCTGGTTCTTGTTATTATAACTGAAACCTTTAATAACTACAGGCACGTGCGGCTCATTCTGAAGCAAGCTCTCCCCTGAGTGGCTGGCGGCCTCCCCTCGTTTTCTGAACGTGGCGTCCGCTGGTTCTCGGCAGCTCCGTCTGGACAACGGACCGGGCTTTGGCCTCTGATGGTGATGTGTGCCCTGCAGACCGGGGCTGGGGCGGGTCCAGGAGAGGGGCCTGATGTGGTGGGCTCTGAACGTTAGAAATGACCTCCCTCGGGCAGCGGGGGGCGAAGCGGGGAACTGAGGACATCGGCAATAGTGCTAATGAGTTTAAGAAACAAAAAAGGAATGACCTCCCGCAAAACCCACAAATCCACCCAAACTGCAACTCCACCTTCCCCTCCCCCAGCTCCACTCCAGAGTCACCCCTCCTAAGGGGTCGTAAGAACTCGTCCAGAGGCACGGAGGGATGGGCGGCCAGGTCGGCCCAGACTGCCCTGCCTGAGCTAAGGAGGGCCAGGCCAGCCTACGCACGAGGCGGATGCCTCCACCACCCACGGCCTCCAACCACAGGCTTTGACCTTGTGGAGGCTGAACACCGAAAGAGACAGAAGTAAACCCCGAAAGCCACGGGAGCGCAGGAGAATTCCTTGCCCCCCACCCCACCCCCAGGAGTTTGGGCGTTTTCTCAAAGACAGGAGGGCTTGAACACGCAGACAACTGAGGGGACCACCTCTCCCTTCCCTTCTCATCCAGCTTAGAGGCTCATCCCATGTTTGCAAGACTGGGGCCAGCTTCATGCTCACAACTGTGAGCAACTTAAATATTCAGGGGGATGGCTCTTGTGCACAGACGTCTTCCTGGCCCAGCCCGCTCAGTGTGGAAGCAAACTCTCGTGCGTGCACGGCTCCGTCACGAGTGTTTTCTCCTGGGTGCATTCAGTCTACAGGCGGCACAAAACAGGCCTTCGCTGAGGCCCCAGAACACCCGGGGAAGGTCCTGGCTGACAGGGTGCGGGGGACTGGGGAGGGCATCCTGCCTCTGGGCCCCCCTCCCTGGACGCCCGGTCTCCCCACCAGCTCTTCAAGCCGGGAGAGGCCTGGAGGACGCAGCCAAGGCCGAGGAAATGTGAGTGATGAATCCGCTTTGTTTTGGGTTTTGCCCTCTCTCCTCTAAACTCGGCTGCATTAGTATTAAATGGAAACTCTCAGGAATCAATTTCACGTTTCCTGGATCTAAAATAGAACAGGCAACGCTGGGAAGGGCAGCCCCCACCCACGGGGGCTTCTCTCTGCCGCCCTTCCTTGTCCTTCACATGGGGCATCGGTGCCCGTTTGGAGGGCTAAGTGCTGTCTCAGGTGGCTACTCCTGTCCCAATCCCTTCTTATGGGCCTGCCTGGGGTGTCACACCAGGGCTCTCTCGTCATTTCCAGCAGCAAATACTGAATGACTGCTGGGTGAGACGCTGGCCTACGGAGGTGGCCTGAGAGGGGGCAAGACAGACTTGCCGAAGAGACAGAGAGACAGGGACAGAGGGAGGGAGAGACAGAGGGGCACAGAGGCAGACAGACAAACTGGCAGAGACAGAGGGACACAGAGGTGGGGGACAGCTGGAGAAGGGGTGGGAAAGAAAGGAGGGAGGGAGAAGAAGGAGATCCCAGGGAGAGCCGGACTGGGGGGGGGGGGCTAGGCGCCTCACAACCGCCCGACGCCACACCACCAGAGGGGCGGCACTGTTTTTGTGTGAACGCCTGGTTCTCCCCGAGACAGACTGAGACACCCTGGCAAACACTCACTGGTGAAGCTGTGCACCCCCCGTGGGGCACATGTTGCCCCAGACGAGCCTCCCCCCCCCCCACACCCCGCCAGAGCGGCCAAGCAGCAGTTAAACTGAACTCTGCTCCCTTCGGGGCCTCAGCTCGGCAGGAAAGACCAGGAAAGCCACCTCAGAGCAGCACCAGGAGTCCCAGGGGCAGCGAGGAGCCCGGGCACTCAGGAGGGTGGCTGGCTCGCCCCCCACGGGCAAGTCTGCCTGCCATTCCCGTACCTCGGGGGCCGCCAAGACTCCAGGTTCAGAGGTGCTGCCCAGGGCCAGGCTGGGCGCCCAGACACCACCCAGCAGGGCCTGGTACTGACACTTCCTGAGGTTTTGCTGGGGCTGCTGGCGCAGAGACCGGAGGGGAAAGCCCACGAACGAGGTGAGCACAGACTTTCCTCCCGTTCTGGCCAGAGCCTGGCACCGAGCTGCGTCCCGAGGGGAGAGAGCCCAGTCCCACCAGCTGTGACCGTGACTCTGGCCCCCGAGGCCGATGCTGACTCTCAGGAGTGACCCAAGTGGAACGAGCAGCCCCCACCAGCCGCTGGGCTTCTCACAGACGCTCCCACGGACCCCGGTGCCCAGGCACCAAGGCCAGCTAGGCCACCCCTGTGGTAAACACCTTCCAGGCCCCTGCTGGGCCCTTGAGCACCTGTCCACCTGTCACGGCTCCCACAGCCTCACGCTTGAACCCCAGCCCTTTTGGAGCAAGCCCCAGGCAGCCCCCAGAAGGGCAGATGGATGAGCCCAGTGGTCAGGGGGCCCCTCTCCCCACCAGGAAGAGAACACCAGGCCAGCAACCTCAGAAGGGCAGCGTCACCCCCGCCCTGTGCTTGAGCCCTGACCCCCAGCGTCTAGGGGGGAAACAGGGCCCCACACACTTGCACCTGGGCAGTACCTGCTCCACAGGCAGGTCCCACAACCTCTTCAGAAGTTCCCGAAAGTCCTCTCAGGGAATAAGCTGGAGTCCCTGCGTGTTTGGTAAGGGGTGGTCTCGGGTGTCCCCTGGGTGGCTGGGTGAACCAGTGGTCAACCAGGCCAACGCCCTCTGCTAAGGAGAGCCCTCCTCTTCCCCTCTGCCTCCCCTCGAGGGTCACAGAGGCTCCACCCTAGCCCCTGCTGGCCTTCAGGCCCCTGGGGTCGCGCAAGTTCCAGCGGCTGGGACAGAGTGCAGGGTCTGGGCTCAAGGACAGTCCTCTCCCCGCGCCCCCGCAGTCCCAGCGGGACCCGCCGGCTCACCATTCAGCTGGTTGTACACCACCTCCTCCAGGTGGTCCAGGCGCTGCAGGATGGCCTCGCGGTCCGCCAGCGCACCCGCTTTGGCCAGCCGGCTGCGCACCCGGCGGTCGGCGCTGCGCACGAGCTGCGCCAGCCCCTCGGACCGGTCCTGCAGGCGGCAGTACACGGAGAACAGGATGATGCCCACGAACACCAGGATGTTGACCGTCAGCAAAGTTTTGATCTTCCTGGCCACCGCCATGAACACGGCTGGAAGCCGCTGGGGGCTGCCTCACCCACGGGGCACCTGGTGGGCCCGGCCGCTGGAGACTCCGCCCAGCGCGCCGCTTCGAGGGAGCATGAGCCTCCCGGCTCCCTGCGGGGCCACGGGGGCCGTGGGAGGGGGTTTTGGAGGGGACTGCGGGCTGAGGCTGCGGGCTGGGGGAGGGACTGTGGGCTTTGGGGGATCTGCGGGCTGGGGCTGCGGCTGAGGGGCTCAGAGCGGAGGAGGGGGCTGCAGGCGGGGCTGCGGGCGTGGGGAGGGGCCGCGCGCTGGGTCTCGGTGCCGGGAGCTGTCCTTTCAGCACCGCTGCGTCCGCTCAGCGCGCCCCGCCGCCGCCCGGGGTCCCCATGCGCTGGGGCTGCCCGGGGCCGCGTACGCGGGGCGCAGCCGGCACCCGCCGCAGAGGGGTGCGCCCGGTCTCCGGGGCTGCGGGGCGGGTCTGGGGGACCAGGGAGGCGAGGGCGGCGCGGGCCGGGCGGGCGCTCCGGCTGCCGTGCGGCTCCTGCCCGCCCCGCAGTCACGGCGCCGGTGCGGAGTGACGCTGCCGCCCGGCTCATCAGCATGCACGCGGCGGCTCCGCGCCCTCCTCCCGCCCCCGCACCCCGCTACCCCGGCCGGGAACGCCCCACCCACCCCACGGGGCAGGGAGCGTGCGCTCTCGGGGTCCCCAGCCTCCCAGCCTGGCAGGCCTGGCAGGGCGGAGCCGCGCGCTCCGGGACCCCGACCAAGGGCATGGCGCCCGGGCGCGGCAGGGGCGGAGCCAGCGGGCCCTCCTTCCCCACGCCTGTCCCCAGACTCAGGATAAACCCCAAACTTGACTCCAATCAAACTTGACCCTAGTCAAGGCTGTGTTGATTCGTCACTGGCAGGGGCGCGGGCAGGGAAGGGGGGGCGTCGGCAGACCTTTGCAGGGAGGAGGGTGGACAGCGGGGCCAGGGCCACCTTGGCCGTCTCCCTGCTTCCCTGGGCCTCTCTCCCCTCCGCCCTCTCTGAGGCTGGGGGCTGGGAAGGGCTGAACTGAGTTCAAGGACAGGTGGACTGGGCTTGAGGTTTAATGGATCCCAGGGGCACCACCGGGACAGGGGTCAGAGACCCCTGGGCGTCAGGTGGCTCACGTAGGTCCCCTCTGGCCCCTCGTCCAGCATGGTCCGTCCCCCAGCCACGCCCCCTGACCCCCCGCGCCCCGCCCCGCCAGTCTATGCCGCGCCTCCAGGTGGGTCTGGCAGAGTGGAAGGACGCACTGCCCCTCTCCCTGTGAAACTTTCTTTTCCTTCTTGGGACTTCTGGTCTCAAGAAGTTCAGAGGGAGGGCCGAGCCGCTGGGACAGGCAGCCAGTCCGCAGAGAGCCCACCACGTAAGTCCCTTCTTCGGAGAAGAGCCTCGCATCTCCGCTTTTAATTATCACTCCAGCCTTGCGAGGCAGCGGGTCGGGAAGCACAGGCCTGTTTTTGATCGACAGCCGTTCCAGGCCTGGGAAATGGTGAATTTCTCCATTTCTAAAAAGCCAGGTTGTAAGGACAGCCTTTGGAATAACACCACCAACAGCTGGCGTCTGCGCAGCAGCGAGGCGCTGACAGGTCACTTTGCTCTCGGTCCCTGACGGCCGCGAGCCACCGACTCCGACAGCGACCGGCTGCATCGGGGCACAGGCTGCTCTGGCCTAATTTTACAGGTGGGGAAACCGAGGCAGCGAGTGGGCGGGTGCGTTGCTGAAGGTCGCGTCAATGGCAGAACGTGGGTCTGGGATTCAAGCCCAGACAATGAAGCTCCGCCAGCAAATTTCTTAGCCACCGTCACTCAAGAAAAAAGAAATCAAGTACTTTTCATTATATGTTTTATTGAAAGTGTTGTGGTTAAAGTGGTTTTGCAGATGAAAACATCGTTTTGCTCATAGAACGACATTGTTCTGCATTCTAAATTTCAGTGACGACGACGCATCCCAGCCGGCATCAACCTGTGCCGAAATTGCATTCGCAATCGGCACACAGTGACTTGGGGACGTTGGGGGCCGCTCTGCAAAGAGGGGACGCACCTCGCAGTCCAGCAAACTGGTTTTCACTTGGTTTTTCCACACGCTGAAGGCTGAGCTGTGAGCGGTGAGCTGGGCCGCAGTGACGTGGCATGGTGCCTGTCACAAAGCCCGCGCCCCGCGCCCCAGGGCACCCTCGAGTGGCCAGCCCTTCAGAAGCGTGAGCACGCCTGAGGTCCAGAGGGCTGTCCTGTCCCCACAAGAGCCCTCTCTGGGGCTGCGGACACCTGGCGGGTCGGTGAGACTGGGAGCAGGACACCAGAAGAGGGTGCCGTAGAGGTGGGACCGGGTTCGAGGCAAGGATGGGGTCTTCAAGGTCAGGCCAAGCTCTGCTAGGTCAGCCTCATCGCTGTCCACACTGACCAGATGCTTCCAAGTTGGGCCTCGCTCTTTGCCTGGACCACAGACAGAAACTCAAGAGCCACTAATGGGTCTTTTCCTGTCTCCTAGAGAGAAGGCATTTTCTGTTCCCGATTCTGCCCGGGCACAGGGCACCCCGTGTCTCACCATCGAGGTGTGGTAGTCAACAGAGGCCTGGGGCTCCACCGGCAGGGCTGTTTCCTGCACACTCGGCACATCCCAGGGCCCACGGGAGCTTCTGCTAAGGCGTCACCTCGGGACCCAGCGTTCCGAGAGCAGCCGCCCGGAGAGGCACAGCTCAGCGGGCTTCGGGTCAGCCTAGAACTGACATCACTGACTGGCCACGTGTTACGCGGACACTGCGGCACAAACAGGGTGGTGACATGAAATTCTGCCTGAAGATCTGGAGATCGTTTGGTGAACAGGGCTCGTGACCCACACAGCCACCTTCCAGAAAATCAGGATTTTATTCCAGCTACTCACCCCACATACCCGGCTCCTGGGGCGCAGCTCGTGGTTGCTGTTACGTTAGAATCTAATGCGACCAGTTAACGGAAGGGACGACCCAAGCAGAAACCGGGCTGTGCAGCGAATTTTGGTTCAGACCAAATTCGTTGATGGAGTCACCCCTGGGCCAGGGTCCTCTGAGAATGGATACTTGGGCTCCCGGATGGCGGCCGCGTCCCTGCTCTGGGGCACTCTCGGCCTGGGGGTGGGGGGCAAGAGGCAGACTGGTTGTGTGGGCCGAGTTCTCATGAGTAACTGGCCTCCCAACACCAGCAGCCCAGAGATGAGCAGGGGCTCACGACGCCTCCAGGTCCCCACGGCGACTGCAGGCCCCCGACTCCGAGGAAGGCCGCCGGCTCTGATTTCGAGCAGCTTCGAGGAGTCAACAGAGATGTTTGTGGAATCTGTTCATTAGCCACGGCCCCACTCTGGAACATCCCCGTGTGACAGCTGGCAGGCCCACAGCCCATTACCTCGGCAGATGGGCCCATCAGTCCTCAAGCAGGTGATGCTCAGCAGCCAGGAGAGGCAGAGGTTCCAGATCTGCCAGCTCAGCCACCCCGCCTTCCCCGGGCAGAAATGACAGGTTCCAATGAGCCAGGAGAGGAGAGCAAAGGGCCGGCGTGAGCATATGCCTGTGACAGAGGGTGTGTGTGTGTGTGGGCGGGGGGGGAAGGGACTGATAGAGACAGATGGGGGGAGATTTCGTGGGGAGTGCGGGGGGGCACGAACCAAAATGCAGACTTTGGTGTCATTTCCTGCTCTCCGTTCTCCCCAAACACCCTAAAAGGGCACTAGAACGGAAGAGTTCCCCTCTGGCTGGCCCACAGCTTCCCGCCGGGCCCTGAGCTGACCCCGCTGCCCAGTTACTGTGTCACAGCGCCGTTCCCAGTCCTGGGCAGTGACTGTCGGTGGGTCCAAATGCCTGTCCCTTGCTGGTCTCTCAGACAGAAAACAAGCCTCTTCTAGGAGACCTTCCGTTTCTGACTTCTCATTTCTTTACCAAATGCTTGAAGAATGTTGACCGGGCACCAGAACCCACTTTGTAGATGAGGAAGCAGAGGCACAGAGAGGTTTAGTAACTTGCCTGAAGTCACACAGATATAGGAAATGGGGCCGGATTCAGCCTGGCTCAAGTCCAGCCTGTAAGCCCCAGGCCCAGCCGCCTCGGCCCTCTCTGAACCACCAAAATCCGCTCCTCTTTGCGCCACCTGCAGAATGACCTCTCCTGTTTCCTGCTGGCCCATACAGCGACTTTCCCTCCATCACGGATGCTAGCACCGCCAGACAGCCGCTTAGAACAACAGCATCCGGTCACTTAGCATGTGGACAGCAGAGGCAGGACGATCATTCGGCTGCCCCTGAGGTCCAGGCCCAGCCAGCAGAGGAGAGAAGGTGAGCCCAGGCCGGAAGCTGGCAGACTTTCACAGCCGCCTGTTTGTGGTTGTGGCCAGTGGGTGCCCGGGACGGAGCTGGGCTGTCGGAACGCCAGGAGCAGCCCCCACCACCCACACCGGCCTCTCATGTGGCCTGGGCTTTCTCACAGCAGGACTGAGTCCTCTCCTTCAGCCTCAGGCCCAGGGCTTGTCCTGGCTCCGCCCGGGCCCAGGCTGGCACCCACAGGGACAAGCAGGCTCTGGGACTCACTGCCGCTGAGATTTCAGATCCACGGCCTCCAGAACCGCGGGGGGGCACGCTTAGGCTGTTTTCAGCACTGAGTCTACAGTGATTTGTGCTGGCTGCCAGGGAAACCCATGGAAAGACTTTAACGCAAGAGTTGGATACAAACAATAAGGGCGAGTGTACAGCGAACAGCATCGTGAGTGATGAAGGAGGCCCGCCAGCCTGGACCTAGCCGTGCTGCAGCCCCGGGCCCACCGCAGCCCTGTGGGGAGGTCTCCCCGAAAACACAGAGCCAGCCGGTGGGCCATGGGGCCAGGAAGTGGCTTCCCCGCCCTGGGGCGCGGCTCCCGGGGATCACCAGGGCTTTACTCCTGAGGACTCTTCTCAAGCCAGTGGCAGAAAGGCTCAGCACTGCCGGTGACAGCAGGAGTGTGGCCGAGACACAGGCCACCCCCACTGCAGTGTGACATTGCTCTCCTGGCCAAGCAGAGTGTGGGGCAGGGAGATTGCTAACAGCCGTTCCTAGAGCCCCCCACGCGGCGGGCCCGCCACCACCTTCCCACTGTGTTCTGAGTGATGGAGCTGTTCCCTAACCACACAAAGTGTCCTTGTGAACCTGATGCCCCACGCACCTTCCAGGTTGGCTCCGGGACCAATTCGTCACTGCTGCCTCGAGAGGGACAGTGATCAGCCACGGAGACCAGAGCCGGGGCGGGGAGGGGGTGGTTGGGTGTCACTCCCACTGGTCGGTGAGGCCCAGCCCCAGCCCCAGGAAGTGAATGGATGAATGTGGGGGCGACATGGCAGCATCTGAGGCCCTGCGGAGGAGGTGACAGCTAGCTTGGGACTCTGATGAACAGGAGACGCGCCCAAGCCCACCTGTAAACAGGGACATCAGAACTGCCCTGCCCCACTCCCCACAGCGGGTGCATCTTCCCAGCCTCGTCTGTGAGGGTGCCCTGAGGCGGCGGCCCAGTGCCGGGTGGGGGGGTCATGCATCCCTGTGCACAGCGGCAGGCCCAGCCGCGGCCCCCGCGCCAGCATGCAGGTCCAGACAGACCCTCCAGTGTAGCCACAACCACCACGTCAGGACTCTGCCGGCATCGGGAACCTGGGCTCTGCAGACACTGGGAGCCCCAGCCTGGGCCTTTGCCAACGCTCACCACTGTATAATTTAATCTAATTGATTAATTAAATCCAAATAATTTTCAAACAAGCTGTAATAACAGTTATAGGATTCCAGGACTACATATAATTTTCTTAATGACTTTTATCAGATGAAACTGGTCCCTGGGACTCCCAGTGGTTGGTTGTCAACCCTGTGAGGACGCCTTGGCTGCATCCCCACCACTCAGTTATGCGTCGATGGCGGCCCCAGGCATGTGGGGTCACTGGCCACCGCTCAGGACTCCACAGGCTGCGGTAAACTCACACACTGGCTCGCTCGTCCCTGGCCCGGGCTCATGGACGTCGCGGGTGCGGCTGAGGTCCACTGTGGTCGGTGGGTGGCTCTGTCCTTCCGGGGCCTCAGCTGCGGTGGGTCCGCTGTCCTGGGGCAGGCTGGCTGGCGTGGCTGGCAGTGCACACGGTCGGGCAGAGGGGGCGGGAGGGAGCATGTGTGCCTCTAGCCTGTGAGCATCCGGCTGCTGCCCCTGGACGGAGGGACCCGTGCGTCGGGGTGCGGGCTGTCACATGCCGGGCAGAGGGCTAGGGGGCAGGGGCCACGTCTCGAGCCACAGACACCATCAATCTGTCAAAGTTCTTTGGTTGCAGGCAACAGACCCTGACCCAGAATCGCAGGAGCAAAGACGGGATTTACAGAGAAGACTCGAGCGTGACTGAGGGGCAAAGGACCAAACCAGAGGAAGTGGCAGGAGCCTCCTCGACAGGGGGCAGCAGCCGTTGTGGGGCACACAGTCGTCACTTCATGGTGTCCTCGCGGCTTGAACAAGCGTCAGCCTTTCCAGGCCCCTGAGGGCAGAAATCAGTCCCCCCGGACTTCACACCGTGGGACCAGCGGTCCCCAGAGAAGAGGGCGCAGTTTCCAGAAGGGAAGGAATGGGTGTCGGCTGCAAACACCACCGAAGACCCCATGCGGAGCCCCCACACCCCGTTTCTTGCGCACACTCTCCAGGTGAGGCATACGGGGCCATCCCCACCGGGCATGGCAGGCAGCTTCAACTGAGACTCCAGCTCTGAGGGTGTTGAGCAGCAACCCCGCACCCCATGCCACCTCATCACGGTCAAGCACGTGCTGTGTCACAGGCGGCCACGAACCTGTCAGCTCGCCCAGGCCTTCCCCAACTGTGCGGTGTTGGTACCAGCACCCCTGGCCCCTGTGCTGCCGACATCATGGGCCGGGCTGCGCCCTGTCAGACTCCCACGTAGAGCCCGAACCCTACTCCTCAGGACACGGCCTTGTGTGCAGACGAGGCCCTCACAGGTATAATCAGTTACGTCAGGGTGAGGTCGCCCTGGAGTAGGGTGGGCCCCCCCATCCACACAACGGGGGTCCCTGGAAGGAGAGGCAGCCAGGACACAGACACGCACAGGGACGAGCCCCTGAGGACATGGGGGGACCCAGCCATCTGCCACCACGGAGATGACTCAGGAGGGGACCAGCCCTGTGACACCTGGAACACAGACGTCCAGCCTCCAGGACTGGGGACATGGCAGAGGAGGAAGCTGGGGTGCAGGGGACAGCTCGGAGCTGGAAGGAAGGGCCCGTCTGCAGCGCCGAGCTAGGAGCGGAATGGCCCGCCCGGGAGCGGGTGGCTGCTCCTCCAGGCTGGCCCCGGGCGCAGGGTCACTGGAGACCTGACCCACCGTCAGCTGGCGAGGAACCCGGGCGGGGCCTGATCGGAGGCACCTCTCAGAGCCTCGTGGGGAAATTCCCAAGATTTCTCCTCAAAAGCAGCAGCGGAGCTTTCCATTAATTCTCCGTGAGTGTAAATGTTCCCACAGGCTCCACTTCCGGGCTTCCCTGGAACCGAGTTTTCCCAAAGAAGCTGCACTTTAATTTGAATGTAAACACTTTGTGCAGCAGGCTCCTGTGACCCCCACCCAGCCAGGGAGAGGGGGTCCGAGCCCCCAGGCCTTCGATGTGGTGGGGAGATGGGTTTGGAGAGGCGTGGAGCCCCTGGGGGCGGAGCCCTGGACGGGGCCTGACCCTCCTGCCTGCGCCAGGCTTTCGAGGGCTCCCCGTGCATCTGTGTTCTTTGGCCCATCAACACTTCTTCAGAGCTTTGAGTTACTTACCAATATTTGCAAACCAAGACACCCCACATTTGAAAGGCCATCTGGTGTCTCCAGCAGTGGTCAGGGATGTGGCCGCATAGCCTCCTCCTCCCTCGAGAGAAAACGTGAACGGGCCACCCGCTTCACCTCTGCTGGCTGAAATGAAACCCACTCCAGATTCAGAAACGTCCCGGATGCACCTGGCCCTGAGCATCTTCCATGCGCTCAGCCCAGGGACCAGTTTGGGGGTGGGCCCAGGACCCAAGACAGGCCAACGGGACTCAGTTCTGGGGCTTTTCTGAGGAAGGAGGGCAGAGTGTGCTCTTTTCCCTCCCGTGTGCACATCTGGGGGACACCACAACAACCAGGAGCCTGGCTGAGGATGGAAAGTCCTGGGGAGGCACCAACACCCCGACACAGCTCTGCCGCATCCAGGCTCCTCCGCTGTGTCTGCCTGCCGACTGAGCTGGCGTTCTGTCACTCACAGTCAAAACCATCTTGGTGCCTCTGTTTCCTTCTCTGGAAGATGTTTCTGGAAATGTCCCAGCCATCGTAGCTTCCGCAGGGATCAGAGGTCACCTCACCCCTCAGCTTCAGTTTCCTTCTCTGAAAATGTGGGGACGACACATGCTGTTGTCGAGTGGCCTCCTGGGAAGCAGCTGAGGGGACCCTCAGGGTCTGAGCCCTGCCCTGCCCCCCACCCCGTCTTTGTTGGGTCCTTGGTGGGATCCCCAGGTCAGTGAGAGCCCTGGTGCCTCTCCCGTGGCTCCATCCTCACAGGTACCCGGGAAGTGTGGCCCTGCCCCTGGTGACCCTGCCCCTGGGGGACAGGCTGGGATGGGGCCACAGGTCCCTGAGAGATCAGGCTGCCAGGAAGATACGGTGGCCTCCCAGACACCCTGGCACAACCCTGGGGTGGGGCATGCGGGCTGAGGCCGAGGAACCACCCTGCCCCTGGCCCCAGGGCCACACGAAGGCCTAAGGGCAGGCCCTGGTGAGCAAGGCATCTAGGCCCCAAGGGTCAGGGTGCACAGGATGACTGTGCTCCCTCCTCCTGGCCCCCTGACAGGGAGCTCTGCCTGACCACCCTGCTCCCACAGCTCAGGGTTTGTCATCTGTGGAATGGACAGCAACACCTGAAGGTCAGAGCCCTGTGCGTGCCCCACGAGAGGCTCTCAGCTCGCCGCAGCGCTGCCCGCAGCTGCCCTGATAAATAAACGAATAAGTCTCAGATCGGAGTTGGTTTGGCCCCCAGGGCACGACCCACAGACACTGCAAACAATTAGAAACAGGAGTGAAATCAGCCCGGTGCTCTGGGCCGCTGTGCATGGCTGCTCTCACTACAGTCAGGTCCACGGGACCCTTCACTGTCTGTCCCCAGGCCCAGAGCCGCGGGTCCCCTGCTTCCTGCACCAGCAACCCTGCCAGCAGAGGTCCGCTGGGCTCCCCACTCCCAGCCCCGCGCCTCCCCACGCTCCCAGCTCCCCCCTCCCCCAGCGCAGACGCAGGGGGGAGGGGTCAGCGGCACGGACCCAAGTACTCGCACATGTTCCTTCTAAGAGAAACTGTTTCCCGAGCAGATCAGTTCCAGTCTCCTCTCCTCCTGCCCATATCCCCATGCCCCGGCCCGCCAGGGCCTCGAGTCTGAACGCTTCCGCCCCACCTTCCCCGAGTGAGCACCTGAAAGTGGGGAGGCAGCAAGGCCGGAATGAGAAGGAGCTGGGCGTGCGGGGCAGCGGCGTGGGCCTTGGGCGCAGGCTGGGGCCCGGTCCATCCTGTGCTTTTCTGGCTGTCCACCCTGAGCCGATCTGGAGGAAGAGAAAGGACGGCTGAAAACTGGCTCTGACCTCCGGCCGCCCCTGAGAGGCAGCCCAGGACTAAAACGGTCACCCTGAGTGATGACCAGGAAGCAGCCATGCCCTGAGAGGCCTCTTTGCTAAACTTCTGTACCCCCTTCAGATGCCGTGAAGGTCCCAGACGATGCAAACATGCCACCCCACTCGGGGTGCTTCATCCGTTAGCTGGCCGGTGAGGAGGCTCCCCTTTGACAGGTGTGTGAGTGTCTGGCGGGATCTGCAACCTGGCCTTCCCAGAACGTGCCAACCTGCCTGTCAGTCGGTGAGTGTCCCGGGCCTGGACCGCTGTGCAAGGGCGACATATGGGAGCGTCCAGCCACGTGCAGAGAGGGCAGGCGTCGGCCCAACCCTGAGCCGTAGTCCCAGCAGGCCCTGCGGGAGGGTCGAGTGTGCAGGGGACATGAGCTCCAGCAGTCCAGGCTGGGACACACTGACCCTGCAGCTCCATCAGTCACTCAGGGTGGAGGAGGGGCAGAGCTCCAAACAGGAGGGCAGCTGCCACTGGAGAGTCACCAGCAGGTTCCAGGAGACAGAGGGATGCGGTGGACAGGGAGGCAGGCCCAACTTACCCCACCCTCTGGGCCCTGCCCTTGTGGGAAGCACCTCCCTCCTTTCTAAATGGCCCCGAGGAGGGGGCGGAGCTCCACCTCGGGGTCCTGGCCCAAGTCCTGCCCTGGGAGTTTACTCTGTCTGTAAGGAGAGCGAGGCTCTCTCTGTGGCACTCCCGGGCGCTGAGGCGGGGACAGGTCCTGGCAGAGCCGAAATGCTGGCGACACAGAGAGTGGCCTCACCCAGGGGTGCCCCTCGACCCCGCGGCTCGTTCGCCGGTCCCCGCTCTGGGTCCGGTCTATTCCTGCTGTGCCAAAGGCGGTTCAAGTTCATTTTCCGTCGCCTGCCACAAGACGGAACCCACAGACTTGTTCCACAGGCGGGAGCTTTTCCTTCTCGGCCGTGAAAAGACATCAGGTTTGTCTGAGGTCAGTTCAGGTCGTTTGTGACCTGAAATGAGTCCCGGATGTGCTTGGGAACAGTCCCCGTCTGCCGTGTGGTGCCAGGCCCAGGCCTCAGCGCCAGCCCCGTGATGCTGCCAAGGGGTCCTCAGACCCCAGCACCCTACCCTCTTGGACGCCCCAAAGCCACTTCTGGTTAAAAGAGTGGTGGTGACAACCCCTGAGACGGGCAGGGAGCATTTTCACCTGAGTTCACTCTTACACAAAGGCAGAACGTAGGCTTAGAAAACGTGGCTAGTCCCATCGGTCTCTGACTTAGCGTTTCCAAGAGAAGACAGCGTCACGGCGTGTCCTCCGGTCCCCCCGCACCCGAGCCCTCCCCACTGAGTTCTTTGGAGCCACCACGGCCCACTACTTGGGCCTCCCTCACCCCAGAACTCTGAACTCCGGAACAGTCAGAGCTGTGGCTAACAGACACCTAGATGGGGCTGGAAGGAGGAAGGGGGTCCACGTTACCCCCACACAGAGGGGCCCCAGGAGGGCAGAGTTTTGGGGACTTGGTCCTCCTCTGGCCCCACGTGAGCCAGCCCTGGAGGAAGCCCAGCCAGGACCCCGAATGGCCTGCCTACTGCCAACCATAGCTTGTCCGTGGGAGGAACCCCCACAAGGGGACAGACTGAGCACCTGTGCCTGCTTTCGTTGGACCCCCAGGGAGGCGTTTGAAGAGGCAGGAGCTTCCCCGCCACCGTGGAGAGAGGCTTGTTCCGACTTCCCCAGGAGCTGGTGCCACCATTTCAGCCCACCATCTGGAACGTTCCGACTCGCACCCGCTGGCGTTCACTTGCTAAAACTTTGCATTCCTGGATCTGAGATTGGGAGCAACTGTGTGTGGCAAATACACGCTCCTGTCATATGTTCCGGGGACATGGAACAGATCGCTTCCAATCCTCAGGAAACACAAACCAAAAAAAGAAGGAGAGACAGAGCAGCCTTTGCCAAGCCGTCCTCGTGGAAAAGAGGCCCCCGCTGACTCTGGAAGAGCGGAAGGCGCTGTGGAAGGCAGGCGCGCCTGCCGGCAGGTGAGGCTCCCAAATACCAGGTTGGTGCCAAGGAAGGGAGCGAGCCAGGGCCAGGTAAAGGGCCTTTTGTGTGGGATGAGCAGAGCCCCATTCCGGTGCCTGGGAGAGCCCCTGTCTGCTGGGCTTCTCCAGACGAAAGGCTGGGGGACGAGGCCACAGGGCAGAGGCGGGACCTCCCACAGGGAGTGAGTGGCCCCGGCCCCCAGAGTTTGATTAGAAATTACCCTAAGTTTGTAGAAATGTGATCGTGTGACTATTGGATGGAACCCACCCAACACTGCGTCTCCAGAATTTGAATTTCTGATGAATGAGTGGATGAATGAATGAATGAATGAGTGAATGAATGAGTGAGCGAATGAATTCAGAGCCTCATAGAGATGAAACAGACTGGTTCCCTGTGGTCCCTTCCTGAGGATCGGTCCCCAAACAAGGGATGCGTACCCAAACCAGGAAGTGTCAGAGTGGGCACATATCCCCTTCCGGAAGCTCCTGTCTGTGGTCTCGACGCCGCCCTGGACCCACAGTCGCTCTTCACTTAACCCGAACTGCCCACCAGGCAGGAGCAGGAAGCTGGGATTCGAGAGAGGACTGTCCAGCCTGACGTCTTTTATGTCACCTGGGACCAAGCTGTTTAATTGTGCCGTTATATCTCTGAGCTTTTGTTATCTTGGCTATTGATCTTCCCTGTTAATGAAGCCCATATAATTAAACGACCGGAAAGCTACACCCGGTCCTAATGATCCCGCTCTCGGACGCCGCCGCCAAGGAGCCCAGCAGCCTGCAGGAGAGCAGCGCTCCTCGGTCTCCTGGCCTCTTCTGCCCCTTGGCTGGCCTGAAGGGCACAGGGACACGGGGAGGGCCTGGCCCTGACCCCCGCCCCCGCGGAGACGGTGGGGCGGGCCCTCCCATCCCTGGTGACTGCTAAGTGCAGGCAGGAGTCCGAGTTCCAGCCACCGTGACCGTGACAACTGTTAGCTCCGGAAACACAGGAGTTACCCTCTTTCTGTTTCCAGTGACCATTCAGTCTTGCACCTGAACGTACTCCTGGAGTCTCAGACACCTGTTCCTTCCACATGCTCGGCACCCAGGGCCCCTCTGCTGGTGACACAGCCCAGGTGTCCTGCGGAGTCCCCCGGCTCACCGTACCGCGCCCTGGGGGAGGCGGACTCATCACCTGCCTCCAGGTGGGGCCTGTCCTGCCCTCCCCACGGCCTGTCAGCCCACGCACTCACAAGCCCCGCACCCCGCCCAAGGCCGGCCTGCTCCTCGGTGACTTGTTCACGTGCCAGCACAGGGCAGAGCCGAAGCTTCTCTCCCTGCAGGTGGGACGTTCCTCTGGGGACCCCGGACTGCCCCATGAGCAGACAAGCCAGCCACTGAGCAGGAGGACGGGGAACTCGGCCAGACCGCACGGGCAGATCCGTGGCTCCCCAAGTCTAGGCCAGCACAACCCAGAGATGGGCCCTCGGAAGGAGCCAGGAAGTATTGCCGCCCCTCCTCAACTGCCAGCACCTGTATGTGTGTGCCCCCCCCACCGCCCTCCCCCCAGGCTCCCCACGGGCTCCCCCAGGCGCCCTGCAGGCTCATCAGGCACAGGGAGCCTCCTGAACCCAGACAATCGAAAGACACAGGCTTGGTCACCTCCCTCCTCCAGCTGCGGGCGACCACGCCCAGGCCCCCGTGTGATGAGGGCTCACAAAATGCTGGGCGCTTGCCCGGGTGCAGAGCTTGTGCACCCTGCCCTGCGTGGCGGAGGGAGCAGGCACAGACGGGAAGAGAAACATTGTGCCTGGAAAACTTCTGTTCCCGCCCCTGCAACGGAGAGCCAGGCTGTGCCATCTCTTCATTCCGTAGGGCTGGCTGCTCTGCCGGGCAACCCTGCCTCCCAGTGGCCACATGCCACGTGCAGGGTGGGTGCCCCTGGGCTTCGCTGGGTGGTGCCAGGAGGCAGATGCGGGGGAGCACCATGTAACAACACTTTCAGGTCCTCAGACAGCAGCTGGGGCCAGCCCCTGGGACGTGAGGGATTATCGAAGCTGGCCCTTGGACAGGCCTCGGCCACTGTGGGAAGGGAGGGCCTCTTGTCCCAGCTCGACCCAGAAAGCCCCTCCATGCCCTACTCCGCTCAGTGGGGGGAGGTGAGGTGCTGGGCCACCAGCCCCGCTGGGTCTGAGTCTGAGAGCTGGCAGCCCGGGTTCCGCAGGCGCGTCCTTGTCTCGGGTGCTGCTGGGAACAGAGATGCCTCTTCGGGCACCTCGGCTGCACGTATGGTGCCAGCAGATGGGCATGCAGCCCCACTTCCTCCTAACTTGCTGAATTTAAACAAAAAGGAACTTTTGCATTTTCTCTGAACATTTGTGCATCTCGGCCTCCCCCGCTGGGCCCAGCACCCAGCAGCGTCATGAGTCCTGGGCACAGAGTTCTCATTTCCTTTCTCAGTGAAAGCTCCTATTTCAGAGCAGCTCCAGGGTCGGGGTGCGGGGATCCTTGACCTTGGGCTTTGAGGCCACTGTCACGGGCCAGGCCAGAGCCTTTCCAGCCGAGCGTGGGACCCATTCCGACCCCTGGTGTCCAGGAGCCACTGTCCAAGGCACGCATCCACGGGCGCTGCCGGAAAGCGTCGGTCCTGAAGCCCCACCGGCGCCCCTTCCTTTGTGGGGCAGCCACAGCCACACGGCCTCATAAATCGGGGTCCGAATCTGGATTCAGCGTAAAAACCTCACACAGAAAGCTCTGTCCTGGTGCATCCGAGTGCGCTCAGCAGCGACAGAAACCCAACTGAGAAGCAGCCAGAATGACGAGGGGTTAGTCCTCTCGTCCAGGGGCAGTAGGGCAGGTCCCAGGCCACCTATGTTCACCGCCCATCCAGAAGCCCCAAGGGCCTGTCCCTCCCCCTGTCCAGCTCCCAGCAGCTCCTGGCTGACTCTCCGGAGGCCCGGTGGCAGGGTGGCCTGTGGCTGGGGGCTCTCCAATCACGGGCCCATTGAGTGGGGGGATGGGCTGCCCCCCACTGAGAATCACCGGGGCTGGAGTGGCACCCCCTCCCCCGCCACCTCCTCTAGCTCAAGGCTGCTGCCTGAAGCCTGAGCAAACGGGTTGGTGAGCCAGGGAGGAGGTTGCCTGGCAACCACAGTGTCAGGCACCTTTTTACCAACTGCTGTTCGCTTGGCCAGACACGGCCCCAGAGGTGCAAGGCCAGGCCCAGGGCGGCCTGGTGCCAGAGGGCCGGTAGCCCCTCCCGAGACCGACTTCCTGTGCACCCAGGGCCACGGCCATGCAGCCTGGCGCTGCCACCGGTCACACGTTCTGTCCCAAACAGCGGCACCAGTGCAAGCTCCCTCAGGCACATCCCTGAGGGTGGCTTTTATCTTCCTGGGACAACAGAACCCCCAGGTGCACCCTCTGCAGCCAGCAAGTCAGAGGCCAGCCCCAGGACCTGTCCAAGTAGTCCAAGCGTCCTGCGGGTCCACCCTGGTCTGCCCAAGGCTGTGTCAAGGGGGGTAAGAGATGTTTCAGTTGATACCTGCCAGATGGGCACATACGTGTACACACACAGGCACACATGCATGTGCACACAAGACACACAGCACACATGTGTGTCAGGGCACACGGTGCATGTATGTGTGCACACACGTGGGCAAGTATGCAGTGCTCGCACGTGGGAACACACATGTACACGTGTACGCACACACACACCACCCACCTTTAGATCCAGGCCCGCAAAAGAAGAAGCTGCTTCATGTTTCCCATTACAAACACAATTCCTTCTCTGAGCCCATCAGCACGACTGTCCCGCAAACACGGGGCTCGCTGTGCAGCAGACAGATGCGATTCACTTTGCAGGAGAACCGGCACTGGGAATTTGTATTTTTATTTTACTTGGAATTTGACACCACATGATAACAGGACCACTTGGATGGAACCTGTTTCCACTTTCAATGAAACAAATTGATCCTTCCACAGAGCCCTCGGCACCGGTCCGGCCCGGCCGCCGCACCCTGAGCAGGTAGGAGGAAGAGGCTGAATCTGGCCCTGGGGCCGGCCTCGGGGAGAAGGGGCAGGGGTGGCCGTCAGGTGTGCCCCACCCCCAGTCAGCACAGCTGTGGGGCCAGAGGAGTCTGAGTCGGGGGCCCAGGTTCATGCTGAGCAGTGGTCAGGACTTGGGCCCCCCGACGCCCAGCGGAGGCTGGAAGGGAGCTGGCTGGTGAAGCCTTGGCTGCTTCAATGCCTCCCATTGGCCAGAGGAATAAGGATCTGGCCTCAGGGTGCTGTCCCCAGCGGGAAGCCGAGACCCCAGCTCCAGGCCCCAAGCGTGCACCCTCCATGGGGCGGCTGGGAAGGAGTAGCCGGTACGGGAAGGGCTGTGGGCGCTCAGCCACGGTAGAAGACTGTTAGAAACAACCCCAGGGACCCAGGAGGCGTGCATGGGGCCGAGGACACACAGGGCCAGGAAATGAGGCCTCTGGAAACTGGCCCTTTGGCTGGGAATGACCGTAGGAGCCTCCGGGTCGCACGAAGTGTCTGGAGCGGTTCCCGCAGGGCACCTGCCCCATGTGTCTACGGAGCCAGCCACCACGCCTCAGGGCAGACACGTGAGAGCAGTCGGCCATTCGGGCGGGCAGCAGCTCTCTGTCCCTCTCTGTCTGTGAGTTGAGATTTGATTACTTTTTTATCACTAAATTAAATGTCTTCTCTTGCTTGTCTCGTTACATTAAATCTCTCTAAATCTTAATAGACTGCAGCGTCTCCCTGCAGCTTGGGCTGCTGATAACGTGTGTGGGACTCGGGGCCTCAGGGCCGGGGGGCTGGGGCGCAGGTGTGGGAGGGGATGGGGAGGGGAGCCGCCAGGGGAGCAGCCAGCCGCAGACTGGAAGGTGCAGAGCTAGCCTGTGGCATGAGGCTGGGCACAGCCAGGCCTCGGGCAGGGCAGACCCCCTTGCAGGCTCCCTCAGCCCTCCCACACCCTTGATGGGAGGGCAGCGGCAGCTCAAACTCGCCACGCGGGTGGGGTGTGGGTGTGAGACGCGCGTCTCCCTCTTGTGGACTGGATGGGGGCTTGGGCTGAAGAACTTGTGATGTCTCTGTCTTCTCTCATTCTTCTTAATTCTATGGACCCCTGATCCTTGGCTTTACACCGATGGTCTCCTCAGGCTGGGAAAGCCCGTCCCTGTAGCCACCCACCCTTTCTGCGCCCCATGCGCCCTATCCCCAGGCAGCACCAACTGCAACCCATCAGCAAAGAGACGCCGTGGAAGTCCGGGACAAAGGGGCCGACATGCCGAGCCCCCACCAACGGGAGAGGGGTGAGCTTGGGTCAGAGGCAGGGAGGAGACAGCCTCTGCCCCCAAAACTCCCACCTGCACGGGGAGAGGCGCTGCTACACGCTGAGTTTGCGGAGGGTGCCACATCCACGTGCCAGCACAGGCAGGGTCAGAGGACGAGGACAAGGGCCGAGACGAACCTTGACCAACCAACCCCTCCACCCACACAGACCCGACTGCCCCAGGGCCCGCCACACACGAGCACGGGCCCAAGGTCACCTGGGAGGTCTGTCGGGGTGCTGTCCCCGGGGTCTCCGGCACCAGGACTACCGGAGGGGCTCCACCGCTTCTTCAAGCCTCCTCCTCAGCAGAGAAGTTTCCCTCCCATTGGGCTAAACGATCTCCAGGGACTTTCTCCCAGCGTGTGCCCTGCGTCCCCACCTGGCACCCAAAGGAGCATGGGGCCTGCCGTCCAGAGGGACCGCATTTGCCTGCCACTGCTTCCCACCCACCCTGCTCCAACCAGCTTGCTGCCCAGTTCTCAGGGCACAGCCCGGGCAAGGAGCCCGCTGGGCCCCGGCCTGTGTGGGTGAAGCTGCCAGAGGCTTGTGGTTGAATCCCAGCTGCCATTCATCCCAAACCAGGACGCGGCACCTGCCCCAGGAGGGCCCAGTGGTGCGTCCTCCATGGAACCCAGCAGGACACTGGCTGCAGACAGCCAGTTCTTGGCTGCCGCCAGGCTGTTCCCCAATATGGCAGCTGCCAAGGGGAGCCATCCTCGGCACACGCTGCCATCTCTGCTCATGGGCCTGCTGGGCCGTCAGGGATGGAGGAGGGAGCCCTGCACCCTGAGGCAGACCCAGGGGAGGCAGGTCCCAGCCCTCCTGAGCCGTCTGTCTACTGGGCACAGGAGAAGGCCAGGCTGTGGGGTCCCCAAAGGCTCAGGCAGCCCAGCCCGCTCCGTCCTCATGGTTGATGGACCACCTCCCCACAGAGAACGGGGTGTCATGCAGGCTGTTGGCTTCTCCCACGGAGGATCCTTTGTGCTGGAACGCCGCCAAGCCAGAGGACCCTGTAGTAGGAGCAGCTTAGGGTTCGCTTCGAAGCAATGCTCCTTCTGACACTCAGGAAGCTGGAGCCGGGCTTCTTCGTTCCTCCTGCCATTTGACTGAAATGCATTGTCCTGATGAGCCTGCTTTACAGAGAAAGGAAGAAAGGAAGGAGGGAGTGGCATCCATTTCAAAGTTAAGGGAGCAAACTCAGGGTTGGAGACATAAAGACCAGCATTGCAGAAGAGGAGCACTCCTGTGAGTGAGGGTCCCGGGACCCCTGTGGACCCCGCCATCCCCAAGATGAAGGCAAAGCCCCCACCAGAGCCACCAATGTCGCCTCCCGGCCACAGTGGACCCGGAACGATGTCACCTCCCAGGCTTTGCTGACTCATCCGCCACTCATGTGGGACCAGCTGCCATATCACTAACACAAGGTGTGGCTGCTGGTGACAGAAACCGAACAACTGCAGTGGCCGGCAGAACCGAGATTGGGGCCCAGGCTACCATGTGGTATATCCACCCCTCACAGTCACCAGCGTCCCAGGTGTTCCCACAGACAGGTCATCCAGGGGCGCTGCCACCACATCTGCTTCCAAGCTGTAGGTAGGAACGAGGGACATGCCCCACCTAGACGCACCGGCTTGAGCCTGGTGGCATCCATCTGCAGGGGAGGCTGGGACATCGCGTCTCTATTCTGGGCGGCTGTGTGCCCAGCTAAGAGTCCAAGGGCTGGTGACTGACAGAAGGAAAGAGATGGAGGTGACCTGTTATCATCTGGCAGGAAGCTCGGCCCATCTCAGCCTATCACGGCTGCTGTGACAAAGCATCACGGATGGAGGGTGGGGAGGAGGGGTTCTTATCAACAACAGGAATTTCTTTCTCACAGTTCTGGAGGCTGGTGCCCCCCAGGAATTGGCTTCATGAGACAGGGAGGGGTGTCAGCTATGAGCCAATGAGTCATATGGGGGCTGCTTAACATGTGTTTCACGGGAAATGGGAGACGCCCCAAGGGCAAGCTGGCACCAGCGTCCGGGCCTCAGGAATTTCTGACATGGAGCCCACAGCGCCTGGGCTGGGGGCCGGGTGTAGGCACCATGCAGGGTGTCCAGGGTGGGTCCCTCTGCCATCGGAAGGCTCTCGGCCCAGCCATGGCCTGGCTTTGCCGCCAGCCTCCTGACCAGGAGCAAATGCCCACACAGGTCCTCACCCGCGTGGCCTGTTTCTCCTCCATACAGAAGAGTCTGATTGAGGAAGTGCTCAGAGTGGCCTGGACTCAGGGACAAGAGCTTGGCTCAGGGACAAGGACTCAGGGCTGGGACGGGTGCCCTCAGACCAAGAGGGAGGGAGAGGCGGGCTCGTGGGGACCAAGCACTTTATAGCAGCTCGGAAATCTAGGCTATTGGCCCAGAGGCGGGAGACCGCAGGCTTGAACCCAGATGGTCTGGGTCGGGGCCTGGGAAAGGGGCCAGGCTATCAAGAGACAGAGACACAAACAGACTGAAGCAGAAGCCAACCCCGCACCGCCCGCTGCCTCCACACCAAGGCTTGGTCCTTCACAGCTGCCAACCCCATACGTCCTGCCCGGAGCAGGTGGAAGACTAGCCTTCTCTCCTCACCCCTACCCCAACCCACCCCACCCCAGACCTGACCACTCACCCTTCCCCAGGCTTTGGGGAGATCGTCTGGGCTGCAGAGCACCTCTGCCATCTAGTGGGCACATGTGGTCCTGCAGGCCCTGGGAGCCCTCTTTCCACTCCCAGTCCTCAGCAGGTGGCCAAGCCCAGCTCACCTGTCAGCAGGGGACCCTTGCCTGTGGGTAGGTTCACACCTCACCTCCCAGTTTGTTGTCCAAAGGAAGAGTGACAGCGTACCCGAGGGATACTCTAGACGGCAGACCTCCCCCGGGCTGCGCCCAGGGCATCCCTGTGCATCTGGGCTCCTTCCTCAGAGTGTCCGGACCTTGACAGCTCTGAAGAACACCCGTCAGGGATTTCCCAGGCTGCACCTCAGTTCATTTGGGTTGCTCTGATGTTTTCTCAAGACTCTGGGGTCCTGGGTTTGGGGATAATTGCACAGCATTGAGCACAGTCTTGTCACATCACATCGAGGTGCATGCTGTCTGCGTGACCTACTGCTGCTGACCTTGACCCCTGGGCTGAGGTGTCAGCCAGCTGCTCCTGTGTCAGCCCACACTCTGGGAGGGACCGTGGGCTGTGACCCCAGCACCTTCACAGGGCTGGTCCTGTTATTCCCTCAGGACATCCGTCCAAAGAGGCGGGGCAGCGTGTTCAGGTCACAGAGCTGAGATGAGAACCCAGCTCTCCACCCAGCAGGCCCCTCGCCTGGAGAAGCCCAGGTCTGGGCTGAATGGAGCTCTGCACAGCCACTGGGCTTGAAGACCCAGGAGAGAACGGGAATAGACAGGTGGGAAGAGGAGCAGACCAGGTGTGAATGGAAACAGACCAGGTGGGAACAGGGAGAGCAGGCTGCTGGTGCCCGGGGTGGACCTAGAGACTAGTCTGGAGGCCGAGCAGAGGCCCCTCCAACAGCTGCCAGGAGCCAAGGAGGAGGCCCCAGCCCCATCCCCCCATCCAGCTGAGCCACAGGAACACCCCCACATCATCATGGGCGAGGGGCCAGTCCCCATCTTCAGGCCAGGGCATGGACGACCTTGGGGGGAAGCCCGGCCAAGCGACCGTGGGTCTGGGGCCAGGACTGGGTCCCCCGGGCGCCAGGGGCCAGGCTGCAGTGGCATCTCCCTGGAAAGGTGAGACCTCAGGCCTGTGGCGGCCGCCTGGAGGCACCTGCAGCCCACCGTTCCCACACCCGTCCCCAAACCCCACCCAGGGGGGCCTGGGAGAGCCGAGAGGCCCGCCCAGCCTGCCGGAGCCCTGGGGCGATGCCCGCTCTGTCCACTAGGTGTCGCGCTCGGCCGCAACCTGGGCTGCGGGAGCGCCGCGGTCCGCACAGCTCTCTCTAGCCAACGCAGGTTGCCGGCTGCTCCGAGTGAAGCCGGGTGGGGTGCCCTCCCCGCCCCGCGGCCCGAGTAAAGACAGCGGTTCAGACGGGAGCCCCGGGCACCCACCTTCCCCGGGTCATCACAGCTCAGGCCTGGGTGCCCCTGCAGGCTCGGTCACGGCTGGGCTGTGTTCCTAACGCACTCCCAGGAGTGCTGCCCCGGAACCCCTGAGAACCAGCGCGAGGGCGGCGCCGTCAGCGGGGAAGGGACCAGGAGGGGAGGTGGGAACGGGGCCGCAGCTCTCTCTGCGAGTCCATCTGCGCCCGGGCTGCGGGGATGCCTGCTCCTGGGTCGGGTCGCGGGCCACCCACCAGCCGGAAGGCTCACACCCGACGTGGAGTTTACCCTGAAGACGTCGATGTACCTATTATCTGTAAACGCACTGCCCGCGTTTCCCACCAGTGACGCTGTAACAGACCAGTGGACCGTCTCAAACATCGTCCAGGGAACCTGTCTTCTCTTCACACCACTGTGGAGACCCCAAGGTGGGCAGCAGGGGGGCGCCCTGGGCCCTCAGTGCAGGGCCAGCTCCTCTGGGGGCGAGGGAAGGCTGCTGTCTCAGTCGGATCCTTGCCCAATCCCTGTCTCATCCCTGTCCCTGTCCTGTCCTGCCCGGTCCCTGAGTGCCCCTCTGTCAGCTGCCCCCCAATCACCCCACCAGCACCTCCTCCCCGCTTCCTCTAAACTGCTCATTATGTGTAGGAAATTGGTCCCAGCCTTCATTTATTGAAGTCGGCAGGAACTATTATGGGTCATTTTGTCGCCGTGGCAACCACTGTGGTCTGAAGGGTTTGCAGAGGCCTGATTAGGCCAGGCAGCTGCTGTGATGGGACGTGAGGGGGCTGGCAAATCAATGGGGTCTTTATGGGGCTGTGCGTGAAGCCAGATGCGGCGTGATGTCGGGGAAGGAAGGGGCGGCGGGGGTCGAAGTGGCTCCCACTGCAGCTGAGTCCAGATGGAAACCAGAGAGGCAGCCGGACGCACCAGCTCTGCCCCTCATAACAAGCCTCCTGCAGGGGGTGAGTCATGCCTGGCTCCAGCTAAACCCTAAGTGGGAACAGTCATTAGACGATCTCAGGAGCTGGGCTGGGCAATTAGGAGGCTGCAGATAAATGGCTGTGCTGGCCTTCCCTGCCAGAGCCCCCCAGCACCTGCTGAGTGCAGGTGCTCAGGATGCACCTGCTGCAGAGGCTCGGGGGAAGCTCAGAGCTGCTTGCAGGTAGGCCCCGGCTCTGCAGGTGGCAGTCTTGGTGACAGTGCACACAAATCCCAGCATTCTCCCACCTAGCCCCCCCCCTGCACACGCAAACACACACGACACATCACACACACACACACACACGAGCACGCAGATGCTGACCTGGCACTAATAGGCACACAGATGCTTAAGTAAAAAGGAATGACATTAAGCAGAGCCTACGCTGCGGGGCAAATGGGGCCAGCTGCTGAGTCCAGTGTGCTGTCCGCACCCACAAGGAGCAAATCTCTTAGAGCTGTGCGTGCTCCTGAAAAGGACTGAGGACCACCTGGGCAAGAAACGCACTCAGAAGAGATGAAAGTGATACACCGGCACGTGGGAGGAAACAGTGGTTCGCTCTTTTGAACCAACACTTAAAAAAACCCTGGGTAGTTCCTAACATTTAAAATGTAAACCCCAACCGCCTGCGAAATCTCTTCTCCAGCTTGTGGACTGCAGATTCAGAGCCCAGCGAACCACGGACAGAAGGAGAGACGCACTGTTACCAACGCGACAACAACTTCCGCCTGAACCCGGGGGATGAGCTGCGATTCCTCCTCTAGGGAAATGTGGAGACCCTTCTGTGCTACCAAGGCCGCTGGGACCTGGCATCCCGCTAGGTGCGAGCCTGGGGCCCTGGGACCGGTCCCCCAGCGTGAAGAGTGCCTGGTTCGCCCGCCCCATCGGTGGACCGTGTCCCTGCCCGTGAACTGAGCTGCCTGGGAAGCATGACTCCAGCGTGCGCCCGGCACGCCCGTTGCCCGCCTTGCGAACCTGTTGGTTCACAGCACCTGCGGGATGCGACGGCCGCCGGCTCAGTGAGGTGATGATGATACGTGTGACGTGCTCAGCGCCGCGCTTGGCCCAGTGTGTCTGCCACTGACATTGTCGCGGACTGGCCCCTGGACTTGCTAATGAACAATGAGGAGCGATATGCACATTTCCAAGTGACGGTGTAAGAGCCGGGTGCTACCCTTGGTCTTTGCTCTCTGCCATGATGAGCCCCGTTTGTCCCAGGGTTGGTTCCATCCTGAGCCTCGGTCTCCCCCAGGTGGTCACCTGCAGATCTCCCACCACATCGCACCTGTTTGCTGCCCACGTGGGCCTCTCTGCGTCAGCCCCACCTAGAGTCCCGGGGCCGGCTTTGATTGCTTCAGCTTGGAGGGCCCGACCTGCACCAGTCACTGTGCAGCGCTGCTGCCGGGCCTGAGGCAGGAGCCAATCAGAGCTGGGAGGGGGCGTGTCCACTCCTGCGCACAGCTCACCCAGAAGGCGCAGGTGATTCTAACTGGAGACATGCGGACTATTAGCAGAAGACGGGACGGATGCGGTCAGGTAAACCCAGCGCCCGTCCATTGTTCAGGGAACCAGACCGGACGGCATGGTGTCCCCGGGACTGGGCAGGGCAGCGGGGCTTTGACAAAGAGTAGCTAACGCGAGTCCGAATTGCCTCTGGTTGAGCCCTGCCTGGGTCTGCCACTTGCTAACTGGGTGGCCCTGGGTGAGTGACTTACCCTCTCTGTAAAGTGGGGCTACCAGTAGAGGTCTGTCACAGGGATGTGGGTGCATGACGTGACGGGTGTGTGCCTAATGCTCAGAACGTGGCTGTGGGCCCGAGTGGTGTGACTACAGCACAAACGTCATCTGGTCGAGGAGGCAAACCTGTGTGGCACTCCAGGGCTCATCCAGGCCTCCGAAACCGCCAGACCTCCCTGAAAAGACCCTGGGAAGACCCTCCCCACCCCGCTGGTCTGTTCCCAGGGAGGATGCCCTTAGGGACCATCAAAGTGCCTTGTCAGCCTCCCCAGAGGTGATGATGGCCTCAGGCCTAATTGTCTCCTTCATGCCTAATTAGACTTCATTGTGGGGAGGTAAAGTCTGTTGCTTTGTATCAGCAGCATCTTTTCGTGCAGGATCGAGTTCTCGAAAGGGGGTGGGGAGAGGGAGGTGGACGGACGCGGGAAGGAGCCGTGTCCATAGACTTTGGAATACAATCCTGATGGACGCAGACTGATCCCGCAGGCCGAGAAAATTGAGTGCGGGGAAATTAGATTTATGTTAGCTGTCTGCCGCCGGCACCAGCCCCCGGAACTGTTAGGGTGGTGATCTTTAGAAATGTGTGAAGATGGCCTGCGACAGACCAGGGTCCCCGTCAGGCAGCGGGCCCCTTCCTGGGGCGGCTCGCGTGAGACAGCAGCCTTATCATCCACACGACAGACACGGTGCGTTGAGGGTGTGATTTAACAAGAGCTTCTACAAGCACACCCAGCCCAAGGCCCTGGCACTGTTTCCGGGTGCACAGTCACTCGGGGCCTCTGGGTGCCACGGTCCCCATGGCGGGTGGGCATGGAGTGTCACCCCTCTCGGCATGGGGTGGGGAGTGGGACTTGCTTCTGTTTCTTCATCTGTGGATCCAGGGCACAACCAAGGGGTCTCAGACTTGCCTGTCTCTCAGGGTGGAGCCCTGGGAACCAGGTAATCCCAGGCCTTCACCCCGTGATGCCTGGCCAGAGCAGTGCTGTCCCCAAAACCACCACGCAGTTCCTGTTCTCTTTCTTTTCATTCTCTCTGGGGGACCTGGAGGTGGAGTGAGTGACCATCCCCGAGAAGAAGCACTGTGCCCGCTGCCCCCAGACTAGGGGGGATGTCAGAGCCCTGTTGTTGTCTGGGGGTCGTATTAGACCGGCTACAACCGCCTGCTGTGTAACAAGCACACCCTTTCGCTCACACTGTGTCCAGGGGGGTTTACCAGGGGCTTTTGCTCTTTGTATTACTTGGGGGCCAGGAATCAGGGCTGACCACTCTTCCCCAGTCACCAAAACAGGAACTAGGAAACACCAGGAACTGACCTTTAAAAGCTCAAGTTTCATTGGCTAAAGCAGGTCATGTGGCCAGGCCCCGCCTCAGGGGTACAGGAAGCTGAGCCTACCACGTGTCTGGGAAGAGAGACCGGTGATTCGTGTACATCGAATGACCTCTGTGGTCTGCCTTCCAGCCAGCGAATTCTACTCACTCCCCCTCATGTGTCCACTGGAGAAATGACCCCACATTCCAGCCACATAAAGCTGGGGACTCAGTGATGCCCAGGAGGTCCTTACCGGGTGCACGCAGGCGCCCCTGCACCTGAAGAATTTTAGTTTTGTCATCTAAAAAGATAAATCATTTCCTCCCTCATGCTGAATATTTCATGGTCAGCACAGAACAGACAGGACAATCATGGAAAACAAAGACAGGAAGGAAGGTGCAGAGCCGTCGTTGCTGGGCAGACACGTTGCTGGGCAGACACGCTGGGCCCACCTGCTCACAGTGGTGGCGTTTCTCAGGACATCCAGGTCCGGACAGCGCCCAGAGCAGCCCTGTGTGCGTTTCCGGGACTTCTTTAGAGTCAGATTGGCAGGTAGGAGGTGGGAACTTCTGCCATTCATCAGAGTCACAGGCTCCGCCCACCCTGTAGGGAAGGGGTCGCACCACGGAGTGACCGCTAACAGGCGGGGATCTTGGAGCATCTGGAGGTGCCCACACAGAGGGCAAGAGCAGAGCTGCGGGCGGGGGGCGGGGGGTGCCTGCTGCACCAGCCACCTCCAGGCTCTGCGCTGGGCCTCACAGCTGCCTGAGTTAATGCCCTGTGAAAAGGGGTGCAAGACAGCTTGGAGGCCCCGCCTGAGTCCCTAAACCCGAAAACCCTCCCACTTAATCCTCTTTAAGGCCAAAGGCAGCTGGTAATCAGTTTTTAAGCTTCCAGAGGACAGCCCACTCCAGTGGTTGCCCAGGGCAACCAGCAGCTGAGCCAGGCCTGAGATTGGGTGTCTCCTCTGAGGATGGCCTCCCTGCTCTGCTGGGACTGTGCTGTCCGTGTGGAGGCAGCAAGATTGATGTGGGGAAAATGCACACGACGACAGGAATAACCTCTGCCCATGTTGGCTTCCTCATGTACCCTTCGGTTCAAAAGAAGGTCTCTGACAAGGATTCCCCCTGGGGGGCAAGCCCTCACAGCACCTCTCCGGGGGAAGAGGTGGGTCCCCAAGGTAGCCTGTTCTCCAGGGAAGAAGTCTGAGGCCTGAGAAGACACAACCTTCCCCCAAAGTTCCAGGCTCTGAGGACTGTCCTGGAAAGAACCCTGGGGGTATTGAAGCCTCCTGGACCCCTGTCTCAGGGCCTTTGCATGTGCTGGTCACATCCTGCCTTTCCTGGGCCTTCATCACCAGGTCTCTGCTTTCACGTCACCTCCTCAGCCTGTCTTCCTAGACCACCCTGCTGCGGTGGCCCCCAGTCACTCTCCTGCACCTCAGGACACTCGTCACATCCTGAAACTGACTCCTTGAGTAGGCCCCAGCTCTGTCCCCAGACAGGAAGTCCCAGAAGTGGCCCTGTCCTCAGCACTGGATCAGATAGCCCATGGGAGCAGGAGCCCAGGGGCCAGGCAGAGCCATAGCAGGAAGTGCCTCCGGCCAAACAGTGTGGGGCGCCCCCCACACAGGATGCCTGTACAGACAGCCCAGCCCCCACCCCCACCTGGCTTCAACACCCTGCCCTCTGTCCTGCCACAAGCTGGACAGAGGGCAGGCACTGGAGAGGCAGGCCTCATGGGAGCTGAGGATCTTTGAGAAGGAGACCGCCTCCCATCAGGGGACATTCTCTCTGTTTCAGGCAAAGTCCCTGGGTGCCTCTAGCCCACGTTCTGGAGGTTTCAGCCTCCAAGTTCTTCCTAACAAGCCCGGTGCAGGTGAGGCGGAGGTGAGGGAGGCTGTGGGATGGGTGCTGGGTGGGGCCAAGCCTGTGACTCGGGAGACACCCCGAGGGTGGGGCTTAGGGCAGGGACCACTGCTGGGCCCACATCCTGGGCCTGCTGCACCAGGTACAGGAATGTCCCTGTGCTGGGGGAGCGACCGCCAGGTGGCAGTGTGGGCCAGGACAGGCTGGGTGGGTGGCCTAGGACTGAGAAAGCTCCCCTCCCCTCCTCTTCCTGGGCAGGTGGCCCTAAGGCATTAATGGACTTGCCACACTAGACCTCAGGCAGCAGGAGTCCAGGGTATGACATGCTGAAGTACCTGCGGTCCTCAGCCTGGCACTGGCATACCTGAGCACGCCTGAGCATGCCTGCATACCTAGCTGCATGCACACCTGCTGTTCCTCCTCAATTGCAGCCTCCCTGTCCACGTGGATGTGGGCTCCACCCCTCTGTCTCAGTGTGGCCTGGAACAAATTCAAATTATCTAAACTCCTGGTGCCTCGGTTTTCTCATCTGTAAAATGGGGTGGTAACAGTGCCTCTGTCCTAGAGCCGCTGTGAGGGTGAAGCAAGATTGTGTTTCATGGGGATGCTGCTCATCCCGGTGCCCTACGGGCAGGTACTGTGGTCATTCTGCTGCCCACACATCTGAAGCTTACAGCCGGCCCCAGGGTGCCCGGCCTGAAGACAGCCACACCGATGCCATGCCACCCGAGGTCAGTAGGGAGGGGTGGGGACCAGGGAGTCAGAGCAGAAGCCCACGGAGCTGCCCCCAGCATGACCACGCCTCCTGGTCTTTCAGGAGAAGCTGGAAGCCAGAACCTGGGGTGCAGACCTCAGTTGTAGAAACATCCTGCTGGCCAAAGAAGACGTGTCGGTGGGTTGGATGTGGCTCAAGAGGGCCTACAATGTGACATCTGTTCAGGGTCCAGGTGGCAATTGTCCTGCATCTGCACAGATCACATCGAGATCAGAGAGTGCCCGTTGGCCGGCGGGCCTGCTCCCGGCTGCTCCACGATCTTACCCCCCCACCCCCATGAGGCAGCTACAGGGTGAGGACGGTGGTCCGGGTGGAGCACACCAATCCGTGTCTGCAGGCGTGGGCTCTGCGCCCAGAAGCCTGGATTCGGAGCTCACGCCTTCTCCCAGGTTGTAGGTAGTGTGAAAATTGGTCAAGGGAACCACGTTAAAGCAGAGCCTGGGGCCACAAGGGGGCGCCCGCACGCACGAAGGTGTCAATTGCAGACCGTGAGGGTCAGGGACCCAGGAAGGGACACGCCTTGCAGGTGGATACAATTTTACTGCTGCAGCTGCTCAGCAGAGAAAAGCCGTGGCCTCCCTGAGCTCTGCTTTCCCCCAGCGCGCTTTTGGTGAGAACAGACCCTGCAACTCCGTCCTTTTTCTCTGTAAAGTAACACTCTTGCCCCTTTGCTTCTTCCCCTGCTCTGCAGTTTTAGTCCGGAATTGCAACTTCTCTGCTATTTCTGAATAAACCCACTTTGCTGTAAGATAACTGGCTGTTTTATTTGTTTAGGTCAATAGTAGATTGAATTGAAAACGGCCAACCCAAAGTTTTTCAGCCCCGCGTGCTGGTTCCAAACCTCCCCCTCCCCCCAGCCACCACGAGGTAGGCCTCAGTCCCCGCCCTCTGAAACCAGATGGGCAGGCTGGGTGGCTGCCTTGGTGCGCCGGGTGGCCTGAGGGGATGCGGCGCACCTGCTGAGGCCCGGTGGCCAAGGCCAGAGTGCCTGCCCGGCTCTGTCTCTGTTGCAACACAACAGGTGCACCTGGAGCCAGCCGCCGCGCTGTAAGGAAGCCCCGGCCACGCGGACAGGCCCGTGTCCGGCTGAGGTCTTGGCTGGCCCGTCAGACCCGGGAGACGACCGCAGCCCTAGCACCTGCTGAGTGGAGTGGAGACCAGCTGCCCCCTCCAGGCCCTGCCAGAAATTCAGGCTCACGACAGAAGTGAGTGCTCCTAGTTGTAGGCCACTAGATTTCGGGCTGTTTGTCGCGCAACAACTGGCAACTGGAAGGCGTCCTCTGAGCCACTCTGCGTGAGTCTGTGACAAGAGGCGATGCGGTGCCAGCTCACAGGACTGGTGGGGACCGGACGCCGTGTTGCGCTGACTTGAACAGTGTCCCCTAACACGACACTACTTGGAAACAGGGTCTTTGCGGATGGAACTGGTCGAGATGAGCTGCACACCCTGAGTGAGGGTGGGACCGAGTCCAGTGACTGGTGGCCTCCCAAGGAGCCAGAAGCCCAGAGATGAGGGCCCTGTGAAGGCGGGGGCAGAGGCTCGAGTGTCGTGGCAGCAAGGACCCCACAGAGCTGGGGTGGGCGGGCAGGAAGGACCATCCTGGAGCCGAGACTCCGGACGTCTGGCCTCCAGATTGCGGAGGATACGCCGCTGTCTGCATGCCCAGTGTGTGGTGACTTGTTGCGTGGCTGGGCCACTCACACCCGAGTGAAGGACCAGGCAGGCACTGGCCGGGGATGGAAAGGTCAACTCTGACACAGTAAGGAAGCCCCACTTCCTGCAGGCCCGTGGCTTCTAGCAGGTCTCCAGTGATGGAATCTTCTAGAAAGCACGCTCCCCCTTGGTGTGGATGCTATCACCGAACTCAAGGGTCCACTGCCTGGGGGGCTTTCTCGGAGAAGAAGGTGTGGTTGTCATTCGGCAGTTACTCACTTGCAGCAGGGGAAGGAGGCGGGACTCCATTCAGAGCTCCGGCCCCAGGAGCAGGAGGCTGCTCTACACACCCCTCGAATTCCTGTCTGGTTCACCCTGTTCGCAGCTGCATCTAAAAATACTGAGCTGCATTTTGACGTTTAGCAAGAACAGCATGTGGTGACGACATTTGGAACGGCCCAGACCTGAGACCCTCGTCCTGTCCAACGATGGGACTATTCTGGTGTTTGCAGAACATAGGCGTGGCAGACACCACGGATGGCAGAGGATGCTGAGGCCCCACCAGCCCCGGGGGCGCCCCGCCACTGCCAGGGCCAGTCCACCACACCCACCGCCGCGGAGCCCAGGGCCCTGCCCGCCTTGAAGCTCCACTGCTCAGGTGGGCGCTGTTCCAGAGCTCCCACCGCACCCTGGTGGGCCCAGGACCTGCTTCCTGAGGTCCTGGGGAGGCCTCACACTTGCAGCTCTTTAGGCAGCACCTTCCTTTCCGGAAGGCTGTGCGGGGTGGGGGTTGGGGGGGGCGGATCTGAGGGGCGGAGTGAGGAGGGGCTGCAGCCTCCCAGGGCCTTTCCCTCCACGCCCTCCCTTCCTCCCTTCCTCCCGCCTTGGGGTCGTGCCAAACGCATTTATCCACGGAGCGATCTCTGCCCCACCCCCACCTCCAGAACAGAGCGGAGCTGTTCCATCCACAGGGAGGCAAAGGCCGCTGAGCCAGGGCCAGGCCCTCGAGTGTGTGGGGCTGCGTGCGCAGGCCTTTGTGCGGACGTGAGCGTGCTGTGCGGACGCACGTGTGGGCACAGCACGTGGCCCGTGTGAACACACATGTAAGGAGAGGCTTGTGTTTCTGCTTGTGTCTGTGGGTTCACACGTGTGTGCTCTACTTCCAGGCACGGAGGCCCACATATGTACAATGTTCCCTCCTGTTTGCCCACAGGGGGCTGGAGTTAAATCTGAATGTGAATCTGGGCACCCATGTGTGCGCGCGTGAGTCTGGAAACGTGTGCCTGGGTGGGCATGAGTGTGTGTGTATACAGACACGTGAGGAGCACTTCAGTGTGTGTGACTGTGCATGTACATTTGGTGTGTGTGCAGGCATGTGGGTGCTTCAGCATGTTTATATGTGCACATGTGCATGTGTGTACAGGCATGTAGGGGCATTTCAGCATGTGTGTGTGTGAGGGTGTGTATGTGTGTGATTGTGTGCACATATGCAAGTGTGTGTGTGCGTGCCTGCTCACACCTCGGCAGTGTTTCTACCTTTGAGGAGCATGTGTCTCTGGTCCTACCTGCACACGTGTGTGCCCAAGGTCTGTGTAGGAAGCGGATGCGCTGTCTGGGCGGGTCTTCCATGGTCAGAGGCTGCCCTGGGCCAGGAGTGGTCTGGGTGCAGACTCTCCTGTCCTGCTCGCCCCAGGGACCGCCAGGTGGACGCTTCTCCAGTGGGTGTGCAGATGGCGTTGGGAGGTCGCCCCAACCAGGGCAGCCACAGGGGACTCATGCTCCCCGCCTGCAGAGTTTCCCTGACCCCCACTGGGCTTTGGTCTCTGTCCCTGAAGCTCAGGCTGCTGAAGCAAAGGACAGACAGGGAAAGGAAACAAAACCCTCTGGAGGCCCAGCTCTCCCTGCCTGCCCCTGGTGACTGCCCCAGCCCAGGTCCCGGCACAGGGCTGGACCCTGAGCTCCTCTTCCAGGCAGGACCACAGGGTTTGCTGTCTCCTCTGGGCTGTGGCCTGGAGGCTTGAGGAGGGGCTGTGGGGTGGGGATGGGGGCTGAGTCAGAGATGCAGCTGATGGGTTGTGTAGAAAAACAATAGGAATAATGAGTTGTTAGCATTTCAATGCCTCCTGATCCTGTGTGATTACCTGTCCTCAGGATTCGGGGGGTGGGTGCAGGGGTGGGAGACCTAGTCCTGGGCCACCTGCCCTGAGGTCGGAGGGGACTGTGCTCTAGAGCAGTAGGGCATCAATGGGGGGGACTTCCAGAAGCTGGATTTGAGATCATGAGGACACTTCTGTCTGACCTCTCTCTGAGCAACAACCCCGAGTCCCCTGAAGGTGGAGGGAAGCCACCCTGTGGCTAGGGTTCAAGGTCTCTTTCCAAAAGTATCCCACGTTCTCCTCACCAAGTCGCGGGCCCTGCAGGAGCTGGAATGGCTCCTGGGGTTGGGGACACGGTCAACATGGGACCTGCCTGGAAGCCTGATCCTGTCCGTGAGCAGCAGCATCTCCCAGGTGCCCTGCCCCTGGCCCCCAGTGCCCACTGGACTCTGGCAGGGTGTGCTGTCTGCCCTGGTACTTTAAGACAAGCAAGGTTTCCGGGGACGTCAGCATCCCGGCCACATGTCTGCGAGTCCTCTGTGTGTGGGGCGGTCACAGAAACCCAGCAGGGCTCTGCCACGTCTGCCACAGCCCTGAGCTTGGACCCCGCAGAGCCCAGGAGGAGGGGTCCTCGCACGGGTCCTTGTCCTAAAGACCAAGCAGACATCTCCATCCCCTCACCACCACCACCATGTCCCCTCGCTGCTGATGTCAGCGCCGTGCTGTCCCTCACCTCCTAACTCTAATGTCGCCCTCCCAGGGAAACCTTCCCGGGTCACTGTGGGGAAAGGGTCCACCCTCCTGGCTCTCTCTGGGCCCTTAAAGAGGCGCTGGGTGTCACGGGACAGCTTCCTGAGAAGTCCCTCTTACTGTCTCCTTGACAGGACTGTAGCCCCAAGGGCAGGGCCCTGTCCTCTCTGCTGCCCTGTGTGGAGGGCCGTGTGGCCCGTGGTCCAGGGGCAGTGGCTCCCACAGCCTGGCTCTTGTGACCTCTGCACGTGCCTGGCCGCAGAGGACAGCCGATTTAAATGAGTCCCAGAAGCTCCGTGATGAGCTGGGGGACTGACACCCGAGGTCTGTGGGGCTGAGCTGAGCAGGCGGGCACCTGGGCCTTGTCACTCACCAGACTGGAGGATGATTGGAGCCGGGAAACCATGGGCCTGGCTGGGCTACAGTTTGCCGCCCGACCCCAGGCAGCTGGGCTTCGGGGACAGCTGGGCTGTGGGCACGGGTGCCCCCCCCGCACCCCCAGCCCAGCCTGCAGGCACCAAGCATGAGGGTGAGCGTCCCGCCGGCCCTGGCTGGTCTCAGCCTGATCCTCAGCCTGAGGGGAGGGAGTCACAGAAACATCTGACCTTCTACTGAGTTACCCCAAGTTCATCTAAGGGGCTGCTTGGGAGACGCACCTGCCAATTGGCAGGTAGAGCCAGAACAGGGCTCGGTCCGCAGAGGGACCGGGACCATGAGGTGGACGTGTCGGAACCCCAGGTGGGGCCCAGGGCAGTGCCTGGCTGGCTCCCTCCGAGCTCCTGGGCAAGAGGGACAGGGTGCGCAGCCTCCAGCCAGCAGGCAGAGCCCTGGGGCAGAGCAAAGGCTGGAGGAGGCCGCCTGGCCAGAGCGGCATGGCCAGGCCGAGGGGCTGGGGAGCAAGCCCTCAAGACCACAGACAAGGACTTTGGCTTTTACTCTGGGAGATGGCACACTGGGTGAATGGGGTCCCTGGAGCCGCCCACTTCTCTGACACCCAGCTCTCCCAGGCCCACAGACCCACAGACCCACACTGGCGCCCAGGTGCCCCCTCAGGTCTAGGCTTCTCTTGGGGTGACGGTGAGGGGCCTGAGGCAGAAGCACATCTTTGCAGGGATGATGGGGGGGCCAAGGCCCCCCAGAGCTCCAGCCCCAAATCTAGACACCTAAATGACCAGGGCCCAGCTGGCTGCAGATCAGTCAGGAGCCAGCACGTCAGTCCCAGGCAAACCAGAGGCATCGATGCCTCTCGTGAGAGCAGAGGCTGTGGGAGGCGGGCGTCTTGGCAGCACCACCTGAGGGGGCAGGCAGTGCAGGAAGTGTGGGAACAGCAGACCTGGGAGTCCCCAGTTTCCAAGAAGACCCGGACTGCTCAGAGAAGAGAGAGGGCTGCCAACCCATAGTGGGTGCTGCCTTCTCCCTGCTCAGAGGCCCAGGGCAGGGGCAGGGATGTTCTGGGTCAGCCCCGGGCATGGAGGGCAGCAGGAGTACCCTGAGGGCCTACTGCTCTGGCACCAGCTCTGACAGATGGCCCATGGGTGAGAGAGCCATTTGTTTGGGAAAAACGTGTGCTCAGGGCTTTATGGGTTACAGCTTTACAAAAAAATTCTGAGTCTGTGTGTGGTGTATGTGCGTGTGAGCACGTGCGAGTGCTGGTTGTGTGCGTGTGGATGTGTGCACACGAGTTTGAGTGTGTGGCGTGTGCTGCGTGTGCGTGCGTGCACATGCATTGGACTGGCCCAGGCTAAGGCAGTGGTGTGTTTGGCAGACCCTCCCTGAAGATGGGGCTGAGAGGCCAAGCAAGCGGCTGCTGGGTGCGGGCGCGGCCTGGTGCTGGCGGGCGGTCGCCACGACGGCCAGGACCCTCTGCCCTGCCCTCTCGTCCCTCCCAGCATGACTCTGCTGTCTCCCCGATGACACGAGGGCGTCTCCGTCCCCACCCCCCCACACCAGGGCCAGCCTGTGTCCTGCCTTGACTGTTGGGTCAGGAGTGAGTGGTGTGAGCTCGGGGCTGGCCTCAGGCAGACGTCGGCCCCGATCAAGGACTTGGTGGTTCCTCAGCCACCAGCTGCCCAGCCAGGCAGCTGAGGGCCCGGTGCCCCGCAGGGCGAGGTGGGGGGGGGGGGTGGCGCTGTGACCCGCTCACACAGCAGAGCACTGAGAGTGTGTCACACGCCCGTCCCAGGATTGGGAACGGGTTGAAGTGTCCCTGACACAGCGTGCCTAGCCCTCACCCCGTGCCCGTGAGCCTGGCCTTGTTTGGGAAAAACCTTTGTCCACGTGACCAAGTCAGAACGGGTCTCGCTTCCACACCAGCGCCCAGAACCTGCGCACATATTAGGTCGCATGGCAAGGGGTTAAGGCTGCAGATGGAATTAAAGTTGCTAATCAGCGACCTTAAATGAGATTATCCTGGATTATCCGGCAGGTTCCTGTCCTCACCAGGGTGCTTAAATGGGAAAGGGCCACGGGTTGGACAGACTGAGCGTGAGACAGGCATCACCCCTGCCCAGTGACAAACGAACATGTCTCCAGACATTGGCAGATGCCCCTGGGGGCAAAATCACCTCCCCTGAAACCCACCCTGGTCCAAGCACTGGCTGGGGTCCCCGTCCACACGCCCAGCGCTATGCAGGGCTCCTCTTGGGAGGCAAGGCCAAGATCCCTCCTGCAGCAGCTGCTTGTGCTGTCCCTTGCACCACCTTGTGCTGTCACCACACCCCAAACATACCCGTGTCCCTTTCCCGCGTGTCAACTGTACTTCCTGTGAAACTTTCTCTGCGGGCGCCCTAGAGGTGGCGGCCCGCGCACCACTAAGCAGAGTCTACTTTCACTGCGACTGCAGGGCTGCTCGGGCAAGACCGGCACCTCACTCTGGACCAGCTGGCCCTCCCCCTCCTGGAACACAGCTGAGGCCCTTTGCTTGCCTGTCAGCTACCTTGCCCGTCACGTCCAGGCTGGTATCACTTTGAAGCTGTTATCTGTTACACTAGTCAAAACTAAGAAAGATTTTCTTCGTTTATTCCTGCTCTGCCGTCTTCCCTCCCTGAGCCCCGAGTCTCTGCCCTGAGTGGCTCCCTCCACCTGCCCGAAGGTCGTCTCCCGACCTTTCTCCAGAGGCAGGTCTCCTGGCACCTGTGTCTCCTCTTCAGAGTGTCCCGTCAGGGTGTGGACTGCTTCCATCTCACTTAAACCCATGACTCTCAACAGCCCCGTGGTAGGGGCACCACTGTTCCTGTGCCATGCAGGAGGAAACTGAGGCCCAGACTGCTGTGTGGACCGTACTGAGGCCACTCACCCACAAGACCACAGGCCCAGGAGAACCTCAGGGAGCGGTGAGTCATGGGCGGTGTCCTCATCCCAGTGACAGGTGCCCCCGCAGCCCCCCAACCTGGCTTCCTTCCTTATCAGGATGTGGGATGGGCCTCGCCTCCTCTGAGAGGCTCCTGAAGTGGCTGCTGAGCCGTGCTGGCCCTGCTGTTGCCATGGAAATGGCCAAAGCGTGGGGGCCATCTGGCAGCCTGACCACCTGTTCCCCAGGGGCCCCCAGCCAGACCACGACCCAGTGCTCAGGTCAAACACAACAGGGCACCTGCTCCTGGAAGCCTCTGGAGAAAAGACTGAAGCCTTCCCTGCGAGGGGCAGACAGCATGGGGCCCCACCAGTACCCCCTTTGCGGGGAGAGAGGCTCTTCCCACCTGCTTCCCCCCGCCCAGTGCTGACAGCACCCAGCCTGCTTCGAAGAGCACCTGCCCCCTCACTCGCAGGGGGCCCACCCTCACCTTGGTCAAACCTGGCCAAGACGTGACCAGGTCTGGCCAGCCAGTGGCTGCCCATCTCCCTCCCCCACCCGTGACAGAGGCCGGTCCAGGAACAGGAGGTAACCTGAGTCCAGCCAGCTCTCTGGCTGCACAAGTGCTCGGCAAAGGCACATGGCTGAGCGCACAGCCAGGGCGACCTGGGCGTGCCGGCCGCACCTGAAGGCAGCCTCCCCGGTGTCTCCACCAGTCACACTAACACAGTTCCGTTTTCATTCATGCCCGCTTAGGTTGGGTTTCTGTCACCAATGCCCTTTGGCTTCTGAAAGAGTCCTGGCAGGTTGGCTGAGTCCCGGTCCTACCCCAACACGCCCGGTGTGACTTTGGACGGTCCCCCGGAGGCGTTGGCCTGTATGTGTCCTGGGGACAGGTGCTCACCAAAGACCCTTCACCCTGGCGTCCTCCGCTTCTGTGCCTCCGGGACCCCCAAGGCCTTCTTGATAACATCAACCTTCCCACCTGCAGGAGGGTGTTGGGACGCAGGAAACCAAGACAGGCTGAGTGTGTATCCCTGAATGAGTGTGTGCCTCCTGGGCGGGAAGGGCCCTGTGTGCACAGCCAGCCAGACGTCCGCTCTGCGTCCATCCTGTGTCCTGTCTTGTGTCCAGCCCCTTGCCCTGGCACTCCTTCCTTGTCTGGTCCTACCTGCAGGCATGGCCTCTGGGGCTGGCTTTTGCCCAGCCTGGCCGGGGAGAGCCTCACTAGGGAGCCCGTGGGCCTGTCTCCCCGGTGGAAGCACCTGCCCCTCAGCATTTCTGCCAAGGCACTGGCGTGGCTCCTGCAGTGAGGCTCGAGGGCCTGGGAGGCATCACAGCACACCTGACCCTGCCTCGCTGGGGGAACTCTGCAACTCACCCCCAACCGCCTCAAGTGACCACGTCCTCGGGTGGTACCCCCATCACATCCCATCCAGGTGAGACGTGAGGCTGCAGGTTTGAGCCTGCAGCCCATACAGCTGTGCCCTCCCTTTCCAGCTACGTGAGTGCCAAGTCCTTTCCTTCCACCTAAGCCTGTGGGAGGGGGGTTGGGCTTGGATCTTCCCCATGGAATGGGGCCCACTGGGCCCTGAGGGCAGGTGATGAGGGAAGAAGAAGCCCAGCACCTGAGAGCAAGGCAGCTGGGTGAGGAGCCCAGGCCCTGGGGCGGCTTGAGCTTCCGCACAGCGTGGTGCCGGGTCCCTCCAGACTGCAGTCGGTCGCCGGGCCACCACACGCTGTGTGTGCACGGCTCCGGGAGGTGCTAGCCTCCAGCGCGGAGGCTTTGCAGCCTGTAGCTGGAAGGACAGTTGTCAGCCTCACTCTCTCAAGGTCAACTCAGGTCAGGCTAGGTCGTCGTTTGGGAGATTCCGTGGACGCACCTGAAACGGGGCCTAAAGAGTAACCTGAACAGGTAGATAAGGAAATCCAGGTGCCACGGACACCTGTGGAGACAGGCAGGTGACAGGTCAGCGACGACGCCCGTGGGTGGGTGGGAGGGGCCGGTGGTGGTGGGGACTGTGGCAGGGGGAGGGGCGTCACCTGCCTGAAGGTATTCGACTGCCTTGCTGCTGACCACCCACCTGCCCAACAGGTGAGCCCACGGCAGGGTTCCGATCGGGTTTGGGATCTTTGAAACAGAGACTCTGCACCTGAAGCAGCGACGGTGTCACGTCTCCTACGGAGAGCTTGGCGCAGGGAGCTCGGTAGCGACATTGCCCCAAGTTAACCCGAGAATGCACTCTCTTGTGACCTGGGAAGGACCAGAAAACAGCTTCTGTGTGAGTCCACAGAGTCAGCCTAGGACCCACCGCTGGGGTGCCTGGGGCCCTCTCCGCCCTGTTGGAGGGCCACCCACATCTGGCAAAGACCCCTCGTCTCTCACCGGCCCCGTATTTGAGGAGCCCTGTGTCTGCTCTGCTGTGTGTCACTTCAGAGCCAAAGCGCATGTGGGGTGTCCCCTGTCACACTGCTGGGTGGGCAATGATGTCCACACAGACCCTGCACTGCCTGGGGCCCTAAATGACCATGTGGGGCAGAGTCTCATGCCCACCCTGGTGCCATGAAGGAGTGACACCTTGCTAGGACGTCACTGTGGCCCCTGAGCCCGCCGTCACAGTGCTGGCAGCACCCACGAGGCAGGACTGGGACAGACGAGTCCTATGGGTGGGTGAGGTGGCGAGACCTGGGCTGGCCCCAGGGCCTGGGAGGGGGCGAGTTGGGGGTCCCAGGACTGGGGGCAGGCGGGACGGGGAGGAGGTTGGGATCACTGGGAGCCAGGCTCCAGGGGCCAGGATCTCGAGGGAGAGGGAAGGGGCAAGGACCCAGGAGCCGTTCTCAGGGACACTGGTGGCTGCACTTGAACAAGATCTCCAAGCCCCTCTGTGCCGGGTGCTGTTCGGCATGTAAACCCGTGGTTCCCAAACTGCTCCCAGGCCAGCAGCCTCAGCTTGTGGGAAGTGCTGATTCCCGAGCCCCAGGTGGACTGGGGCAGGCCCTGCGAGGTGTGTGAGCGATGCTGCGGCCCCCACGTGACTCCGGCCCCTTCAGGGTTGGAGAACTCAAGGAGCCTTCGAACCTCCCACCATGGGGAGCACCCTGTCACCTAGGGAGGGGACGACAGAGGCAGAGAAATTAGACAACTCGCCCATTCTTACGAGAGGAGCGAGGCGGAGTCCAGGCCACCCGCTCCTGGAACTGCCCTGCCCAGCGTGGTAGCCACCTGCCACACGGGGCGATTTCCTCTCAGATTAATGTTAATAAATAAAATGAACAATTCAGTTCTTTAGTTGCACGAGCCACATTTCAAGGGCTGAAGGGCCTCGTGTGGGCCCTGGACTGGACATCCTGGAGCTAGTGGGCTCGATCACCAGCTCTGGTCTTGGAGCTGTGCCTTAACCACTGCAGCATCCACCCCCAAAGGCCCCCCCTGGGAGGGAGAGGGCAGATGTGTGTGCAAGGCAACAAGTGACAGCAAGCAGCTCAGCACCCTGCTACCACTGCACCAGAGGACAGTGGGACCCCGGCAGTATGGTGCTCAGTTCTGGCTCCTGCAACCGGGGAGCGAGTTCAGGGCCCTGGTGCAATATTGTCATTTTTTAAAAACACTTTATGTATTTATCTTTAGAGAGGGGAAGGGAAGGAGAGAAACATCAAAGTGTGGTTGCCTCTCACGCACGCCCAGCTGGGGACCTGGCCCGCAATCCAGGCACATGCCCTGACTGGGAATCGAACCAGCGACCCCTTGGTTTGCAGGCTGTCGGAGCTGCACCAGCCGGGGCATTCAGCCGTTCTTTTACGATGTGCACAGCCAGGGAAAACAAGCGCCTGCTGGAGGGGACGTTCGCTGTGCCCAGAATCTGGAGGAGATGGCAGCTGGTCCCCAAGGCACCAGCCAGACCTCCTGGAAATGAATCAAAGGAGAAAAAACACCTGGGACTCCTAATGAAAGAGGCAAGGAGCTGAGAGGAGAGTCTGCTGGGCACCTGCAAAGGCTCTGTGTCCTTCACCTGGGACATCCGTCAGCAGGAAATGAGCAAAAGACACAGTCGTTTCTATTCTTGACATTTTCAGCACCAGACCCTGGACCTTCCCAAGCTTTGTTCCCAGAGGAAGAAAGGCCCCCTGGGGCCGACCGAGACCCTTGGAGCAGGCATAGAGCCCAGAGGCAGCTGCATGAGTGGGCCCGAGGGCCTGTATCCAAATGAAATACTAAAATATTGTTCCTGGGACCTCCCAACACCCACATTTTCTGGCCTTCTGTCCTCAGAGAGAGTTGGGCTATAGGAGTGCAGAGAAACAGTTCAGGTTCCATTTTCCATCTTCCTAACAAGGGTCTTAAAATCAAAAGGGATGATGCTGGGGGGAATAAAAAAGTTTTCATAACAAAACCGGACTGAGAAGAGGGGGCGGGGGACCCTGCCCCCACCTGGGGGGGCAGGCAGGAGAGGGTGGAGGCAGTACCGGAGCAGAGAGCTGGACTAGAGGAGGTTGCCAGCTTGGGGGGCCAAGCGCCCCACCCCTGTGTTGGGAAGTTTGTAAGGTCGCCTTCCCAACTGCACCCCAGGACAGCCTGGGACACCCAACCCACACAGCTCCCTGCCCTGCGCACACTGTGGCCCCAGGCCCTCCAAGGGGCAGGGCAATGTAGACTGAAAGCCCCAGGGACCCACCCCCCCCACTTAGTGTTGCCCGTCAAGCAAGGAGAGCCTCCCAGAGCTTCCCTGTCACATGGCTCACTGCCTCAGGGCCTTTGCCTGCCTGTGCTCTTTGTAGGAAACAGGGTTCCCTCTTCTTTTTCAAATCCTCACCTGAGGGTATGTCCATTGATTTTAGAGAAAGAGAAAGGGTGGGGGGAGAGGAACGGAGGGAGGGAGAGAGAGAGAAATGTTGTTGGGTTGCCTCCTGTCCACTCCTTGACCTGGGATTGACCCTGCAACCTTAGGTGTGTGCCCAGCTGGGGATTGAACCCAGGACCTTTGGGTGTACAGGATGATGCTCGGACCCCCTTAGCTACCTGGCCAGGGCAGTGCCTTCTCCTTTGCCAGGGCTGCTGCTCATCTCCTGGTAGGTCTCAGCTCAAATTGTCACCCCTCAGAGGCCTTGGGGGCCACCCGGTGCCTACTTCTGTGCCAGCTCCCTGTTCAGTGTTCTCCGTGTCATCCCTTGATGTTACTTAGCTCTGGGGCCCTGATCTCTCCCACGGTCCTACAAGGGCCGTCTGTGTCATCAGGTGCCTCATCACCAACAGCCTGGACACAGGGCCTCTGAAAAATGTGTTGAATGAATTAATGACCTCAGGATCTGGGGAAGACAGCTGGCCCCTTCACAAGAGGAAGTTCACCATGACCTCTAGCTTTCTTTAAATTTATTGATTTTCAAGGAGGGGTGGTGCGGATTTGTTTCCACTTATCTGTGCATTCATTGTATGTGCTCTGACCCACAATCTTGGTCTATCAGGACCATGCTCTCACCAACAGAGCTGCCCAGCCAGGGCCAGATGTAGCTTTCAGTTCTCCAGCTGACCCTTGGCGTGGGTTCCTGGTTCCCACCCTGCTGGCCCTGGGTGGGGAGCAGGCCCTGCACCCCAATGGCTGTCTCTGTGCAAACCAGGCAGCCCAGGGCCTGGTCCGTGGGGGCCTCCCATCTGGAAGGGCAAAGGGGCTCCCACAGGGAGCATGCTGGGAGCAGGGCTCTGGCCTTGGTAGAGTTGCGTGACCTTAAAAACTTGGGAACCAGGTGCTGGGAAAAGGGGACAGGGAACTCCTCCCCTTTATCTGTCTGTGGGACACCCCACCTCAAAATTGAACACGGGGGCTGACCAAGCAGGGGACAGGGAGAGTGCACAGAGCCCTGCAGGGGCAGCGACTGGCCTGCAGGGAGACTCCTGGGGAGAAGAGCAGGGGGCAGGCGGAGATAACCTGGACAGAGGTGGGGGGCTGTGGAGGGGCTGAAACAAGGAACCCTCATCCAGCCTTCCCAGACCCCGCAACACAGACAGGCTGGGTTTCTAGGGTCTGGAGAGCCCGCCCCAGCATCAGGAGTGGGGATAAGGACGCCTCATCCATGCCCCGTATCCGTGTCCCCCCTAGAGGTAGTGGCAGCGTGGACGTGCCATCCATGGCCCCCCCATTAGGAGTGGGGACGAGGACTCCCCATCCTTCACATCCCACTGCGACCCCCAGCTCGAGGGTGACAGTAAGCGTGACTCTGCGTCCACGTGTCTGGCTTAACTGGAGAGGCCACCACTTGCGCGCTCACGTGCTCTCAAGTAAACACTCTTCGGGAGGGAGACCCTTTCACCCAGCACCAGGGCCGCCAGACCGCCCCTGTGCAGGGGCGCGGCGTCCCAGGTCCCTGCCCTGGAGGCGGGGCTTACGGAGAGTGGGAAGGGCTTGGCTGAGCCGAGAGCGGGCGGGACGGGGCCTGAAGGGGTGGGGCCTCGCCAGCCGGAGGCGGGGCGACCGGGAGCGGCCGGCGGCGCGCAGGTGGGGCCTGGGCGTGGCGAGGCCGAGGGCGCCGAGCGCAGCCTGGGCGTGGCCGGGGCGGGGCGGGGGCGGGGCGAGGCTCGCGCAGGGCTCAGCCGCAGCGCCCACTTCCTCTGGCGCTGGCTGCCGGGCGGAAGTACGTCAGTTGTTATCTGCTTTGGTTCCCGTCGCTGCCGTCGCCGCCTCACGATCCCAGGCGCCTCACCACCCAGTCTGCGCCTAGACCGCCCACCCGGCCCGCCGCCCGCCTCCCGCCGCACATGGGACGCGCTCTCGAGTAGGCGGCCTCGAGCCGCGGAGCGCTGGCCGCCCCGCCGATGCTCGCGGCCGCCCGCGCCGGGGCTCCCAGGCCGCGCCGGGCCCGGGTTTGAGGGCTCCCCGCGCGGTATGCCCGGTCCGGCCCGCCGCCCGCAGCCGCCCAGCGCCCGAGCCCGCGCGGCCCGCACCGAGCCCGGCGGCCACGCGTAGCGCAGCTGCAGCGGGAACCCGACGGCGCGGCCGCAAGGTCACCGCGCGCCATGGAGGCCAAGGTCCGCCAGAGCCGGCGCTCGCGCGCACAGCGGGACCGCGGCCGGCGCCGCGAGGCTGCCCGCGACGCCCGCGACCGGAGCGCCTCGTCGGGCGACGAGCCCGAGCCCGGGCCCGGCAAGGAGAACGCCGGCCTGCCCCGCGCGCCCCCGCCCCGCGCCGCCGTCGCCGCGCGCCCCCCGCGCCGTCGCCGCCGCGAGTCCAGCTCGCAGGAGGAGGAGGTCATCGACGGCTTCGCCATCGCCAGCTTCAGCACCCTGGAGGCCTTGGAGGTGGGTGCGGCGGCCGGGCGGGGCTCCCCGGGAAACGCCAGCCCCGGGGCGTCGGCACACTTGGGCCCCGCGCCCCTGGCGGGTCGCTGCGGGAGGTCTCAGCAGCCAGCAGCGGGTGCAGGGGTGTTTGCATCGAGCTGCTGGGGAGGAAAGTCTGTAAGCTACACTACCCAAAGGGGGGCCGCGGCCGCACAGTCTTCCCAATTGTGTTTTCGTTGCCAAAGTATCACTTTATTGGGCTCAGGATGTGCTGGGAGGTGTACGCCGTTGGACTCGGTGGAGGCGGTGATAAAATAGACACATGGAGGTTCTTCCTGTTCCTCCTCTTCCCCTTGAGGTTTCTGTTCAGACTGTCGCTTGCAGCGTGGTTAATAGGAAGACAGCAAATAGTGCTTGTCTGGCTGACTTGTCGTGGACAATGTTTGCTGAGCAAATACTGCCCTGCTTGCCTGGGTCCCTGTGAGTGGAGAGGGAAACGAGTGCTGTCAGAGTTGGCAAGTGGGGCGTGTGGGAAGCTGGCCTGAGTGGAAGTGCTGGCCAGGCCCCGGGGTCCTGGGAACCTCCACCCTTAGGGACCCCGTGCAGCACTTACTTTGAGGGGCCAGCATCTGCTGGGCTTGGGGTCCCAGAGATCACTCAGTTAACAACTCCCTCCCTCTTCCTGGGGCTTGGAGGCCATTGGCCTGTGATGCCTTGGGGTAGGAGAAGTGCCCACACTGCAGGTCCCTGCAGGGACCCCCCTCCCTAGGATCCGCCAGGTCTGTGGAGAACCTCAGGGTCAGGTGGAGGTGGCTCAGAGGCAGGTTTGTTGCTTTCCGCCTGGGCGGGGCAGGCACGCAGGTGGGGCGCTGTCTTGGAGCTGGTGCACACCCCACAGCCCCGGGATCCTTTGTCTTTCTTGTGTTGGGCCTGAGATGGTTCCTGGGCCCAGGGGTCCTGGCTAAGACGCTTCGGTGTGGTGTGGTGTGGTGGCGGTGTCTCGGCTCTGTGCTGGGAAGAGGGGCCCCAGGGCTGAGTTTTCTGCCTTCGGCCGGGTCCTTCCCTACAGCCCCTGAGGGTGGTGACACCGCCCTCTCTCCAGGCAGCCTCTCCCACCCAGCATTGTGTCTAAGAGCTTTGTCAGCCCCTCTTGGCTTCTGCCCGGCTCACAGTTGGGCAACTTCAGATCTTGGAGTGAATGGCAGGCTTCCTTCCCCCACTGGTGACCCCCACACTTTCCTTCCCGCCGGTCTCCTCTCTCTCCCCCTGAAGCCTCCTGTGACCTGTTCACTCTCTGTTTGGTGGCTGTCCACACCAGACTTGTGAGCTAGAAGTGGCCGGGCTCCACCTCTGTCTCGTGTGCCCCCTGTGGGGCCCCAGTGCCCCGTGCTCCACCCGTGGAGTCAGGAAGTGGATGAGTAAGGAAGGCCGGGGTTTTGGGAAGATGGACTGTAGGGTAGTCAGCAAGCCCCAAGCCTGTGGGGGTCCCTGTGGGGCCTGCAGAGACTCTGACTGTGCCCCTCCCGAAGTGCAGCCTTGGTCTCGGGGAGTTCTGTGGGCTCTGAGCGGCCTTGGCTGGGTCACTGGGAGCTGAGCCTGCTCCCTGCTCAGTGCTCTGTGTCGCCCCAGGCTGCTCCATGAGTCTTTCTCTGCCCTTCTGAACCAGGAGGGTCCACCTGGTATGGAAAATACCAGGCTTCTGCACAAGTTGTGACTTCTAGCTTGGCACTCTGGCGTGATCTCCTTTCTTGCTAAGGTGTAGTGGTTTCCCCCAGACGTTCATGAGTGTGCACTCCAGCTGGTACTGTCCTTACTCCCTGTGCAGGTGGGTGCACTGAGACCCAATGCCATGAGTCAAGGCCCCGAACCCCTGCAGCCCGAGCAGATTCCCTATCCTCCTGCCCCTTCATGTCCCTGGACAGACCTCCCTACCCCCATGCCCAAGACAGGTCCCTGTCCCCCCAACCACGTGCACCTGTATCTGCCCCTGAGGCAGGATGAACCCCTGCTCCTGGGGTAGTTGAGGGGGTCACGGCCACTTCTGCTGAGTCCTGCAGACACAGCAGGCCACTGGGATGTGCTGTGGCTGAGGAGGGGCCCTGGGTGTGGCCTGACTCAAGGTGTGTCTGAGGCCCTAGGGGACACTTGGCTGGGAATGTGGGGAGCTGGGAGCTGGCCCTGCTAGCCAGTGTGTGGAGCCTGGGGGTCTTGATCCAGGGGCCATGTGCCCAGCTCACTCCTCAACAGAGGCTGGGACCACGTGGGTGGTCGGGCTCAGCAAGGACAGCTGGTGGTGGAGAAGCCTTGGTGGTAGGGCATGTCCCCCAGCCTGCCTCCTGCTATTCATGTGGGGAAACTGAGGCCCAGAGAGGGTGGGCACTTTGCAGTCACAGGACGAGGTGCGGCACCAAGCCCGGGACCCTCTTAGCACGGTGTAGGGCTGCCCCCTCACCCTCTGAGGACCCATACTGCAGGAGCTGCTCTTCCAAGGAGATAGCAGAGCCATTGCATGGCCCACGTGGGTGTCGCCATTCCCTCCTGGGCAGCAGCAGTTTCGCCACCTGTGGGGTAGGAGCATGGGCTGCGGTCCCCACACTCACCTCCCCACACTCACCGGCAGGGCGTGGTCCTTATACTCTGGGCAAGGAAGTGAGGCCCAGGGTAGGCTGTCCAGAACCCACCCCCTGCAGCCCCTTGGGTCTGTGAGCTCTTCCCTGAACTGGGCTGCGTCTTCTGGACGCTCTTGGGAGGCATCTGAGCTGAGGCGGAGTGAGTGGTCTGCAGTGTCTCACCCGTGCGCCCCCCTCCCTCCCGTCACCACGCATCCATTGTGGGTGGTGGGGCCACAGGATGAACCGTCACGTGGTGTGGCAGGCCTTGGAGGTGCCATGGCCCTGTGTCTGCTGGCTGGCTGACTCGTCCATCTGTGGGCACATGCAGGTGGGCAGGGACTGTATCCGGGGCTCTGTTACCCTAGCCCGTTCCTCTGCTTCACCATGGCTAGGTACTGTGTGCATAGCACTGTGGTCTCTGAGCCTCAGTTTCCCTGTCTGCTGTTCACATGCTACCCCAGCCCTGCTGGCAGGGAGGGTGGCAGAGGTGGCTGTCTCCCCACTTCCTCTCTGCTGAGCGCTGGAGGACAGTGCTAGGGAGGCTGAGCATCGCGGTGAGTGAGGCCCCGTGGGTGCAGTCCACCTTCCCTCTGCCCCTGCTCCTAGTTTCTGGGTGGAGTTGCAGGTTCACAGCCTATGTATTTGTGTGCTGTGTGTGTGTTGGTGTGTCTGTATATGTATGTGGGCAAGCCCGTTGGGACCTTTGTGGGTCCCAGCATCCCTTCCCTCGGTCTCTATCTTCCACATGTCCCCTTTGTGCTCCTGGCCCTGACCCATCCCGCCCTTGCAGACCCCGAGGACCACTCCTTGGGTGATGTCAGTGGCCTGTGGAGGGCAGACTCACACCTTGTCCCTCCACCACACTTGGCAGAGCTGCTCCCAGGAGGGCCCAGCTTCCTTTGTCCACGTCGCGGACCAGCTGCAGCACAGGCGAGCGGTCACTCCTGCTGTCCCACTCTGGGGGCAGCAGCACTCCAGAGCTCACTGAGCTGGCCTTGCCCACGTCCCTCCAGCTCTGAGCTTCCCACTCAGTAACTGTGCTGCCTTGGCCCCTCTGTGTCCACCCAGCCCTCCCCTGTGGCCCCTGCAGCTCCAGCCTCACCTGCCTCTCTGACACCCTTGGGCGCTTGTGGGGCCACACTCAGTCCCTGCAGCTGCTCTGCCCTCATCAGAAGATTCTTTGCCCGAGTGGCTTAATCTCTCATCTTCCCCAGGCAGGGGTCATACTCTCCCTGGCCCTTGGCAGGACGCTTGTAACCCCTGTGTCTGGGCCCCGGGAGCCCCTCCCAGCCTTTCCACAGCAGGTCAGACCCTCTGTCCTTTGTCTCTGTGTGGACTCTGGTGGCGTCAGGTTGCTCACGGGTACCTCTCCCCACCTGGGACCTTTTCGTGCCTGTGATGATTTTCTGATGGAAACCCCCAGACCTGGGGCATCCGTGTGCCGTTTTTCTAGTGTGTTGGTGAGTGGGGAGGCAGCCACCTTTCTGAGTGCGGGTGGTGTGTAGCGGTCTTGCCCCAGGCTGCCTGGCTGGGACCACAGCTGGGGTTTGGGACCACATTCCTCAGTGAAGGTGGTCTGTGTGGTCTTGTGCTGGCTGGTCGTGCTGCATCTCCGCCTGTGCCCCAGGGCAGTCAGGTTGCAGGGGAGCCATCAACCCTCTGCACACTGGGAGAGCTGCGGGCCCTGTGTCCAGCCCTGCTTGCTCGTACCCAGTTCGAGACCCCAGTCAGCTCCGTTTGCAGCAGGGAGGCAGTTGGTGAGAAAGGAGACCGCAGGGCCAGCGTCGCGGAGCCTCCTTCCCTCTGCCTGTGGCTGCACCTCTCCCCCGGACTGCTGCGCCACTCGCTTGCTCTCTCATTGGGACCCATGCGTTGGTGGCCTTGGGGCAGGCCGTGCTCAACGTGTGGTGTTGTTGGGCCCTGGGAAGGGATCGCTGGCCAGCAGGCTCACTCTGTTCTCACACCCGAATCCCTGAGCGTTTACTGAGCACTGACAGGGCGGGCCTGGTTAGGCAGAGGAGGCAGACGGGGAGAGATGGTGCCTGTCCTGACAGCCTTGAGGGGCTCGGGGAGGTTCTTGGCAGGGGCCAGCGAGGAGAGTGGTGGCGTCTGGTGGGGTGTTCAGGTTGGCATGCCTGGAGCAGGGTCCCCAGGGCACTGGTGGCGCTTGCTCCCTTGGGGGCTGGGATCTGAGACCCTAGTGCAGGTCAGTGCTTTGGAGACCCCAGGCATGCATAGCGCTCTGTTCCAGCTCCCTGTGCCGGTGACTCTGGCGCCCTGGTGTGCCAAGGTCACTTTATCCTTGTTCATCTCCCCAGGACTCTGGGCTGGGCTCTGCCTGAAGGTGCCCGCTGGGGAGAGCTGATCCCGAACCCTGGCGCACAGCCCTGGGTGGCGTAGGCTGCCCGGCCTCACTTCTCTGGAGCAGCCCATGTGTGCCTGGGTGTGCATGTTGTGGGTGTGCCTACATGTGGGCAGTATGCATGTGTGTGTGCCTATGCAAAGGTGGGGATTTGTGGATATGCACATGTGTACCTGTGTGTGAGGGGCATGCATGTGCATATGTGCGGCGGGACCTGCTGGCAGAAAGCTGAGGCTGGCCCGGCAGCCCCGGAGGCCACCCGGCTCAGACTCTGGTCTGGTGAGGCGTCTCTCCGGCCCTGGCTCTGCTTCCTCCTCGGAGCAGCGCTCTGGGCAGGTGCTGCTGCCTGGGCCCTGCACAGGTGGTGGGAGCAGAGCCGTACACGCTGACCCATGGGCCCCAGACAAGGGAGGGTCCCCTTGGTGTTACAGGCAGTAGGGGGAGCAGCGCACCTGTCGGGATGAGACCCACAGCCAGGAGGGAGCAGGGGCCGAGCAGCCCTGTCCGGCTGATGCCCGAGTCATGGGATTGGAAACGAGGGGTCAAGGTCGAGGCGGATGTGCGGTGTCTGTACCAGGTGAGGTGTGGGCTGACCTCATCCTCCCAGCAGCCCCTCAGCGGAGCTGTGCTGTTCTCCTTGTGTAGATAAGGAAACCGAGGCACGGGCGTGAGTTTGCTTCCTGTCTACATGGCTGGCAAGTGGCAAGGCAGGACAGGAACCAGGCACGGGGTGTGGTCTGTGTCTGGGCCTGGGCCTGGGGTCTGACTGTGGGAGCCCACCTTCCTGACCCACCTGCCCAGCCTCGGGCCGTGGGCCCTGGCCTTCCAGGTGACCTCTTGGCTGCACGCTGACTTGAGACCTGGCCCTGTAGGCGCAGAGCACAGCCAGTGTGGGCCAGGCTCTGCCCCTCCCCACGGTGCCCACAGCCCTGCGCCCAGAGGAGGACTGTACACAGGGTGTGGCGGGGGTACGAGGCAACCCTCCTCAGGGCTGCTTGGTTCTGTGGCTTCTTTCTGTCTGTTCCCCACCTGGGACAGCCTCCCTGGGCAGCCCGCTTGGTGAGTAGGGCAGGCCTGCAGCCCCGTCAGCCCCCCCTGCACGTGGCAGCTGAGCGGGTCCCTGGATGGGGGGAGCAGGGACACACAGCCTGGACGTGGAGGGGCTGAGCTGTGGGGCCCGGTGTTGGGGCGAGAGGCTGGGAGGGGCAAGGACTGACTTCAAAACCTGTCAGGACAGCGGCAGGGACCGTTCCATCCCAGCCAAGTGTGCGGCAGAGGGTGGCCTGGGTGGTCAGTGCAGGCTCACAGTATGGTCCCTGAGGAGGAGTGTGGGAGCCAGCAGGAGACTGACCTGTAGGGACCAGGCTGAAGGGAGGCAGGATCCAGAAGCTTCCAGGGCAGCTGCGACGTCGGCTCTCTAGGCCGACGTGACAGTCGTGTGCTGGTTGGGGGGGGCAAGGGACGTCGCAGGCAGGACATCTCACTTGGGGGTCAGTGCAGCCCAGGCCTCTTTTGAGGGTATGCAGAAGGTGGGAATGCAGCCAGGTGTTGTGGGCGCGAGCTGTCCTGTCCCCCCAGTGCACTTGGAGGGCCACTGCAGAGGGTCCCCACGCTGGGGCACAGGTGTCAGCACCGGGGGGCGGAGGCCTTCCTGGTTATGCCTGGGCTGGGAATTGGGCCAGGCAGAGGGAACCCCCACCCCATCTTGGCTTCTGGCATGTGGGGCCTGGAGGGACCCCCGGTTTTAGCACTCCCAGTTCCGTGTCTGGGAACCCTCAGTCCCAGGCAAGCAGGGACTCTGAGGGGTGGGGCCCACCCTGTTGAGAGAGAGCCCCGGGGAGGGAGTCCTCGTGGGGTGCTCCGTGCCCCATGGGGAACTCTCGGAAGGGGGGCCAGGGCTGGGGGGCTGCAGTTGGCGGGGAAGTCTGAGCCCAGCCTTGCAGGTTAGGGTGGTGAGTCACAGGGCTGCCAGGGTGGAGGGGACTGCGGCCTCACTGTCCCCTCCACCTGCACAGGGCCCGCACTCTCACCCTCTGCTGGAGCTCCTGTCCCAGGGCCATGCCTGCCACTGTGGCCTTTGGCCTCCGGCCAGGGGAAGCAAAGGGTGTCCCGCTGTGGCCAGGACACGGCGGGGCCGAGTCTAGACCAGAGAGCCAGGCACTGCTGCCTCACATCTTCTGACGTTCTTGTTTCTGGTTCAGAAAAAAACATGATGAGTTTGGACGACCTGTTTGGACAGACGCATCCTCCTGACCACAGTGGGGCTGTGCGTGTCTGGAGAGGTGGTGCCTGAGGCCCTTCGAGGCTGCAGGGGTGTGTCTGGGCGGTTTCTTTCTCAGGTGCTTGTTAGAAAGTGGACCTCTGCCCAGCCACGTGTCCCGAGGGGTGGCTGTCCTTGTGGTTCCAGGTTCCAGTTGACGCATCCAGTCATTTGCTCACCTCCTGACAGACACTGGGCACAGCCCCACCCTCACCCCAGGGCTCAGGCTGGAGGCTGCCTTGGGCTGGCAGCTGGGGCTTGGTTTTAGGCACTCTAGAAGCATGGGGTTCCTGTTCTTCCCTCAGACAGGTGGTTCCCTGTAAAAAGGAGCTGAGCCCATGGGGACTCGGGAATGTGTATGCGTCGAGGGTCAGATCTGGACAAGGGTGGCCCAAGGAAGATGCGGAGAGCACCTGAGGCTCTGTCAGCCCTGGAAGCTCGGGGCAGTGCCATGCACCCTGCCCAGGCTCCTCCCCAGCAGCTCGAAAGGGCCTCGTTCCTCTGCTTCCCCACGGGTGCTACTCTCTCGTACCCGTGGGTGTCGTGAGAACTCGCCTGATGGGCCTGCTCCCTTCTGGGCTGGTCGCCAGCGCTGGGAGCTGAGTGGGCACACAGCTGGTGCTCACTTCCAGTTTAGTACGCGCAGGGGGTGGGGCATGGGCCAGGGCAGGGGAGAGAGGCCTCCTCAGGCTGTGCCCGTGTGCAGGCAGCCTGTGGGTGTCCCCAGGTCCGAGCGTGGGGACCATGTGCTGCACTCGAGACGCTGGGCTCCTGCTGCTTGCACAGGGCCGTGTGGCATAGGCCTACTGGGTCACCCTTGGGGACCCGAATTCCAGCCTGGGGAGTGAGCTTCCACATGGGGTGGGGTTCCCAGCCTTGCTGATGGGTCAGGTTGCATGCCCGACCTTTGCCCTCACGGGGACTGACCCTCGGACCCTTGGTCTGGCCAGCCCACCTTCTCCTCTCTTTTCCCCTTGCCCCTCAGTGGGCCCGTGGAAGGAGCAGGGATGCAGGATGAGCCCCCTATGCAGGAGGGTGTGCCCATCAGACCTTGATGTGGGCCAGGGGTGCCCCAGGCCCCCACTGTGAGAGGTTGTGCAGGTGTCCCAGTGCCATTGTGAGACCCAGGTCCGTGTGGCTGTGGGTCATGCCCCTCCTTGAGCTGCTGGGAAAACCCTGGGAGTGTGGGGTGTCCGCCCTGAGGGGCAGGGTTTATTGGGCCCCATGTGCAGCACCGGGGGTGGAGGAGAGTGGTCAGTCACCCTGCAGTTGTGCATGGTTGTTCCCGGGCCGGGGTCACAGGGTCATGAGCAGGCATAGGGGTCTTCTGCCTGGAAGATTAGTATGGGCAGCCTTGTGGCCCCTCGGAGAGCAGAAGGAGGGGTATGGGGGGTGTCTTGAGGCAGCTGCTGGAGCGAGGTTGAAGGACCTCAGTCGGCAAGCACAGTGCATTTCTGTTCCAAGCCAGGGACCCCGACAGATTAGGACATCGGTCCTTCCTCCCACCAGGTGAGCTGAGGCCTCTGAGACCCCAGCCAGGTCCCCACCTGAGGGCAGGCTGCCACTGTCACTGCTGGCCAGATCCCCTTAGATCCTCGGGAAACACATTCTGTGCAGGTGTGAGGGTATCACCTGGGGTACTTCCTGTGAGGGTGATACCTGGGGACACTTCCTGTGGGGTGGGAGGGTGTCACCTGGATGTGACACAGCAGCTAAGCTGTGGGTGGATGTGCTGTCACCATCCTTCAGGCCTTCCTCCCTCTTCTGCAGCCCAGGAGCTAACTCCCCCCACCCCATGGACCCAAGCGAGATGGGTGGGTGGCACTGCCCTGGCACCGCCAGCAGTGTGGGGCTCTGAGCATGGTGCCGGGGTGGGGGGACGTGGCCAGGACCAGATCTGCGCGTGGTGGTGCGCGGGAGACCGTGCGTGTGGTCGGCGTCGGTGCTGTGTGTCAGTTTCTGCTCCCGGCACTGGGTGCCACTGTGAGTAAGGCAGAGGCGCAGGTTCTCACTCCAGGGAAGGGGCCTGGGATCCCCATAGATGGGCACACCTGGCTGAGATGGGGACCACTTTCCCAAACCAGGCCTCTGTAGTGGCAGGGTGCCAGGCTGCATGGCATTGGGTGAATAAACCCATACGGTGGCTCAGGACCAGGGATCATCCCTGCCTGTGGTCAGCTGTGCAGGGACGGCGCCCTCTGAGAAACACAAGGGGCACTCCTAGGAAGGGCCAGGCCTCAGCAAGGCCTGAGCTGAGGTCAGTCTCGGCACCTGCTTCCTGCTGAGCTTGGGCAGGGTTCCATGCCGGCTGAGGGGCTCCTTGGGGAGATCATGCACCTCCTCCCACCAGCTTCGCTCAGCCTCAGTCTCCTGAGCCGCCGTCCTGCCTACATTCACCTGACCCATTTGTCACCTCCTCCCACTCCCCTCTCACGTGACCCTCCCAGCACTGGTGTGGGGGGACTCCTGCCTGGGTGTGACCTTCCAGATAGGTTCTGCTGCGTGCCCGGGACTCAAGGCATGTCACTGGTGGGATAATGTGTGTCGCCATGTGTCACTGTCCACTCACCGGCTCTGTCCTGCCTCCCCCACAGAAGGACATGGCCTTGAAGCCACATGAGCGGAAGGAGAAATGGGAACGCCGCCTGGTCAAGAAGGCCCGAGAGTCAGAAACCTGTCCATCTGCAGAGCCGAGTGAGAACGGCCGGGCCCTGGAGGCGGGCAGCCCCGAGCAGGACCTGGAGCCCCCATGTGAGCAGGGAAAGAAGGCCCCGCTGCAGCCCGCCCAGCAGGTGAGTGCCAGGCACCCCCTAGCCACGGGCTCCGTGCCCCCCCCCTCCCCCTGCACCCTTGGGGCACACCGACACCTGGACTGCCCATCAGCACCTGGGCTGCCCTGTGACGCGTCCCGTTGTCGTCGGGCTCGGGGGTGTGGGGCGTACGTGGCCCGGGTCCTGGGCAGAGGCAGGAGACCTGCCTGGTGGGTCATAGCCAGAGCAAGGCCGAAGCAGGCTGGGGACCCAGGAGTGGGTGGGGGTGTGCTTAGCAGGGCCCCAGGCGTACTGCTGATAGGCTGGCCCCGCCTCCCCATTGCGTCCGTCAGGCTCCGCCAATATGGGATGCCCAGCGTGTCTGGACTGCGCGGGAGCAGGCTGGTTGCTGGTGCTCTGTCTGCCAAACGGAAGCGCACTGTGGGGGGCGGGGGTGTGGGGTTGGTGGTCTGGGTACCAGGAGCAGCCCTCCCCCACCTGGGGCCTGGCAGCTGCTGGGTGGGCCCTTGGTGGGAGGGACCATGTGCACTGGCACCCAGGCCCAGCTGGCCCGGCCAGGGCATCCTCCCAGAGCCGAGCACAGGCAGGGCTCTGTCCAGGTGTGGCCGGCTCAGCATGGTGGCTGCTCTCCCCTTCGGGACTCGCTGGTTTGCGCCTTCTCTCGAGGAGGGTCTCCTCCGTGTCTCACACTGTCCTTCAGCTCACCGGGGACTGGGCTGCTGGTGCGGGGCAGCATGTCTGGGCCGGGCTGGACGGGGGGTCTGCAGGCACACTGGCCCAGGTGGACACGTGCTCTTTCTTCCATGCAGGTGTGCTCCCCAGAAGGGGGGCCGCTCCCAGCCAACCCCTGGGACCAGACCGGCCCGGCCCAGCGCCCGCAGCAGCTCCAGCCCAGCCAGCCCCAGGGGTCACTCCCAGCCCCGTGTCAGCGCTGCCAGCCCAGCCGGGCGGTCCCGGACCCTGGGCAGCCCTGCCAGCCCCAGCAGCCAGTCCCGGGTCAGCGCAGCTCGCCCCAACGGTCACTTCTGGGCCCAGGTCAGCCCTGCCGGCCCCGGCGGTCACTTCTGGGCCCAGGTCAGCCCTGTCGGCCCCAGCGGCTGCTTCCAGCCCCAGATCAGCACAGCCGGCCCCAACGGTCACTCCTGGCTCAGCCCTACAGGCCACGGTGGGCACTCCTAGGCCCCAGGCAGCACTGTCGTCCCCTGCGCTCCCTCCCGGCCCCCTGCCATCTCTGTCGTCCCGTGCACTCCCTCCCGGCCCCCTGCCATCTCTGTCGTCCCCTGCGTTCCCTGCTGGCCCTCTGGCACCACTGCTGGCCCACGTGGTCCTCCTGCGTGGCCCCGTGTCTGCACAGCCAGCCCAGCAGGGCGTCCTCTGGAGAGCAGTGTGGGTCCCTGCGGTCCCTGCCCTCCCACTGCCCACGCTGCCAACCCCCTCAGTCACTCCTCACGCTGCGTCCCCGCCGCCGGCCCTGCAGCTCCCTCCCAGGCCAGTGCTGCTGCCCCCAGCAGGCACTCCCGGCCCCGTGCCAGCCCCGAAGGTCCCTCCTGGGTCAACCCAGTCATCCCCAGCGGTCCCTGCTGGGCCTCCGTCAGCCCCAGCAATTAGTTGAGGCCCCAGAGAAGCATGGCCCCCCCAAACCGTCACTGCTGAGCACACAGCCGCACCACCAGAAGCAGCCACTCCTGGGCCCAGAACAGAACTGCCGACGAAAGCGGCCCCTTCTGCACCCCAAACAGCCCTGCCAGCCCCCACAGTCACTTCTGGGCCCAAGCCCGCCCTGCAAGCCCCAGCCTTTGCTCCCTATCCCCAAGCGTCCCTCGCTCCTGGGACAGCCAGCCCCTCCCCGCCGGCCGCTCCTGGGGCCCCTGAGCCAGCCGCGGCGGCGGTCCCTACTGGACCTGGTTCAGGGCCGTCAGCCCCAGCCCTCACTCCCAGGCCCGGGCCGTCCCTGCTGGCCCCTGAGGTCACGGCGGACTCGATCCTGCACCCACTCGGCCCGCCAGGCCCCCTATGTGAGCCCAGGAGCCTGATGCCTGCTGTCTGGACCATCTCGCCTGTGGCTGTACTGGGCAGGGCCCGGCCCAGCCGTCTCACCCTGCGGCCTGAGCTTTGTGGCCAACTGGTTGGTCTTCTCCAGGCAGGCCAGGCTGTGTGCTTAGAGACTGAGGCTCAGCAGAGGCGGGAGCCCCGGCTGGGCCGCCGTCAGCCCCAGGCCTGCCTGCGCCAGGAAGAGAGGAGAGGACCCCCGTGTCTCCTGCCTCCCGTCGTGCCTGCTCTGCTCCCCATGCCCGCTGCTTTGTCATGTGCACGCCCCAAGGGGAGGGGCTGCTGGGGGTCTCTCTGTCTCTCTGTGCCTCTGAAGTGCCATGTGTCCTTGTATGTTGGTGTCTGTGCACGCTGGCCCCAGGTGTGCAAGTGGATGTGTGCGTGGGTATGGTGCGTGAGCTGTGTGTGAGCTGCAGACCGCCGTGGGCCCCTCTCTCTCTGGTCGGTGTGTGTTCCTTGCTCCCAGGCAGGACCAGGGCCCAGCCTTTGCTCCACCTCCAGGGTCCGGTGGCCGTGGGGAAGGGCACTCAGGACTCCTGTGGTCAAGTAGAAGCTCCTGGTAGCAAGGAGGGTCTTTCCCAGGACTCCTCGCCACCCTGTAGCCAAGCACTGGAGCCATCAGGCCCTGCTGCCCAGCTCTGCACCCAGAGTCCGCAGGGCCCAGGGCCTCTGCAGCCTTCCCACTGTTGGCCCCACCGCCCCCCCAGACGTTCCCTGTTGGGACAGACCTCACACTACAGGCTCCTCTGCCTTCCTGCTCAGCTCGGACTTGCCAGATTCTAGGGGCCCTGGGTGGGGGCCGCACGCAGCCCTTTTGGAGAGTAGCTTTGCCACCTGGGCTGCCCCAGCTGGGTTCCTGTTGGACCCCTGTGCACCAGTATCTCCTGGCTGTGCCGGCCCCGTCCAGAGCTGACCCCGCCTGCGGAGGTGCCCGTCCTCACTCCTGAAGACCCTGACCCTGTGGCGGTCTCGACCAGCTGGGCGTGGGGTCCACCTTGCAGCCTGATGTCCTGGCCCTCACCCAGGGCCTCCCAGACATGCGGGGCCTATTTTTCTGATTAAAGAATAAAAAGTGCCGTGCCATTATTTTCATAACCGCATCAGTGTTTGTGATTTCGTAGACAAGTGTGCTGCGCGCGGCGACTCTGACCAGTGACTGCACCTGGACTCGCCTCTTGGCCATTACCCCTTCCTGAGCAGTGGGGCAGCTGCGTGGTGTGGCCGTGGGGTCTCAGCTTGCCCTCACTGCCCTCAGGAACAGGCTTCAGCCCTGGAAGGGGACTCAGGCTGCGTGTGTGTGTCCTGCCCTGAACCCGCCCGGCCTGTGGGACAGTGAATCTCTGTTGGGTCCCGGTGCACGCACGTGTCTGTCTGGGTGTGACCCAAAGACAGGTGTGGATGCTGCAGCCCTGCCTTTTTCCTTTTTAAAAAAGTTCTGTTTTTAGAGGAGAAGGGAAAGGAAGGGAGGTAAATGTCAATGTGAGAAACGTGGACTAGTTGCCTCATGCATGCCCCCCAGCCAGGGACCCGGCCCGAAACCCAGGTGTGCTTCCTGACTGGCCATTGAACCAGCGACCCTTTGGGTTCTGCAGGACAACACCCAACCCGTTGAGCCACACCTTTCTCAGACACTCTGCCCTGGGCTTGTTGGCCAAAGCTCCTGGGTGCTGCTAAGTTGGGGAGAGGGAGAGCCCTGGGGGCCCCACAGCCAGGGCCTGGGCCACCCTCTTCTGCGTCCAGGATGCGCCTGTGTGAGCCTGGGGTGAGTGGGGCCTGGGCTTCCACCAGCCCCTGCGTGATTGCTGGCTGAGAAAGGGGTTGGTCCCCCTGAAAGTGGAAGGGCTGCCCCCATGGACCACAGCTGCCTCGGGCTCACAGCGCGGGGCCCTGAGGGCGGTGACCGCTGGGCAGGCGCCCGCTTGCCATGGGGAGGTTGGCCACAGAAGCCAGCCCTGGGGGCGCCGTGCTGCTCACATTGCTGGAGGGGTAGTGCAAGCTCTGCGTGGCCGGGGCTGGAGTCAGGAGTTTGCTGTGGATTTGGCAATTAGGACATGTTGGAGGCTAAATCTGTTTATGACCCACCTTGTTGGCTAAAGGACACAGTTGTGTGGCCCTGGTGGCAGAGGTTTGGGCCTAGCAGCTGCTCTGGCCACAAGACCAGTATGGCCTGCCAGCTATGAGGATGGAATGTCTTTGAGGGGTGCCTTGGAGGTCTGGGGGCAGCCCCTGCTCAGGCCCCAGGGGCCCCTTGGATGGAGACTGGAGCCTGGGCACTGTGCTTTGCTGGGTGTCCACTCCATGCCCTGCCTAGGCCCCTGCCTCTACCTCCCCATCTGCAGGTTTGCCTTGGGTAGCAGACGAGAGCCCCTGGTGCAGTGCCTGGTCCCTGCCCAGCCTGTGACAGACGAGGGTGACAGCTGTGGCTGTGGTGGTTGTCAGGGTGGGGGCGTGTCCTGCCAGACCCTGGATGGTGCCACCAAAACAGTTTACCATGCAGTTGCTCTCCGAAGACCCCTGGGGTCTGCCTACTGGCGAGGGGCACGGGTATGGGTGGCCCCTGGCGGGTCGACGGCTGTTAGTCCTCAAGGTGGGTCTGTGTGCCACACCCCGCACCACCTGCACCGCCCACGCCAGGCTGGTGGAATTCCTGGGAGCAGCTCGTCTGCCTCCTGAGCGTGGGGCTGCGCCTGGGGGGCCCCGGCCTCCAGTGCATGCCCAGTCGCTCCTGACAGGTCTTGCCCCTCCATGCGATAAACACCTGGGGCTCGCTGAGGAGTTCTTTGTGAGCACCACCATTGCCAGGCACGGTTCTCAGCCCTCAGTAGACATCCTGAGCAGAGCAGGCACCCTGGCCGGCGGGCCCGTTTAAACGGCAGACAGAATGTGCTTGTCACTCGGTGTGAAGAGAAGAGGCAGGCGTGTGACCGATGGGCCAGGACACTGGCCGGGGAGACTGCTGGGACTGGCAGGTAGGGTCCCTAAAGCCAGGCAGTTGTGAGGAAGACGGCCAGCCACCACACTTGCCTGGGGTGTTGGCAAGCCTGGTGGGGGCGGGGGAGCTGAGGCCAGGGCCCTGCTTAGAGGCCGGCTTCGAGGCTCCGACCTGCAGGCAGAGCGGAGCGCCCTGTGCCAGGGGCCTGGGGCTCGGCGGCCACGCAGCTGTGGTGCTCCAGGGGCCATGTTAATCTGACTCTTCTTTTTTAAAGATTTTATTTTTTTTTAGAGAGAGGAGCAGGGAAGGAGAGAGGGAGAGTTACATCAACATGTGGTTGCCTCTCACGTGCCCCCCACTGGGGACCTGGCCCGCAAGCCAGGCCTGTGCCCTGACTGGGAATCGAACTGGTGACCCTTTGGTTCGCAGGCCGGCGCTCAGTCCACTGAGCCACACCAGATGAGAGAGATACATCTTTATGTTGTATTTTATTGCCCAGATTCAAAATAATGTCATTAAACATGTAAACACAGGGACTTACCCGTGAAATGTTTTACTTGTTTTGTGTCAAATCTCAGAGAGGTGTGTGGGTCATGGCCCTTCTTGGTCCTGAAGGACCCGTGTCTGTAGCGACACTGACCTGGAATCTGGGGCTGGCCCGCACTGCCGTGCCATCAGCCCTCCATGGCTCCCACAGCTGTCCCCAGGAGGCGGGCCTCGTGATGCCCCGTTTCTCAGACGAGGAGAAGCAGCTTAGTAACTCACCCAAGACAAATAGGAGGGGCTGAGCCTGGCCTCCGCTGCAGGCAGCTTGTTCCAGAATCCATTCCCGTGGCCTTGACCCTTCCCTCCAGGGAAACAGCCATGGCACTTGCTGGCCTCCCAGCCTCCTGCTTCCCTGCCCCTGTGCCATGAGTCCCCTTTGAGGAGCCCATTTGTTTTGGAAGGTTCCCTCCACCCTCAGTCCTGAGTCCTGGGCGTGCCCCATGAGGTCCTCATGGCCTGACCCCTCCTCCCCCGCCCTGGGTGGTGGGCGGCCCCTGGGCCCTACCACCCTAGTAGCCCCCAGCCAGGCCGAGGGGCTGAGACGCAGACTTGGTGGGAGAGCTCTGGAGGCCGCCTGTGCTCCTCGCCATGTCTGTCTGCTGTGCCTGTGTGTCCGCCACGTTTGGGGTGTCATCACTCACATGACAGTTGCCAGATGGGCCAGCAGCATCCTTCTAGAAGGTTCCCACCGATCCCCGCCGAGCTGTGGACAGGCTGTGTGGCCTTGGGGGCGTTCCTCTTGCAGGGTGTTTGGGTTAGTGAGTTGGAGTCGAGGCATAGTGCCATGCCGGGAGCCACGGAGCACGTCCGAGTCTGGCCACTATAAGTGTGACAGTTTCTGTCCCCAGCTCCTCCTCATGCCTAGGCTGTAGCCGGGGGCTGCAATGGGACTCCCAAGGGTCCCCCTGCTGTGCCCCGCCTGCTGTCCTCACCACGGGCTTTAAAGTGTCTGCCCACCATGGGCCACGACCATGGTGAGGACCTGGGACTCAGCCCCTTGTGTCCGTCTCAAACCCTGTGCCACGGGGATGGCGGTGACATTGCACGTGGGCCCGGGACCTCTCATGGGGCGGCTGTCCAGGCAGGGCCTCCAGCCATGGCGCTTGGACTCTCTGTGACTCTGAGCCCTCGCCCCGAGCATGGTGTGGACCCTGGTGTGGGGCACCCGTCCTGCCTGCCCTGCTGGGCCAGCTGCCATGGTGAACGGGACAGTTGACAGTCCCTCCCCACACGAAGCTCAGCTGCGTGGGGGATTTGAGATGACCACAGGCCCTCCTAGGAAGGGAGGGGGCCCCTTTGGGCCAGGGGGTCAGGGAGGAGGCCTCTCCCAGGAGACCACAGGTCAGCGAGGCCTGAGTAGTCTGTGACAGCTGGAAGCTGTGCTGGACGGAGATGCTGGTGGCTTGGATCAGGTCATTGGGCCTCTGGGCAGATGGGCACAGCAGTAGAGTTGGCCGAGTGGCCCCGCTGAATGTGATGAAGGGGATGGAGCCTGGGGCCCCTGGTCTCCTCTGGGGGAGGACACGCTACCACCCCAGCCCCATGTCCACTCACCTGTCTGTCCACTCACTGTTCACCTGTCCACCTGTCCAAATCCCAGTGGAAACTGGAGGAATGGAGGGGTGGCCAGCCTCAGAGCTGCAGCTTGCTCCCTGACATGGTGCTGGCTGTGGGGACACGAGGCCCTGCTCGCTGTGCCAGGCCCTGCCTGAGGGTGTGAGGGCAGAGCCGCCCACCACCCACTGGCAGCCTAATTCAGGAGACAGATGCGCTTCTCCCGGGGGCCCTGGGAGCCTGAAGGGCCCTTGGTCTGGCCTGTTGGACGCAGGAGTGGAGGGTGCCTGGGAACAACTTCCAGAAGGGACTGGTCATACATATAACCCAGGTGGTGCTAGTATCCTGGAGAGGGCCACCTGTTCGCCTTCCCTGGGGTGCCTGTCCCCTGCCCACCTGGCTCGCTGCTGTGCATTCTTACCTGCAGGGGTCGAGGGGGCGCCAGTGCGGTGGGCTATGGGGGGCAGTGCACCCACTCTGCCTGCCCTCCGCGCGTGCACTATCTGCAGGAGGCCCACCCACACTCCCCAGGGCCCAGGATGGACGCTGGGGCTGGGAGGGTGGGGCTCCTTCACCATAACAGGGAATGTGTGACTGTGCCCTGCTGTCCCTGCTGAGGGAGGGGGTGCTAGTCTCACTGAGGCCAGGGAACTGGGTGCCTGTTGCCAGAGGAAAGAGCACATACTCAGGGCTCAGAGGCAGCAAGGCCTGGAGTCCCACAGGGGCTTCCCAGGCAGAGGCATGGGGGCTATGGGGAGGCCAGAGCTCTGGCAGTGAGGTGTAGGGGCAGGGAGCCCAAGGGGTTGAGAGGCTCCAGGGAGTAAGGGAGGGCCTGGGAGCCACCCCTCTGTGGCCCAGCCCTGTGAGGGCTTTGGGTGGGCGGACTGCCCCCGACCTTGGCTGAGTGGGGCACATACTCTGGGTGACTGGGAGAGGCCGGCCCACAGAGCCCTCTGGACGCTGGATCAGCCGGAGAGTGGGGACCGCAGGGCCAGAATCAGTGGGAACCACGGGCAGGGCGGGACTCTCAGGGCGAGCTCTCGGGTCCAGTGGGTGGGCAAGGTCACCTGCTTCACTTTTGCTGGGAGCCAGGCTGCCCACCGCCATGCCATTGAGTGGGGCCTCTTCGATCCTGGGGGTGCATACTAGAGCCTTCGGGGGTGGCGTTGGGGAAGTCTGGGACCCAGACATAGGAAGCCGGACCCCTGGGGTGGCGCAGGGTCCTTAAAGCTTCCTGGGGGCGAGGCTCACACCTGGAGGGTGTTCCTGGGGGGCAGCTGTGAGGGCTGGAGCAGCCTGGGTTGTGCACACATGTTTGTGTGTGTTGCGTGTAAACAGTGTGGGGCACCTGGGCTGCTGGCAGTCTGTCTTAACTACTTCAGGGTTGTTGTGGAGTGGATCTGGGGATACAGGTCCAGGTCCCTCCGTCAGCCTGGGGCCTATCCCTCAACTGGTCTGTGGGAGCCTGCATGTGCTCTCAGCCAGGGCTCCCTTCTCAGGGCTCCCAGGTCGCCCTTCTCCCATCCTGGAGGCCTGGCGCCCCACCCCCTCCCTGCATGTGCACTTAGGGGAGAGTGTGCTCCAGCTGCCCTTGCCCCAGCCCTGTCTGCGCTCTCGTGTGCCCCCAAGGTGCTTGTCTGAGGGCAACACGTTTCCCAGACACTCCCTGGGCTGGGGGAGTGAAGGGTGCAGGCGGCTCCTTGCATGGCCCGGTTTTCCTGATGCTCGCAGCCTGGGGGGCTGCCTAGGGCTCCGCTGGGTCCCGCCCTTCTCTGCAGGGCCCCTGGACCGGCTCCCCTGTGGGTCTGATCGTGGGTGGGGCCGCCTGTTGCCTCTGAGAGAGGGTCTGGGACCCTGTGGGGGAGGGGCACGGGGGGCCTCACTGTTCATGCTCCAAAGCTCAGGACCCCAGGTGACTGACGTCCCTCACTTCCTGGATCTGACGGCCGTGCCCCAGCCATGCTTGCGAGGCCAAGGGGTCTAAGGGAGGGTCCTTCTCCCTGCCTTCTGGGGCACCTTCTGGTGACATGCTGTGATATGCCACCTCGCAGGAGCCACGGCAACTGCTCGGGAACTTTGCGAGCCTGTTGCCACACTGTTGGTGGCTGCAACCAGCTGAGGTGGGTTGGCACCACAGCAAACCCAGGTGCCAGACATGGTGAGGGCTCCCCTCTCCAGCAAGCCCCTTTGCCCCGCCTCACGGCCCACCTCCCCACTCTCGAATCCAGAGCCTGTCCTTCCTTAGCACCTGGGCTACCTGCTGGCTGATGGTGGCCTCTTCTTCTTTTATTTTCTTTTTTAAAGGTTTTTATTTATTTATTTTTAGAGGGGAAGTAAGGAGAAAGAGAGGGAGAGAAACATCAATGTGTGGTTGCCTCTCACGTGGCCCTCACTGGGGACCTGGCCCGCAACCGAGGCCTGTGCCCTGACTGGGAATTGAACCGGTGACCCTTGGGTTTGTAAGCCTGTGCTCAATCCACTGAGCTACACCTGCCAGGGCGGTGGCCTCTTCTTTGTAGGTGTTTTGTTCACTGCCCAGGACAGAGCCAGCTCATAGGCACTCAGTGAGCATCGGACCGGTGGGTGGGTGGGTACACAAGTAGATGGACCTAAATCAGGGCACCCTCTGGCCCTGGGCGTGGACTTGCGGGCACCTGGACGCTGATCTGTCTCTTGCTCCTTCTGGGAATGGAGGTGTGGCTGGCCAGCAGGGCTCCTGAGCAGCTAGGAAGCAGGCAGGGCTCTAGGACAGCCAGACCGTTTGGGCTCTGGCCTGGAGACAGAAATCGGGGCCTTGCCACCCCTGCACGCTTGGGATTGGGGCTGCCCGGAGGCTTTGCCTTCCCAGGGCCCAGGCTGCGGGTGGATGCTGCTCTGTCCTGTGCTTTATGCTCTGCTAGTCATGCAGCACAGGGCCTGTGGCTTTTCGGGGCTGCAGCCCTATCTCAGGGTCTGAGGGGGCCCTGGGGAGCCGGGGCTCTGAGGGGCTTCTGGCGGAGCCTGCTGCTGGGCCTGCAGGAGGGTGCCCCCACCGGGGGTCCCAGCAGTGTTCTGGAGCACAGCCAGTGCCCTGCCTGCCCTCAGTGCGCACCCTTTGGTGACCCTGCTGGTCCTGTGAGGCAGGGGTCACCGGGTGCTGGGTTGCATGCTGGCCAAGAACCACAGCCCGGGTCCCTCCTGAGGAGACATCAGACTGGCCGAGGAAGTCCTGGCATCAGCGTGCACCCAGACCTCACTGTGGGGCCGGGGTCCCTGGGCAGGGCTGGGCTGGGCGAGCGCCTCCTCGCAGCTTTTCCAGGTTAGATGTCACCTCCAAACACCAAGAGAACACACCGCGCTCTGGGTCCACTGCCCTCTTTGTCCCTCCACCCCACGGGCCCTGCTCCTCCTGTGACCTGGGCACCCAGTGTCTGGTGGGGCTTCCATGTGAGGAGCAAAGAGCTGCTCTTTGGGGGACAGCAGGTGACTGGACTGAGGCACAGAGGCACGCTCGGTCCCAAGGAGTCCCACAGGCGTCCACACCCCGCCCTGACGCCAGCCTGCAGTTGAGGACTGGTCTGAGTGGGGGCGTTGCCACCAGCCTCCCTGGTGTCCAGTGACTGCTTCCCTGCTCGTGGCTCAGGGGGCAGGGTAACCCCTGGGGAGCCTTTAAGTCATCCACAGGGTGTAAGGGGCCCAGAGCGGCTGCAGATTCCCATCCTTGAGCCGCAAGGGAGCTGGGTGCTCTCTGGTGTGTCTCCTTCCTCTGGGCAGCGCCCTGGGTTCAGCCCCTTTGGGTGGGGTTGAGGACCTGACTCCGGCCGTGTCCCCACCCGGGCACACATGGGGGACTCAGTCTTCATGCTGAGCCGCCTATCCTGTCCCCAGATGAAGGCTGCTGTGTCCAGAGGGGCTGACCGCAACAGTGAGGATGACAGCTTCCTTGAAGCCACCAGCTCCCAGCGGAGCATGTCCCGGGACCAGCTCAGTGACGTGAGTACCCCAGGCACTTCGAGTCCGGGCCAACCTTCCGCAGGCACCACCAGCCACGTATTGAACAGTTTCTCACTCCTTGGGACTCGCTGCTGGGAGGGGCTTAGAGGAGGAGCGAGGTTCAGCTCCGCAGGGGCAGGAGCCCAGGGAGGCCCGGCTCCACTGGGTGGGCGCAGGCTGGTGGCGGGATTGGACAGGGAGGCAGGCGCTAGGCGAGTGGGCCTTCGAGCAGCAGCAGACACCCACTGGGCCTGCGACTGCAGGTCACGTGCGGAAGCCGGATCCCCCACCCCCGCTTCTGCCTCCAGGACTGCAGGCAACGTGGATGCTGAGGTTTCCTGAGTCTGGGGACACACCTTCAGTGTCCATAAGACAGGTCCTTGACCTCAGGTCCCTAGAGGTGGCCTGGGACCCAGTGTAAGGTCAACCCAGGATTTGGCCAGTGGTGGGGGAACTTGGTGGCCCTCGCCACGGGGGTCCAGGACCCAGAGCTTGGAGGAAGGGGATGTGTGGATGCAGGCAGGGCTGGAGTGGAGGAGGGGCCCCTGGAAGGGCCTTAGTCTGCTTGACCCCTGGCTGCAGGAGAGCCCGGCAGACCCTTGGTCATCCTCATTATCATTTAAATGGAGGGGGGGAAGGGGGCGAAGGCCACAGGAGGCCTAATTGCCCAGCTCAATCTTGTTGCCACAAGATGGGAAAATAGGCCAGTGATTGTCTGAGGCGGCGGGGCGCCCTACTTCCAGCTCCCCTGATTGCCGGCTCGGAAGAACACGGGATTGTGAGCACAGCAGGGCCTCCCAGGCTGGGTGGCCAGGTGAGCTCTGCCTCGAGGAGACCCCCAGGAGCTGACTGAGGGCCTGGCAAGTCTGCCATGGACAGAAGGGGTCCCATAGCCCCTGCTGAGGCTGGACGGGGATCCCTGTGTGAAGGGAGTGGCCCTCACCCTGCTGGACTCACTCGGAGGAATCTTTGCCTAACCTCAGTTCGGTCCTGTCTATCCCCTCCTGCAACCCCCTCCCTCCAGCCTGCGCCTTGGGGATCAGTGTGGTGACCATCACCAACCCCAGGATTGAGGCACCCTCCCTATGAGGGGGTGGGTGAGAGCCACCTCCTAAACTGCTCCCTCCCTTTGGATCCGAAATGCCCCACTGAGGCAGACGCAGGCCCGTCCAGCCCGCAGGCACCCAGGGACCCCCAGGGCCTCCAGGCTACAGCCCCCTGACATGTGAGGCCCTGAGGTTACCTGTCCAGCTCCTCCAGAAAGCTTTCCCCAAGGTGCCCCCTCCCTGGGATCCTGGGAGGGTGGTAGGTGGCAAGGAACAGGCTGGCCGGGGCACAGGGAGTCCCCCAAGACTCAGTGCCCTGGGAGGGTTGGCCATGTTTGGGCAGAACCATGTGTGAGTGGGGGGGGAGCAGGCCGGGGCTTGGCTGAGGGCCGAGCCCACCCCTGAGGGAGGTGAGGGCTTTATTGGCCTTGGTGTTGGGGGGAAGGCCAAGGCCGTCAGGAGTTGTGATGCTGGGCTGTGTCCTCTCTGTGGCTTCAGTCCTGACCCCCAGCCGTGGTTCCAGCCAAGGCTCCTGGAGGGGTCTCCATTGAGTCTGTGCCCAGGGATGGTGGTACCCAACCATGGAACCTGGGTCTGGGCTATTCCCCGGGACGGGGGCCTTCGGGGCTGCAGCTGGTGACTGGCGGTTCTCTTCCTGCAGAGCTCGGCGCGGGCAGTCTCAGGAAGAGGCTACTCGGTAAGTACCTCCCCCCTGCCCTGCCCACACGCCCTGTCCCATCCAGAGCCCCTCAGAGTGGCCCTGGCTGGTAGCAGCTGGCCAGGAGAGGGGGTTGCCCTGAGCTGGGATGGGGCTGAAGTGGGAGGAGGTTCAGAGGGAGTAGGGTCCTGTCAAGTATCACAAGTCCTGGACGTGGAGCAGCTGCCCCCCACGGTCCTGCTCCCACCCTCTTGCTTGGCTCAGCCAGAGAGGCCTGGACACAGGTGTGAGGCCTGCAGTGCGGGGCCACCCTCTGCCCCACCTCGTCCCCAGGGAGCAGCCCTGCTTCCCTGGGACTTTATTTCATTTCCCTGAAGTATCAGGAGAAACTGCAGTGACCCCATAAACCCGGAATGAAAGCCGCTTCTGCAGATTTACGGCCCTGCAGGCTCACTGGAGGCGGGGGCTCCACCTGCCTCCTAGAAGCCACTGATTTACCGTGAGTGCCAGAGCTCCGTGGCCTGGCAGGCTCTCTCAATCACTGTGGCCGTTTATGGCGGAGGCTAACCCATTGGTTCTCCGGTGGACACCCCCCGGCTGCCCAGGCTTGGGGGACTGCTGCCCCACTCATCCATCCTCACCGTCATGGTTGGTGGTCAGGGCTGTCCCCACCTGAGGTGACTGTTGGCCAGGCAGTGCTGGTCAGACCCTGGCTCCTGCGAGAACAGAGCAGGCAGACACAGTGGGTGATGCGGGCCGGGAAGGGGAGAGCCAGGACAGTGGTGGGGCGGGGGCGGGATGCCACCAGCTGGCAGGGCGAGGGGCCTACGTGGGTCCCCAAGGGCCTTGGAAGGGCTGGGCCCAGGGATGCCCTTTCAGAGCCTCCTGCCACGTCTGAGACCTTAAGGCACCTCGTCCAAGTCACTGTGACATTCGTGGTGTCCTCCCAAACGCTGCTTCCCAGAGAAGAGCCGTAACTAATGTGCCAGCTGCTTGCAGCTTAACCCCCCTGTGGCTACGGCTCAGAGTGACAGGAGGTGGCAGGGAAGTAGCTCTGCATGAGCCAAAGGGGGTTCCCAGCAACGTCCGTGGACAAGGCCCCGGGGGACAGGTGTGTCCGAAGGCCCTGCCCAGCTCTGCAGGACGGGGGTGGCAGCCCGGCCTGCACACCCTCTTGCCTGGGTGGCGCAGGGGTGCAGGCAGGAGCCTGGTGCTCTCTGGAGTGAAGTGGGGGGAGGCTGACCTCTCCAAAGGCGGGAAGAGCCACTGGCCCAGGTGCCCCCTGCTCAGCAAGAGGTGTGGGTCTGGGGTGGGCCAGCGGGGCCCCCACTTCAGGAGTCCAGCATGGAGCCCTCCCACATGCCAGCACGCCCGCTCGGGCCAGGGTCTCTCTGTGCGTGTGGCTGCCCTGTGTGTTGGTGCATGTTTGGCGTGTCACATGCACGCCTCCGTGTGTCCCTGGTGGGGTCGTGAGTGCCTGCCCCTAGACGTTCCGCTCCTCTCTGGCTGTCCGTGTGCGTCTGGCTGCGGCGGATGAGCGTGCTCGTGTGACTGGGCGTGTGTGTGCCACACGTGTGTGCCTCCGCATAGAAGGCCATGTGGCGCACCTGTGTGTGTGTGTGATGGTCACTGCAGGCGTGCCGTGTGCGTCTGAGAGAGACCCGTGGCCACATGGCATCATGTGTCCCTTGCCACCGTTGTGTGTCTGCGGTTGGGGCCTCAGGCCAGCAGGGGTGGCTCTGCCCTCACAGCAGCCTGCACTGGGTGACGCTGGGCAGCTCTTACCAGACCTGGTTCACAGATGGTGCTTAAAGGGTTAGTTTGCCCAGAGTTGCCCCCAGTCACTGCTCACCCTCAACAGCCTCTGCCCCAGAAGCTCGGCGCCGCTCCCCAGTATGCCCTCAGGTTCGTCGGCGCCACGAAATTAGTCAGAAAGCAGTTTCCTCACCGTGGCTGCTCGAAACCAAGGACACGATGGCCCGGCCATTGGCTCTGTGGACACAGGTGAAGGGCCTGGGGGCTTCCTGTTCCCCAAGGAAGGGGCACCTGACGCTGCAGAGGCCAGCAGGCAGGGCAGCGGTGGCCTCTGAGCTGTGATGGGCCAGCCGGGCAGGTCCCAGCCAGGGCGTCAGCTCCTCCCGTGCTCACAGCCACGCCCCATGCTCCACGGTGGACATTGTTACCAGTGGTGACCCCACAACCTCTCGATGGGGCCACGGAGGTGCCATTGCCAGAAGGGTTCCCTGCTCAGGGCCTCGCTCCTGGCTGAGACTCCGGTGAGCAGACAGCTCCACTCTGGTGTCCCAGCACTGTCCTCAGACCGCTTGTCCCATCAGGAGGAAGCCTGGCCTTCCACCTGCCCTCCACCCCGTGGTGCCCAGCTGCCCCGCAGCCGCCCCGCTCCACCCGTCTTCTCAGGTGACCGGCTCCCTCCCCAGGTGTCTGGCCATCAGCCGCACATCAAGGTGTGTGAAACTAAGGTCACTTCCTCCTCCCCCCGCTTCCATCCCGCACTTACTGAGGGTCTGCACTGCACCTGTCGCAGGGTGCTGGGAAGGAACCAGCCAGCCCATGTCCCTGCCTGGCGTGGGGTGGGGGCTCTTGGCCTGAAGGAGAAGATGGTGGATGAGGCCCGGAAGTGTGAGGCAAGGCGCAGGCAGCAGTAAGGCTCCCAGGACTTGGGCTCTGGGCTGGGCAGGGTCCCCCAGGCACAGCCTCGGCAGGTGGCGGGGTCCAGGCCAGGCAGAGCAGGGGTGGGGTCCCTTGCAGCACTGGTGACGGGTCCCAGGGCCCCAAGAGTGCGAGCCAGGAGGAAGCAGTGAAGCAGCGGTGGTGTGGCCTGGGCCCTGGGGGTGGGATGAGGCGCCCCCTTCCCCCGTCAGCTGTCAATTCACAGGGTGTTGTGGACCCAGCCTGCTGGAGAAGTGTCTTTGTGAGCTTTGTGAGTGGGACACAGGCCTGGGAAGCACGCTGGGAAACGGGTTAGGGTGCCCCATGGTGGATGGACACCTTCCCTCTTTGTGGGGCTGGCGGGGAGGTGCCTGGCGCCCCCACGCCCACCCCCAGGAGCTGCCCAGCACTCAGCCCTGCAGCCCCTGGACGTCAGAGCCTCCGCCCACCCCCTCAGTGGGGGCCTGGCTTGTCTTTGCGAGACAGGGTTACCGCTCTCATTACCCCGCTTCTTGGGCCACTTCCAAGCGACCACAGTTCATGCAGAAGCGATGAAAACCCGCCAGCCTCTCCCGGGAACCCAGAGGAGCTGCATTCTCCTCCTAACTTCTCCGCGCAGGACAGGCCTGACCCGGTGGCCGGGCACAGAGCACCGTGTCCCACCTGCCTGAGCGTGGCATGGGTGCACCTGCGTGTGTGGGACTGGGGTTCGTGTGGCAGGCCCGTGGCCGCCCAGCACCCCCTCTGGGTGTGTGTGTGAGGTGGGGGCGTCCCCGCCTCCCTGCAGTGATGGCCCCGACCCATGCCCAGCCACCCTCCTGTCCGTCTGCCCGCCCGTCACGAGGCCCGCCTCTCAGGCACTGCGTGCATCCGTGGTTCCCACTCACCCCACCCTTCCCTGTGTCCCCTGCCCTTGTTGTCCAGCACCTCTCCTGGGTGGCCAGGGTCAGTGCCAGTGGTCAGCCCCAGTCCCCTCAGAGCCTTGGACACATCCGTGGTTAAACCCCCAGGGATGCAGACCCTGATGTGGAGGTCGTCGTGGGGGCCCCTCCACTGCCGCCCTGGGCCAGTGGCTGTGGCACCGGGTGTGGGGTGGCCTTGGGGGCTTCTGTCCTGAGCTTCTCGAGGGGGCGTGCTGCTGGCAGCTCCCTGGGCGGCTGGCTCTACCTGAAGGAGGCTTGGGCGGGGTGTCACTGTGCACCCCCAGATAGAGCAGAGACTGAGCAGACGACAGACAGGCCACCTGCATGGTACCCGAGCGGAGACCAGTGAGTCTGGCAGAGGGGGTGCCAGCGGTGGCAGCTAGTACCTGGGGGACACAGCAGAACAGGTCTCAGGGTCGCCGTCCTGGTTGGGAGGGATGGGGAGACCAACAGCAGGCGCCTCCAGACTGTGGCGCCGCAGGGGTGCCTGTGCTGGTGGTCAGGGTGATATCCCTGGAGGAGCCAGAGGAAGTGACAAGCTGAGGGTGACTGCAGTGGGGTGTGGGTGTGTCGGGGGCTGAGAGGAGAAAGGAGGGACCCAGGTGGCTTCAGACAGCCCCTGTCCCGGCAGCCTGCACACCTGCCAGCCGGCACGCCTCCAGGCGGGTGGCTGCGGGAACTCGAGGTGCTGCCAGCAGGGCTGCCTGGGGGCCTGGAGCCCTGGCTGGGCTGTGCAGGCCTGGGGGTGAGTGGCTCGGCGAGGGCTGGGTTTCCCGACAGGAGGGCTTCCGTTGATGAGGAAGCCTGAGTCTTGTTAGCCTCCTCTGACTGTCTTTAAAGGCCCCCGGCCCCTTATTTTAGTTCAAACTGGGAGCAGGTCTGTGAATGAGGCGTCTTGCCGGCATGGGGCAGGTGTTGGGCGAGCCGTGGATTTGGGCCCCGACACTTCGCAGGGACTGCCAGGTGGAGGCACCCAGATGCCCTGGCGGTGCCTCCAACAGGCCTCTCTTCCAGCCACTCGCCCGAAGGCTCCGAGACGCTCTTGAAGGTGCCGCCGCCCGGGGCTGCTGCATCTCGCTGCCTCATAGGTTGAGCTCAGCACAATATTCTGCACCTGTGAGTCTCCTGTGGGCAGTGGGACAGCTCAGAGGGGCACCCAGAGGCCAAGGCAGCTGTTGGTCTGACACGGTGGCCCCTGTGCCAGCTGTCGGAGGGCCGGTGCCTCTCGTGGCCCCAATGCGATGTGGGTCCAACACCTCTGGGAGTGCCGTGCTGCTCCTGGGTCCCTACTGGCGCTCTGGTGGGAGCTCTGGTCCTGTCCCTGGAGGTGGCACACAGATGCCCAGGACACACTGCCAGGTCTCCTCGAGGCCTCAGCATGCCCGCCGGGAGCCGCAGCCAGGGGGCAGAGCAGGCCAGGGAGCGCCGGTGGACGCCGGGGCTGGGCTGCCGGCAGCTGAGATTCAATTATGTGGAACAGGCCGGGCTGCTGGGACTCACGGGCAGGAATTAATGTTAACAGTGCTCCGTTAAGACTTTTTGTGTTGATAAATAATTCATGAGGCAGTTAGCGCTGTGAGTCTGACAACACGAGAATACATTAATACAGTCAACTCCACCAAAGGTCAGCGCGCGCGGTGGGGCTGGGGCCGTGCTTTATTCATCCCGTGACACGGCTTGTCGATTATTCAGGCCCCACGAGGGCTGCGTGGGAAGAGCCAGAAATGAGGAAGGGGGAGACGGGTGTGATGTCACACCCGCCCTCCGGGAGGCCTGGCCCCTGCACTACAGGGGCCCCGGGATGCAGCCGTTGGTGACTGGTGGCTGCCACCCAGGCCCCGAGGTAGGAGGTTGAGAAAAACCCAGAAATGTCCCCTGGTGGGGGCCCTGGAGGGAGGGGCAGGCAGGGACAGGAGGGGGGCGTGGGGTGTCGAGCAGGAGCGTGGGTGGGCAGATCCACGCGCACGTGGGCACTGAGGCGTGTCCGTGCGTGGAGTGTCGCTGTGGTCAGTGTGGCCCCGGGGGCGATGATGGGCACAGAGCAGGGCTGGGGGTGCGGGGCGCGGGGTGGCCCTTCTGGGGACAGCGGGTGTGCCTGAGGGCTGGGCGGGCTGTACCAGCACCTGCCTGGGACTGTGGCCTGAGGAACCGTGGGGTCCCCAGTGAGGTCGCCTTTCGGCACCTGTGACCGTGATGGCGCCGCACGCGCCTCTGCTGATGGGTCTCATTGCCGTCCTCTCCGAGGCGTCTGTTCCACCCAGCTATCAGGCTACAGTAACTTACTCGTTAATTGGGTAATTAGTGCCTTGTTTTGCTTTAAAGCGTAAACACTCCTGGAAAGTGAATTAGCCGAGTGCAGCTCTCAGGGCCGACCACCCGGACGCGCGTAGTCCATCAGGTGCAACTGTGACTCCCCATGCGGGGGTGGCCCCAGGCCCTTGGGTGCAGCCCTAGGGCCTTCGTGTGTTTGCCCACTCTGCCTCACTCCCCGTCCGCACATGAGCTGGTCGGTCTGTGGTGGGTTTCCCGAAGGCAGGACCTCAGGGACCCCTGCTCCTGCCGGCCTCACAGTGTCAGGATGAAGCTGCCCCGTCCACACGTCCCCTCCCGGCTGCTCCCAGCCGCCGCCCACCGACTCGCTTGGTTGGCTCTGTCCTGCTTCCCGATGCAGCGGAAAGGGGGGTGAACACCTTGGGGGGATTGGCTCTCCAGCCAGCAGTGGGCACTCTGTCCTGCCCCCACGTCCTTGTGAGCAGCAGAGTGCTGGGTAAGCGAGAGCCCCCGTGCTGGGACCCACTGTTGTCAGTACAGCCTGCACTCCCGGCTACACGCTTGGGGCACCTGAGCGCACAGGCCCCGCACATGCACATGGGGACACCGGCCAGGCTACCGTGTAGTGGAGCACCCGCTGGGCAGGGTGCCCAGGTGCCCGGGTGGGAGAGGCCTGGGCATGACCTGGGGTACACACACACACACACACACACACACACACACACACACGCGCGCGCGCGCGCGCGCGCTGGCGAGCTCTGCTCACTCGGAGGGTTCCTGCTGCCTGGAGCTCCCCGGCTTCCCCAGGCCCCGGAAAGCGCGTGCGCCTGCCTCGTGCCATAGTGGTGCTGCCCGGGCTGTGGAGCCTCTGGGCCCAGGGTCCTGCAGTGTTTGTGGTTTCAGCTGCTGGGGCTTTGCAGGCCCCCAGCTCTCTCTGACCCCTGAAGAAAGACGGGGTCACCCGAGTGGGAAGGTGGGGGGGGAGGCAGAGGCAGAGCTGAAGGTGGTTTTCAGCACCTTGCTCTAGGGCAGGCCCGGACCATCCCCCAGGACAGCCTGTTGGCCCATCTGTCTCTGCACCCGCCACGGGCGACTCGGGCCAGACCCGGAGGCTACAACGTGTGATGGGAGCCCAGGGCTCAGCAGCAGGGTCTCCCCACCCATGAACTTTTCACGCCTTTGTTTGAGACACAGGAGACAGGCAGCCTCCTCTGATCACCACTGCGCGTGGTGATCAGTGCCCACCTGAGGGGAGGAAGGGCTGCCGCCGGACGTTCCCGCCTGTGGTGTGGTTGGTAGGCCCGGGCAGGTCCCTCTGGCCAGCAGGGCGGGGTCTGTGCTGGCCCCTGGGGCTCAGGTGCTTCCAAGGGCTGGTCTGGCAGGAGAGAGGGGCCAGGGCTGAGGGTGTGATGGTGAAGGTGATGATGGTGACGGTGGTGATGGTGGTGCTGATGGCTGTGGTGACCATGAGGACAGCTGCTCACACCTGCTGAGCCCTAACTGCCAGTGGCTGTCCGAGCACTCCGCCTGCACTGCCTCAGTTAACCGGAGACGTGCCCTGGTGGAGAGGCCCTGCCCCGCTGGCCGACAAGGAGACCGCAGCCCAGAGAGGTGGGGGTGGCCGGGCACCACACGCAGAGGAAGCAGGGTGTGTGGGGTTTGGTTCCCAGCATGTGACAGGCAGCGCTCAGGCCCGGGGAGGCCAGGAGAGGCCGGGCCAGGGTGCAGTGGAGCCGTTCCTGCGGACTCGGGGCTCCACGTTTGCAGTGAGGTGCAGGCTTGGGCGTTCATGAGGACTCTCCAGAGTTTTTTTTAATATGAAATAGAGCCCTGGCTGGTGTGGCTCAGTGGACTGAGGGCCGGCCTGCGAAGCAAGGGGTCACTGGTTCGATTCCCAGTCAGGGCACAGGCCTGGGTTGCAGGCCAGTTTCCCCAGCAGGGGGCGTGTGAGAGGCAACCACACGCTGATGTTTCTCTCCCTTTGTCCTTCCTTCCCCTCTAAAAGTAAATAAATAAAATTCTTTAAAAGTAAATAAACATGAAGTAGTTTTTTTGCAGAGATTTTATTTTTTCAACAATATTCTTTTTTTTAATTTTTAAATTTATTTTTAGAGAGGAAGAGAAACATCCATGTGTGGTTGCCTCTCGTGCACCCCTCACTGGGAACCTGGCCCGCAACCCAGGCACGTGCCCTGACTGGGAATCGAACAGGCGACCCTTTGAGAACTCTTCAGATTTTAAAACATTTGCTTCAAATAAAGAAAAGAACTAGGCTGAACCGGGTCCCTGTGCCGTCCTGCCCAGCTGGGGCTTCTCAGGCCATATCTGAAGGTCATCACCCACCCATGGGTGGGGATCTGGGAAGGCCATCTGTGGGCCTGGGTGGTCCGTGTGTCCCATATCCTGTTACACCTGTGATCATGTCATGGGTGACACATGGACACCCTCAGGTGTCCCCACCTCACATCTGTTAACACAGGTGACACATGGTGACTCTAGGGCATGGAGATTTGGGACTTTGGGGTGCAGAGCCTCTCCCACCTCTGACTCCAGTCACCTGGGATCCCGGTGATGCTGCTGTGTGGTCAGAACTGTGACCCTCAGGTCCGACTGAAGGACGGGCTGAGGGGACGGCGCCGGACAAGTGGCTCCCCTGAGTCAATGTCTGCCTGCACGGCCAGGCCGGGTTGTGCTGCTGGGTGTGGACTCGGGACCAGCAGGGGCGTCTCGTTGGTGCAAGGGTTCACCTTTTGGGCCTCAGCACTGAGGGTCGTGTGCTTCTGGGCTGAGAGACGCCTCATGGACGCTCCCAGGCTCATATGTTCAATCCCCCAACGGGGAGTTCCTTGTGTTTGGCGTGTTGGGAGACGATGACAGAGCTGGTGGTGGGGGTGACATTGGTGACAGTGACGATGGTGATGTGGTGAAGGTGGTGGCGATGCCATCACGCTGTACCATGTGGAGACACACCCAGCACTGTCCTAGCCCTTCGCCTGCACCCTCTCTTCGAAGCTGCACAACCACCTTGCGGGCGGGCTGCTGTCTCTGGTTCCCAGAGGCACAGACAGGCAGAGATGGCAGGGCTCTGCTGGAGGCTGCACGGGGTCAGAGCGGGCAGCTGCTCCCGGGCCCGTGGTCAGCTCCTCCCCAGACCCAGCTCGTCCCCTTGGGGCCTGGGTTCTGCCCTTCCTCCATGAAGCCCACCTGGACCCCCCCCCCCCCCAGTGATGCTCCCAGGGCTGTCCCACCCAGCCCGACCCTGGGAAGGTCACCTCTCCCAGGCAGCCTGCACAAGACAAACGCGGCTTTTCCCTCCTCGCCCTGATTGATGGCCGTGCTCAGTTCCAGCTCCACTGCAGTTAGACATTAATTCTGCAGGACTTAATAACTGGAATCGTTGACGCCGTGGCTGACAGGCGTGTGCCATGCAGTTAATTATGGGGTCTGTGCGTGCCCTGGGGAGCACCCCCAGCCCTCCTTGCTGTCACATCATTAAGCTCTCATGGTGACACCGACCAGACCAGTGGAGAGCTGTGGGGAGAGACAGGGAATGATGGCCTAGGGCAGTTCTGGGCACTGGGTAGGGAGTGTTTGCACACCGGGCCTGACCCCGACGGTTTGATGGGCGTGTGGTTCCCCTCCTGGGCTCAGATGCTGGTTAGGCCAGAAGAGGCCAACGGGGGGCAGGGGGAGCTGGTCTCTGGCAGCTCTGCCAGCCAGCGGCTGTGTGGGCAAGGGTTCCTGCCACCCCACTGGCCACGACCCCATGTCCTCACCCCTCTCTCCCGACACAGGGCCATCCCAAGCGCCCATCAGTGCCCTGACTTCCCCGTGGTTCCTGTCGAGCTCAGTCCCAGCTTGTGGACAGTGACCCTTTGCCGCCTCTCCAGCCCCCTCTCCCAGGCTCCCCACTGCCCCCCCAGCCTTCAGCCCCGGAGCTCTCCCCACCCCGGGTGGCTGTGTGGAAGGGACTAGGCCCACAGTCCCGAGCCCGGGACGGTGCCCAGCGGCAAGCCCAGAGGGTGTGTTCTGGTGATGTGGCTCATTTCGATGTGCACATGTTGTCACTGCCACTGGGAAGGAGTGCCTTCAGGTGCTCTGGGGGGGTGCCGTGGCTGCTGGAGCCATCCTGGAAGGTCTGTGTGGTGCCCTGGTCCTCCCTCGACCAGCAGCACCGACGCGGGTTAGCTTGCACTTGGTGCTGCGTGAAGGGCAGCGGGCAGCCCCTTCATCCCCAGCCTGTGCTGACCCCTCACCTTCCCCAGGGTTCTCGGTGCCCCTGCCCTTCACTCTCCCTGCTGGCCCTGGGGTGAGGAAGGGCTCTGGCTGGCTGGGGCAGGGGGCTCCGTGGCTGACACCACCCCATGTGTGCTCTGGGTAGGTGGGTCTGCCTGTCGGGGGGCTCCTCCGTCTGGCCTGTGTCGTGTCCACCCTGCTGATACCCCTTGGCTTCGCTGGGGCTCCTGCTGGGCGTGCTCCTGCACCCTGGGCCCACTGGCAGAGGACATCCCCACCCCAGGCCTGAGGCCCGGGGTCCATCTGTGGGGCTGACGGAGTCACCTCCTCCGTCCCTCCCACAGTCCCGCTGCTCTGGTACACACCCTGTGGCCTCTGGTGAAGCCCGCCAGCCTGGAGCAGGGGTGCTGTGCATGCTCTCGGTGCTGACTCCCCCTCTCTCTCCCAACAGTGTGACAGCGAGAGCGACGGGGATGACAAGGTAAGCCCCCTCTGCTGACCTTTGCCCCCTGGCACCCTCTCTGGCACTCTCCAGGTGAGGCTGCCCACTGCTTCTAGGGAGGACGGTCAGGGCAGGGAGGCCAGATGTCCTCCCAGTGTGTCCAGGACTGTGAGTGTGAGGACATGGGCGGGGACATCAGCGTCACCTGTGGTAGTGCCCGCCCTCACCTGGAACCTGGCCACCAGCTGACAGAGTGGCCGCCAGCAGCTCCTTGGCATCCCCAGGGTGCCTCCCTACCCTCGCTTAGCCCCAGGGAACCTTTGCTCTACAGATTTGGAACAGGTTCAGCTCGTCACATGCATGATGCTTGGTGGCCCAGTTGGCAGACACCTGGGGTGCTCTGGGAGGACAGGTGCAGGGACCAGGGGCAGCTGCACATGCAGGGGCAGGAGAGTGGGGAGCGCCACAGCTCCGTGCGCTGGGTCATCTGCAGGGACTCCCACCTGCGGTCAGGTGGGGGTGGGGTGGGGGTGGGGCAGCAGAAAGACCTGGGCTCTGTGCCTCCAGCCTGTTTGCTCCTCCCATGCCTGCCAGGGTCTGAGATCCCCTCTCCAGCCAGCAGCAGCCCTGGAGGCTGGCAGGCAGGCAGGCAGACAGACAGACAGACAGACAGACAGAACGAACAGCCTTTCCCCTGTGAATGTCTGCCCCGCAGGGCGCGGCCAAGCAGCTTGTGCTGCTGGCAGGCTCGCGCTGCAGACGGCCCCTTCGCGAGACGGCATTTGTGTCTGGCTGCTGTTTTATTGCAAAAACACGGGGTGAAAAATTACATGGGGCGCATCAGGCAGCTGCTGCCATCTGCCCAAGTGGCTCAGCCAGGTGGCTGGCTGCCCAGCACTCTGTCCCACTATCTGTGGCCACAGCCCTCCCTCAAGGGATGTCTGTCTGTCTGGCCTCCCTGCCAGAACCCCTGCTCCCAGAGCTCAGCCTCACTGGCTCCTGGGCTGTGGGAACCAGGCAGGGGTGGGGTGGGGTCGGGGTGGACTGGACGGCAGCACAGCGCAGGGCTAGACCCGGCCTTGGGTCAGGCTCTCACTGCTGACCCTCCACCCTCAGAGCCTCGCCTTCTTTGCTAATAAACAGGATCATAATGGTGCCTGGGGCGGAGCCAGGTATTCCCGGCACTACTGTGAGCCCCCGGCCTGGGGGCTGCAGGGGGGTGGCTGCTGGGATGAGTGGAGCAGGGACTCACCTTCTCTGAGAGGCCCTAACCGCCGCAGGCGCTGTTGGGACGGGGGGCAGCTGCCCACATTTCTTCCCTGCGTCATGTGCACTCGCTCACACACATGTGCATTCACACATGGCACACTCACACCTGCGTGCACACTTACACACGCTGTTCCTCAGAAAGCCCCGTAGATCTCATGTGCCTCACTGGACTCAGGGGCCATGGCCTGGGCATAGACCCAGGGGCTCATCCTGTCCCATTTCTGGAGGCCAGGAGTCCGGCACCCAGGGGTCCCGGGCCGAACTCTGTCTGGAGGCTCCAGGGGGGCTCCCTGCCACCTCCTGGTCCAGCCCACGGTGGCTGCGGTCTCGTGGCTCCAGCCTCTCCTCTCTCCTCATGGGCCTCCTCCTGTGTCCGTGTCTCTGGTCTCCTGAGAAGGACACAGGCTGGAGGGCAGAGGTCCCCCAGGGTCTCACTGGCTGTCCCCCTGCGGTCTGGCTGCTCTCTAGGGGCCGCTCTCTTGGGCTCACAGTCCTCAGGACTAGGTTGTGCCGTCCCTCAGGGACTGTGCTGATCGCAGGTGGCCCCTGCCTGAGGCACTTCCCTCTCTGCTGCCACCCGCAGGTGCCCCCCTGGGAGGCAGAGCCACCCCCACCGCAGCCGTGGGCGTGCTCCCACCGGAATCCCGAGTCCCAGCTCCCATCTTTGTCCTTCGAAGCCCAGGGACACCCCCGCACAGACTGCCAGGTTCAAACCCCAGCCCTGGCACGTGCCAGCTGCACGACCTTGGCCCCGGGGGCGTGGGGGTGATGGTGTGTGCACAGGACAGGCCTGCGGGCCCAGCAGCCTCAGGGCCGCAAGGCTTGAGCACAGAGCCCGCCCCGGGGCAGTGCTGAGTGTGCAGTGCTGAGTGTGCGCTGCTGTTGTGTCAGGAATCAGCAGGACTTTGGGGTGGTGTGGGGGCGGGGCGCTGAAGGGAGCACTGGTGTCTGGTGAATGGCTGAAACAGAACGAAGTGACCTGAAGGCGGGGCTGCGGCCTGTCCCCTCTGGCAGGAGACGCTCTGTGTGCACGTTCGCGTGTGTTCAGCCGCCTTCTGAGAAGAAAGTGCTGGCCCAGCGTGGGCTCTGGAACTGGTTCCCACAGCATGGGGACCGCCACTGCCCCACCCCGCCCCCGCCCCTCCCTGCGCCTGGGCTCCTGGACGCCCCTCCAGAGCTGACCTGGCGCCCCCACCCCCACAGCAGCTGAGAGGTGGGCGCCTCCGTCCCGGTGAGCTGCGTGGGTTTCCTCACATCGTTCTCCCGGGGCAGCCTGGGTGGGTGCCTGGTGCACACTCGGCTTTCCCTTGGGGCGGCAGCTCCTCCCGGATCTGAATTTGGCTTCTGCCCACTGGGTGGCCCGCAGGCTCCGGGGTTGGTCAGGGTTAGCCACGCTGCATGTGGGGTAACCGCTGATGTCTCCCACTTGGCATCCCTGCTTCCAAGACTGAAACTGAGGTGCAGGGAGGGCGGAGCTCACATCGGGCAGGTGTAGGGCTCTGTCACGCTTCAAGTCCAGCTCCTTGACCTTGCTGCTTCGTGACTCAGTTTCCCCCTCAGTAAACTGGTCATAGGATACTCGTTTCTCTGAGCCGGGGAGGAGTTGGGCTCATAAAGCGTTCCCGGGCACTGCACGCCCTAACCAGGTAGCAGAGACAGGACGGCGACCGCTCGGAGCCCCAAGTGGGCAGATCCGCGCCTCGGGGCTGGATTAGTCGGGCCTGCCCGCGCCCCGCCTCCGCCCCGCCCGCCCGCGCTCACTGGCCGCTGCCTGCGCGCCCGCCAGCAGTGCGCCCTTCACCACCCGGCCCCTCGTCGTGCCCGACGGCGTGCGGGGGCCCAGAGATCCCCGAGAGCCGCCCCGAGTGCCGAGCCAGCGCGGCGGACATGCGCGTCCCTGGCCAGGGCTCCAGCTAGGCAGGGTGCGCCGGGAGAGGGGCCACCTCGAGGGGCCCAGGCCGGCGGGGGCCCGTGTTCCACCGCCTGCGTCCATGCCGCGGGGCTGTGGCTCCAGCTCCCGCCAGAGGACTAGCCCCGATTGCCGGCAGAGCGCGCCTGGCTCGGGGCGCCCGCACGGTGAGTGCGCCCTGGTGACTTCAGGGAGGGACCCAGGACTTTGGGGGCTGGGGTCAAGACAGCAACCTCTCCCTCTAGAGTGACAAGGCGCGGGAGAGGTCCCCGGCCCGGTGTTCGTCCCGTCTCGCCCTGGAGCTGGGCGCGGGAAGATCCAACGACCTGCTGGCTGCGCCCCCGGGGCGCACGTGGCGACAGGCGGGCGGGGATGCTGTCCGGCAGAGCTTCCCGGGCTTTGGCCAGGGTGCTGGGGGGCCGGGCTTTCGGGAAGGGGGATGCGCCTTTGTCTGTGCCCAGCGCGGGCTGGTCTTCCTGGGTTCCCGCGGCTGTTGTGCTCACCTGCCCCCCCCCCCCCCCGAGTTGGAGTTCTTTGTCTGGGGCGGGGTGCGGCCAGAGGGGGCTGCCCTGCTGGTCTGGTCCTCGCAAACAAAGCGCGGGGGGACCACCGCCCCAGCGCCGTGGGGATTATGCACCTCAGGAAGCGCAGTGGTGGCCCCGAAACCCTGCCTCCGCACAGCCCTCACCAGGGACCCTGACCCTGCAGCACAGGGACCTCCCACCTGTACTTTGCCCTGGAGTGACCCCTTCCCCCCACCCCGAAGCCGGCCTGAGGTGGCCGCTGGCTCTCATGGTCAGGTCCCCATACATAATCCTCCACAAGTGATCGTCACAGGTCTGGTGGCAGTTCTGGGGCTGCCACCCCCATGAGTCAGCTGCCCAGCTGCAGACGTGTGTGTGTGTGTGTGTGTGTGTGTGTGTGTGTGTGTGTCGTCGTCCGTCCCCCCGCCCATAGAAGGGGCCCGAAAACTGGATGCAGAGGCAAGTCCCAGCAGGCTGACTGGTACCTGTACTGGGAGAGGCCCTGCCCCCAGTGGGCGTCCCTGAGCCTGGCCAGGTGACAGGCCCTCTTTAGGTGGAAGCCCACCTGCCCCTGGCCAGAACCCCTGCCTGCGGGAAGTCAGATCCCTCCACTTCCCTGAGCAAACTTGAACTGTGGCCCAGCAGGTCTGGGGGCCAGCGGGCCTAGGGGAGGTGCCTGTGCCAGGAAAGCATGCCTAGGTCTGAAGGTTGGGCTCTCCTTCCCCAGTCCCTGCGGAAGGGGCTCCCCCTGACTCTTCCTGCATCTGGGGCACCCACCTCCTGGCCCTGCAATCAGGTGCCTGGGCCAGGGCCTTGAACCAATCCAGAGATGGGCAGAAACATGCAGCCTCAGATGAATTTGCCCCCACCCCAGGCTTTGACCACGAGGAGTCAGGCCCCACAACACGCTTTCTGAGTGAGGCGGTTCTCGGATTTCTTTTCTGTGGCCAGGACTGGCTGGTTCTGTGACGCTCGGTCGGGCAGGTGCCGTGGCCTGGCCGTGGGTGCTGTGAGACCCAATCTCACCAGCTCCCCCTCCCCTCCCACCCTGAGATCCCACAGACCAGGCAGCTGGTGGTGGGCTCAGGCCTCAGCCCCCTCCCTCCTGGCACCTCCCCAACCAGGGCCCAGCCTGCCCACCAGCCAGCCACGAGCTGGGCCGCTCTCTGGCAGCGTCTGTGGCTGGGGCTCTGGAGGCTGCTGAGCACTTACTTAGCTGTCCCTGCAGCTCCCAGGGGGTGGCTTTGTTGGGGGAGGGGTCAGGCCGCAGTCACCCCTGTGAGGGAGCTGACTGAGCCCAAGTGCGAGGGGGTGTGCATGTCCCGCCCCCAGGGGTGGGTGAGGAGGTCACAGGTGGCTTCCGGGGTCTGGTCTGGCCTGTGAGTGCAGCCCCTGCACTGCCCACAGCCAGATGGGGAGGCACAGCCTCCCTGTTTGGGACACTCCCGCCTTTGTGGCTGACCCTTGGCCGTTGGCCTCCACCCGGCTATCAGGGGTCCCTGTCCCTGCCTGCCACCGTCTGTTTTCAGGATGACATTTGCCGCTGTTTTCTTCTTGGTTTGGGTTTTGGGGACGTGGTTGCCAAGGTTACCATTCCACTGCGACGTGCAGACCGCGGTGCGTTGTGCGTCAACGGCCTTGTGGTCCACACGGATGTCAGTGGTCAGTCTGGAGCTGCTGCGACAGAGGAGGGACAGCATCGGGGCCCCTTTCTCAGCAGCAAGTTCCCGTCACACCCCATCCGTCTGGGTGACCCGGCTTTCCCCATGGACTCCGGCCCCAGCGGCACGCCGTGCGCCCCGCCTGCCGGGTGCGTGCTGCTGCGCCCGCAGCTGGGGCGGACACGCGCCGGCCTGGCGGCCTGACGTTTGACAGACGCTGCAGCGGCGCCCGTAGCGCCGCGGTCGGAAGACACCTTCCTTGCCCCAGACGCTCCCGCACGCTTTCTTCTTCAAGTCTTTATTCGCAGCAGTGTGGTGCACCTGAGAAAACGCCACCTTAGGCACGTTGAAGCACACAGCTGGGGACGTTAAGCACGTTCACACGTTCGTGCCGCCCCTCCAGCCCTTCCGTTGCAGCCCGTCCTCCTGGACTGAAGCTTTCCCCTCCCCCACGGTCCTGTGTCTGTGGCTGTGACTGCTCTCAGCCCCTCACCTACACGGAGTCACACCGCATATGTCTTTCTGTGACCGCCCTGTGTCACTCAGCACTTTGTTTCCAAAGCTCGTCCACGTTGGAGCAGGAGTCAGAATCCCCTTCCTTTGTAAGACCCCTGGACACTCGGGTTTTCCTCCTCCTGGCAGTGGTGGCGATGCTGCTGTGCACGTGGGCGTGCAGGTCTCCCCCAGCCCCTGCTTTCAGCTCCTTTGTGGGCACACCCAGAAGTAGGGCTGCTGAGTGAGAGGGTAGTTCTTTGTCTCGTGTTCTGAGGAACCCACGCTCTCTCCCCTGGCGCTGCACCGTTTTCCATTCCCACCCAGACGCCACGGGCCCCAGTCTCTCCTCAGCTTTGCCACACCCGCTGTCCTCTGGGTTTTGGGGGTGGCCCTCCTCATGGGTGTACCTTGGGTTCTCTGGTCTCCCCATCCAGGCAGCCACTGCAGGCTGCTGGTGCTCCTGGAAGTCCGGGATGGGCTGTCTGCAGACTGAGCAGAGCAGTGGTGCTGGGAGATGCCGGAGGGGTGGGTGACAGGAATGTCTGGAACTGGTGGGGCGGCAGTTGCTTGGGACTGAAACAGCTGGGAGTGTGGCTCTGCTGGGCGGGGCCTGAGTGTAACTGAGCCATGGGGACCCTCCTGTCGGACACTGGGGGCCTGCCCCACCCGCCTGCACGTGGCCACGGTCCCCAGACCTGGGAGTCAGGTGGTCCATGGTGGTGTCCTGAGACCCTGGCTTCGGGTTGGGGGCACCCTGGACTCTGCTTCGTCTTTTGCCTCTTCCACCGCCAGGCCCAGTGGAGCCTCGGTCCCCAAGGCCCTGCCCCTGCCCCTCACGTAGAAGGGCCACGCTGAGCCCACTTGTCACGGGCCCTGTGTCCTGTGTGGCCACGTGCTTGCAACTGGACCTGGGCCTGGCCACCTGCATGGGGACTGCAGGTCAAAAGGGACCTGTGCAGACCGGGCCCTGGCGACAGGTCTCCAGTGCTCTGACCCTCCTCTCTCTTCCAGGCATCTGTGGGCTCCGAGAAG